>RYFJ01002208.1:0-164152 GCA_003991445.1 Oryza meyeriana var. granulata
TGAGCTCCCCCTCATCTGCGGCAGGGGTCCTCCTTTATAATGCAGGGGAGCCCACAGTGCTGCACCAGAGAGAGAGAGAGCTTCTGGTGAGTTCTCCGGCCTCCTCCCTGCCTGCGACGCCACGCCGGAGTTGGAAGCGTCCAGTCGATCACGTCGCCTGCTGCCGCTGCCTGCTGCTGCATGTCCTGGACGCGTCCGCCTACCGAACCGCCGGAGTTGGTATGCAGGCGGGTGGTGGAGTCGTGAGGATGCGACGGGATGTGATGGAGCACACTGCCGAGTGACTCTTTGACTTCGGCGCACGCCTCGCCACCGAAGTCAAAAAAGCTCCGACTGCGCAGCAGATGCATAGCGAACTGAGCCCTCCATAGTCAGAAAGTCTTCTGACTGCACGGTCGGAGGTCCACGGGGGGCCATCGGGAGACGCCCACACGTGGCAGAGTAGTTGGCAAGTTGGTCCGCGGAGTCCTTCCAGCGAATCGGCATCGGCATCGGTAGTCGGTCAATCGGCCCCGGGCCTAGGCGTCGGCACCCAGGATCAGAAGGATCGGCGCCCGGGCACCGGAAGGATCGGCACCCGGGCACCCGGGCGATCGGCACCCGGCCGTCGGGCCTGGGCATCGGCGCCCGGCTATCGGATCCCGGCATCGGCGCCCGGGGCCGATGGAGATGGCGCCCCGGGCGCCCAACGGGACGTTGACTATAGCCGGTCTTCTCTTCTGCAGAAAGTGGGCCCGGAGGGTCTGACGTGGCAGGAGATCCACGCGTCCCCGCAGGCTGTGGGACCCCCAGTCCCATTCCGCCGACAGCATGGATCCTCCTTTTATAGTGCAAGGGGAGTCCACAGTGCCTACACACATGACGAGAGAGAGCTTTTCTAGGTATGATACGTCTTGTCGCACGCATCCGCCAGCTGAGCCACGCCGGAGTTGGTGCGGCACGTCCACTGTAGGCGGGGAGGTCGTGAGGATGTGACGGCGCACGCCGTCGCTGCCGGAGCGTGGAAAACTGAAACTCTCTTAGTCAAAAGTCCTCTGACTGCACATGGAGCGGGCCCACCGGGGGCCATCATGAGAGCCCACGCGAGCCGAGCGGGCGACACGCGCGACGCGCCCCATCGCCTCGTCATTAATGCGGGTAGTTGGGCACTTGACCCGCTCGAGTCAGGCTCGTGCCCGAGGACACGCCCCGGGAGCGAAGCTGTGGGCCCGGGACTGGAGGGTCACCCGGGACCGGGAGTCCCAGTAATGTGCCCCGGGACGGAAGCTGTGGGCCCCGGGCCCGGGAGCAAGACCTGAGACCGGGATGTCCCAGTAATGTGCCCGCGGACACGCCCCGGGAAGGAAGCTGTGGGCCCCGGGCCCGGGAGCGAGACCCGGGACCAGGAAGTCCCAGTAATGTTCCCCGGGGGCATGCCCCGGGAAGGAAGCGGTGGGCCCCAGGCCCGGGAGCGAGACCCGGGACCGGGAAGTCCCAGTAATGTGCTCGGGGACATGCCCCGGAAAGGAAGCTGTGGGCCCCGAGCCCGGGAGCGAGACCCGGGACCGGGAAGTCCCAATAATGTTCCCCGGGGGCACGCCCCGAGAAAGAAGCCGTGGGCCCTGGGCCCGGGAGCGAGACCCGGGAGTTGTGGGCCCCGGGACCGGGGGGCGAGACCCGGGCCCGGGAACTCCCAGCAATGTGCCCCGGGAACGTGCCCGCCGAGGTGGATGCGGCGGTCGTTGCGGCGCGCCTGGGGAAGGTGCACCCAGGCCCGGACTTGGGGAAGGTGCACCCGGGCCCGAACAAAGCCCGGGCCCCAGGCACTTAGTGGGAAAATGCCCGCAGCCGGCCGTCACCGGTGCAGAATGCGGGCCCGGAGGAGCTGACGTGGCCGAAGATCCACGCGTCTCCGGGGACTGTGGGACCCCCAGTCCCGTTTCGCCGACAGTGGCCCTGGCCCTGTTGCTCGGCCGGGAACCACTCCGGGCAGGAACAGGGCCACGTCTTGAAGAAACGAGGGGACGCGAGGCCCACCTGGTTAGCCATGAGGTGGCGGAGCTTGACGATTTGCTGCGTAAACCGGACTTGTTTGCCGGGAACAGATACGGGCCCGGGACCCGGTGCCCCGGCTGTAATACGGTGGATATGTGCCCGGGACCCAGGGGCCCGGGCTGGAAATATGGAATGAATCAGGACGACTTTCCCGGACCCGCCCTCGCCAAGGTGATGCTGTCCGGGTAATCGCGCCCCTTCTGGTTGTGAAAATGTTGAGGAAGAGCGGGCGGGCAGCAATCGTGATGGAGATGCAGCAGCTCACCGCCCGTACAGTCGCCACCGAGATCTTCGTGGCGACCCGCCGGCTAGAGATTGAGGCGGCACAGAGGCGCGCCGTCCAATCGAAGGCCGTTGCCAAATCTGTCGCCGACGAGGCCTCCCGTGCCTGGTCCGAGATGGAGGCACAGGAGAAGGAAATATCCTCCCGGGAGGAACGCGTCCGGGCCCAAGAGGCTGGGCTCGCGTCCCGGGAGTGTGAGTTCACCGCGCGCGAGGAAGCCGTGGTGGTTCGCGAGGAGGCACGGAGAGTCGTGGCCGAGACCGCTGCAAGGGTGGCAGGGTTCCTCGTCCGCGGCGAGCACCTCGTGGAGCCGATGGCCGGCGAGGAGTCCGAGGAAGACGTCAATTCCCTTCTGACACCGCCCGCGGCTGTCTTTCGGGCCCGGGGGCCCTCCATGCCCCCCAGCGCTGCCGGCCCGGGGAGTGCAGCGAGGCCGCGGGAAAAGATTGCTAGAAGAGAGAACATACGAAAAGAGCCACACATGGGTTAGGTATGGCCAAAGTGCTAAGCTCGTACCTTTTGACTCGCCGGGAGCCCCTCGGGACCCGACCTTGACCGGGCACGGGGTCGCCAGGTAGCGAAGCACTTGGCGCCTCGGCGGTGGCCGGGGAGGAACTGGCCAGGCCGGGCACCGCAGCCCGCCCCGGGAATCTAGGCTGGCCCGACGGGGGGTTATGCCCGAGACCCCGGAGTATCGACAGTGCCCGGGGCGTGGTCCACAACCCGACCATCAGGCCTCAACAACCGGGGTAGCGCTAACCCAGCAGCCCTCGCGCCAGGCCCTGGCAGATTCCGCTTTGCCCCCGGGGCCGAGGAGAACGAAACACATGGCCATACAAACGGGGGAAGAATAGAAATTGAGCAATGTTTAAAGTCGGATAAGATTACGTATCTGGATGTTGAAAAGGGTGGTGTGGCTCCGCGAGCACAATCCCGGGGCCAGGAGCGCTACCAGCGACCGAACCAAGAATTTGTGCCAGGAAAAGACCTAAGTTAGGGGCCCCCGGCCAGCCTCGAGGTTTGGAAAATCTACTCAAACCTACCGGAGATGGGTCTAATCTGCACATGAGTGAACTATGAGGGTATTTGGCTTGTTCCTTTGTCCATTCCATGCTACGAACCGTGACGTCGACCACCTCCCAAAGGTGTCCTCGCGGTCGTGACCGTGCGGAGGAAAGGATTGCGCATAAGTATTTTGCCCCCTAGTAGCGGAAAAAACCGAGCCCGAAGCTAACCAGGCGGGACACCGCAAGCCTGCGGGGGCCCGGGGCGCCGCGCAGAGGGGCGCACCCACGGCCCCGGGGCTTGGACAATGTCCGGGGTTTAGCAGGAGGGGATATGGTAGCTCGCTGGTAGGGAACCAATAATTATGCGCAAAAACCAGCCGCCGCACGGGCACAGCCCGATAATGCCCCCAGGGGGAGACCGACACGAACGCAACACACAGAAAAGGACAAAGGGCACGAGAACATAAAGCATACTGAAAAAGCTGCTTAGGGGATGCATATGGGTTGTCGGAGGAAGGGATTGCACATAAGTATTTTGCCCCCTAGTAGCGGAAAAAACCGAGCCCGAAGCCAACCAGGCGGGACACCGCAAGCCTGCGGGGGCCCGGGGCGCCACGCAGAGGGGCGCACCCACGGCCCCGGGGCTTGGACAAAGTCTGGGGTTTAGCAGGAGGGGATACGGTAGCTCGCTGGTAGGGAACCAATAATTATGCGCAAAACCCAGCCGCCGCACGGGCGCGGCCCGATTATGCCCCCCAGGGGGATGCATATGGGGGCTCCCGGCCAGCGCTGAGATTTGGAGAAAACCGACACTGGCCCGAGCACCCCGCAACTTACAGGATGTATTTACGGATAGAATTTGCGAAGATGCTCGATGTTCCAAGGGTTGGGAAGCGGAGTCCCATCCTCCCAGCCCAGTCTTACCGAGCCCGGTCGGGAGACACTGATCACCAGGAAGGGGCCTTCCCATAGGGGGAAAGTTTATTCTTTCCGTCACGTGTGAGGACACAGTGGAGGACTAGGTCCCCGACCTGGAGTGATCGGGCCCGAACCATACGCTGACGATAGCGCTTGAGGCTCTGCTGGTTCTGCATCACGGAGCATCTCGCCGACATAGCACACCAGCTTCTGTTGCGTGCTCTCCGATCCTGGCCTGACGGGGGCCGGGAGCTCGGGCTCAGCTCCCTCGGGAGGGAGCGAGCTCTCGAGGTCGGGAGCAGATATGGGCCCGGGACCCGGGGGCCCCGGCCCGAATGCGGTGGATATGTGCCCGGGACCCGGGGGCCCGGGCTGAGATGTGGAATGAATCGGGACGACCTCCCCGAACCCGCTATCGCCAGGGCGATGCTGTCTGGGATATCGCGCCCTGTTGAAGTTGTTCTGGGTGCCGCGTCCCCAGACTCACACTCGTCTTGGCGAGGCTGCCCGGGTTCGGGCTCCCCAGTGTCGGGCTCGGGGCGTGGATCCCGGGACATGGACCCGAGAATCTAGGCCCTGGCCCGAATGTGGTGGATATATGCCTGGGACTCGGGGGCCTGGGCTGAGATGTGGAATGAATCGGGACAACATCCCC
Organism: Oryza meyeriana var. granulata; assembly: GCA_003991445.1. Classification (NCBI taxonomy): domain Eukaryota; kingdom Viridiplantae; phylum Streptophyta; class Magnoliopsida; order Poales; family Poaceae; genus Oryza; species Oryza meyeriana. The sequence goes on from RYFJ01002208.1 coordinate 4,898, forward strand.
GGACCTGCTCTCGCCAGGGCGATGCTGTCCGGGATATTGCGCCCTGTTGAAGTTGTTCCGGGTGCCACGTCCCCAGACTCACACTCGCCTTGGCGAGGCTGCCCGGGTTCGGGCTTCCCAGTGTCGGGCTTGGGGCGCGGATCCCGGGACATGGACCCGGGACCCTGGGCCCCGGCTCGAATGTGGGGGATATGTGCCTGGGACCCGGGGGCCCGGGCTGAGATGTGGAATGAATCGGGACGACCTCCCCGGACCCGCTATCGCCAGGGCGATGCTGTCCGGGTTATCGCGCCCTGTTGAAGTTGTTCCGGGTGCCGCATCCCCAGACTCGCACTCGTCTTGGTAAGGCTGCCCAGGTTCGGGCTTCCCAGTGTCGGGCTCGGGGCGCGGATCTCGGGACATGGACCCGGGACCCTGGGCCCCGGCTCGAATGTGGTGGATATGTGCCCGGGACCCGGGGGCCCGGGCTGAGATGTGGAATGAATCGGGACGACATCCCCGAACCCGCTCTCACCAGGGCGATGCTGTCCAGGATATCGCGCCCTGTTAAAGTTGTTCCGGGTGCCGCGTCCCCAGACTTGCACTCGCCTTGGCGAGGCTGCCCGGGTTCGGGCTCCCCGGAGTCGGGCCTGAGCGTCGGACCCCGGGCCGCGCGTTTGTCGGGCAAGGGGCGCTCGACAACGAGCGCCGTGCTCACCACTTGCGGGGTTGCCGCTATGTAGAGCAACAGGGGCTCACCTTGAGCCGGTGCCACGAGGACAGGGGGCGTTGTCAGGTACCTCTTGAGCTCGTCAAGGGCTTGATCAGCCCCATCCGTCCAAGTGAACTGCCCCATTCTCTTGAGAAGCTTGAAGAGGGGGAGGGCATGCTCCCCTAGCTTGGAGATGAAGCGGCCGAATGCAGGCACGCACCCAGTCAGCTCTTGAGCCTCCCTGAGCGAGCCGTCCCTCCCCGGGTACCCGGGCCGGATGGTCCTCGAGACCGAAAGTGATCCGGGCGACCTCGGTGCCGCGGCCAGCAACTCGCGCTTCATGGGTTTGAAGCCACGGCGCGAGGAGCGGGCGCGCGCCCCGCCATCGAGGGTGGCGAGGACGTTCTCGGGTTCTTAGAACCCCAGAGGTTGCTCCGGATCGGGAGCGGGCTCGGCCTGCTGCCGCTCCTGCTGGAGCTTCTTGACACGCTCGGCCAAGCGTTGCATGGCGCAGCACTCCGTAAGGTCGTGCCGGTCCGTCTGGTGGAAGGCGCACCACTTCGGGGCCATTGCCGGCAGCGGTGGCGCACGTGCGGCCTTTTGCCGCTTGCCGCCGTCATCGTCCCCGTGGGCAATGTCGCCCCGGGGGCTACCCGCAACAGCCAAGGCGAAGTTCTCGGCAGCCGCCTTGTTCTTCTGGCGCTTCCTCTTGTCCCGCCGTGACGCGGAACGTGAGGGCTCGCCGTCCTCTCCAGGGCCCGGGAAGGTACCCTGGAAGTTCGCCACGAACTGGTGGCAGAGGTTCTCCCAGGAGTAGATCGAACCCTCGGGGAGGTTCATCATCCAGGAGCGAGCCTGGGCCTTAAGGGCGACGGGGAAGTAGTTCGCCATCACCTTTTTATCGCCGCCGGCCACCTGGATGGCTGTGGTGTATATCTGTAGGTACTCCGTGGGGTCGATGGAGCCATCATATTTCTCCGGCAAGCTGGGCCGGAACTTGGCCGGCCAGCACACCTGCCGGAGGCCTGGGGAGAGCGCCAGGCAACCCGAGCTGTACTGAGCGGGCTCAAGCGACGGATGATGGTTTCCCGCCGGTGGGTTGGAGCTGGAGGCCTGGGCCTCGGGACGCGCGACGGCGTTCGCGCGCCGTTCGTGCTGTCGCTCGATTGTGACCCGGGTGTCCTCATGGGTCCGCATCCGGTTTAACCGGTTACGGAGGTCGCCAGGGCCAGTCTTGGCCATGGGCGTGGCGCGAGGCGCCGCACTCTGGGCTTGGTTCCGCTTTGGGGCGGGGGGCCGTCCCGCGCTAGATGTCGCGCGGTCGGCGCTCCCGGCTCCTGCATGGCTGTCGGTGGCTACCCGGCGATGGGCCGCGCCTACCAGGTGGGCAACCTCGTTGAGCCACCGCCGCTCCCGGCCTCCACCTCCGGTAAATGCCGGAGGGTGGCGCAGGAGGGCTTTCGCCGCCAGGAGGGCTCCCTGCAGCGACGCCGACTGGAAGTCAAGATGGCGGCGCGCCGTGGAGCGGCGCGTCCATTCACGCCTCATGGATGAGGCCGCGACAAACCCGGCGGGGCACTTGCCGGCTCCTTCCGCAAGGGAAGGAGCCGAGGCCGCACAACCAGGCCGCCGCGGGGGGAGCTCGGCTCGCCAGGCGCGCGCTGCACATCCCCAGGTAGACGAGGAGGGGGAGCGCGGCGGGCTCACCATGGGGCTAACCTTGCTCGGCGGGGTGTGGCCGCCGGACTCCTCGCCTGAGTCCCGCGGACGATGGCCTCTTGCCATGGAGTGTGCCGGTGTTGGAGACGCCGGCGTGTCGCCTGGAAGTGAAACTCCCCCTACCTGGCGCGCCAGCTGTCGGAGGAGGAAATTCCAACCGCGGGAAGTCTAGGGACCCCCCTGTGAGGTTCGGCCAGGGGAGTGGTTCTCAGGACGACTGCGGCGTCGGGTGGATGACACACGAGGGAGACAGGAGAAGTATACAGGTTCGGGCTGCGCGGAGGCGTAATACCCTACTCCCGTGTGTTTCTGCTATGTGGGAGAGATGAATGTGGTTTGTTCTTACAAGGTGTTCTTCAGGGGTGCTCAGGAGCTAGCCCTAACTTAGGAACTCAGGTCTCTCTGGAAGCTGAGCTTAATGCAGAAGCCGATCTCCCCCCAGAAGTCCCCTTTCCAAAAGTCCCCCTCTCTGTTGGCATGGATCCTCCTTTTATAGTGCAAGGGGAGTCCACAGTGTCTACACACATGACGAGAGAGAGCTTTTCTAGGTATGATACGTCTTGTCGCACGCGTCCGCCAGCTGAGCCACGCCGGAGTTGGTGCGGCACGTCCACTGCAGGCGGGGAGGTCATGAGGATGTGACGGCGCATGCCGTCGCTGCCGGAGCGTGGAAAACTAAAGCTCTCTTAGTCAAAAGTCCTCTGACTGCACAGGGAGCAGGCCCACCGGGGGCCATCATGAGAGCCCACGCGAGCCGAACGAGCGACAGGCGCGACACGCCCCGTCGCCTCGTCATTAATGCGGGTAGTTGGGCAGTTGACCCGCTCGAGTCAGGCTCGTGCCCGGGGACACGCCCCGAGAGCGAAGCTATGGGCCCCGGGACCGGGAGTCCTAGTAATGTGCCCCGGGAACACGCCCCGGGAAGAAAGCTGTGGGCCCCAGGCCCGGGAGCGAGACCCGGGACCGGGAAGTCCCAGTAATGTTCCTCGGGGGCACGCCTCGGGAAGGAAGCGGTGGGCCCTAGGCCCAGGAGCGAGACCCGGGACTGGGAAGTCCCAGTAATGTGCCCGGGGACACGCCCCGGAAAGGAAGCTGTGGGCCCCGGGCTCGGGAGCGAGACCCAAGAGCTATGGGCCCCGGGACCGGGGGGCGAGACCCGGGCCCAGGAACTCCCAGCAATGTGCCCGCCGAGGTGGATGCAGCGGTCGTTGCGGTGCGCCTGGGGAAGGTGCACTTGGGCCCGGGCCCCAGGCACTTAACGGGAAAATGCCCGTAGCCGGCCGTCACCGGTGCACAATACGGGCCCGGAGGAGCTGACGTGGCCGAAGATCCACGCGTCCCCGGGGACTGTGGGACCGCCAGTCCCGTTTCGCCGATAGGTATTATGTTTAATACATAGGTATTATGTCTAATATATAAGTATTAGATCTATATCGTTGGAACGGAATATCATACTATTTCTAATTCTTTTATTAGTACATGACCATAAAATATAATTTTAGTACTTGTACCATTTCTAGGAGGATGAGTATTCTCGTCTTTCCCTTTTACTTAGCTTTAGATCCTGAAATGCATTCCTGCTCGGTCAAGTGGAAATAGCTGCTATAAATTCCTGACCATTTCACTCTTGGCCAAGTTAATTTTCCAGATGGCCTGGACTGACCACCACCAGACCAAGAAATTAGAGAAAGCAATCACGAGTAAATGGAAATTAAAGGTGAAAGATAGATTTAATAGCTAGACTGCTTTTAACCCCTTCTTTTCTGAATGTTGCAACCAACAAGGAAGAGTCAGTCAGAAATTCAGAAACACACTGCTAGCTAGTTGCGATTGACGCCTTACACACTACGGCGCACTTTGAGCTCGCACGTGCTCTGCTAAAATTGACCAAATTGGGAACCTTAATTCGATCATCAGTATGCTAGCTAGACCGGTGACGACTGATTTAACTTTTCGGATTTATATGGCCTGGCCAGTTCGTTCTTAATTTCCAAGAAAATGCAGCAGCTAGCTAGCTCCGGCAGTTTTGAACGGGCCTGATACGTCGATGAAACAACGAGTGTCTGAAAATTCTCAGGTTGTGGAAGAATCGAGGCGGCAACTGACTTCCTGGGGAAGCTAATTTAGGATTTCTAAAGGAAAAATTGAGGGTTCAAATCTGTAGGATTTTTATCTTTGTAGAATATTGAGTTGCAAAATTCATTTAGAATACATCCCGAACCCTCAATTCTATAAGATTTTGAACATAAGGTCCAATCTCATAGTTTTTTCCTTTAAGAATTTCAATGCGTACTCTTTCTTTCTCAGACTACTCTCAATTTAAGTACTATATAATCTTAAAATTCTACATTTTTTCCTAACACATATTTTGAGTAATTCATATGTTTTTGTTTCTTGTGAGATTTAACATATCGTGGCATCCCAATCCTATGTTTTTCCTATTACTATAAATTTTTATTCCTTTGTTCCAAAAGAGCCCTTAACTACTCCCTTCCTTTCAAAAGGAGTTCATTGTTAGGACACAATATCTGTCCCACAAAAACTTTATCTTTAAAATAATCATTGAATTGGAGTTTACTAAAACGGGTAACAAACGTATTGGTTCTTGCTAGGAGATAAATACATTAAAGTTTGCTAAAGATAGTGGCGTAATTATATTGGAGTTTACTAAAATAGAGAGTATTCTAATCTTTTCACTTTTGTGTTGAAATGTGTGAAATGAGCTAAAAATAGAGTTTTATTGAGATGGAGGAAGGACTACTGTAGTACTCCGTACATGTTGGGAGTTGCACTGCTGCAGCGATCGACCTGAGCTTGTCACTTTTTTCAGCAAATCAAATTTTCTTTAAAACGCCCGTACTTAGCAAAAGATTTGGACTTAGAGGTGTGCCGATTTCAGCAAAAAAACCAGGTTATTCCAGTCAGTCAGACTCGACCGGATAGTAGTAGTAGTAGTTGGTATACTTGGTAGCAACAAATTAAAAGGAACATGCCAATTCAAACACCCTTTAACTCGACAATTAAGTGACTGACCAGATCGGTGTACACTGTTCTGTACTGTAATTCTGCCAGGTTTAACCTGCCGGATCAACGAGCAGAGACTGAGCGGCGAATGGATCGCCAACGTCGTCGGCGCGCGCGTTGAATCTGTCAGGTTGGTTGGTGGAGTGGAAGCGAGTCGGCCTCGCCACCACACCTGGTATACTCCCCAAAAACAAGTTGTATTGGAATACATGTAGTAAATATGACTTTACTTTGACCATAAAAATCAACTAAAATTAATACAGATTTTTTATATAAAAATGATATATTCAAGTTTATCATAATAAGGGTTTCATAATATAAGACTTATGTTTTATTTAACTTATACTAGTTAATTAGGTAGTTAAATTAGTTGACTTCAAAATCTAAAACATCATGTTTTTTTGGGCTTGATGGAGTAGCTAGCTGCTCGCGATCGTGACTTTCTACTCGATAATAGAAATAAATTAAATATTTTAAAAAATAAATTTAATAAATAAATGTAACGCACTGATTTTTGGGCCGTTAAAAACTATTTTAGTAAAAACCCTAATTTCAAAAATTTTGGCTTTTGTGTGTGCTTAAGGATTAGTGCCGTAGATCTCAGTCTAAACCTTTTTGAAACCCTAAGACCTCGGTCCCAAACTCTCTCCTAAAATCCGAGACTAGAATTTTGTAATTCTATTGTCTCTCTCAAAATTCTTTCCGAGATCCCACTTGAATTTCCTTCGAGACCCTTCCTAATCACCAATCAAAAATTTCTATCGAGAATCGAATCCTCTCTGAAACCCTCCCTAAAGCCTCTTAGAAATTAACTCATTTCAGAAGTGTGTGTGTATATATATATGTGTGTGTGTGTAAATATGCATATATATGTATATATATATATATATATATATATATATATCCACGTCCTAATTAAAAGCCCCTTTTGGAACTCTTGAGAAATCTTGTAAACCCAAACTCTCTTAAATCCCAAGAATTAAATTCAAATTCTAAAATTCCCTCGAGGTTCTCCAATTCTAATCCATTGCAAAAATCTCCAAATTCCCTTGGGGATCAAATCCCCAAAATGCAAATTGAAATTCAAATCCAGACTCCTTTTAAATCTCCTCTTATTTTGTTCCCAAATAACATCCAAAATAAAATCTCTCTCCTCTATATATATATATACCCAAATCCAACCCCTTTTTAATTCATTATCTTTTCCCTCCAAAATCTCCATCCATTTTCTTCCAAAATATATATATATACATCTCAACCATGGTGGTAAAAATCCTCATTAGAAAATCGCAAGAATTTTTGTGGGCCCAAAGATAAAATTTTGAAATAAATCCCTCTTAGAAATTTCCCAAAAGTCCCAGGAGTTCAAATCTCAAAATTAAAATCAAATCCGAATTTAAATCTCTAAATTATCCTTTCAAAAACTCTCTCTAGACCTCTCTTTCAAATATATAAATATACATACATATATACATATATGTATATATGAGTCCCTCTTGAAATCCTCTTATTTGAATTCCTGAGAATATTATGAGGCAAGCATCAAATTCCAAATTAAAATACCCTTTCAAACTCCCCAAAAATCCCTCAAAACAAATCCCTGGAAATGATTAAAATTTATTGTTCCTATGGGCCACCCTATTCCTTTTTTTTCTCTCCTCGGCCCGGCCCTGCTCGGCCCCCTCTCTTCTTTTCTTTTTCCCTCCCCTTCACAGCCGAACCAACCCATGCGCCAGCGCGGCCCAACTCGCTCAGCCTCCCTCCCGCTCACTCTCCCGCCCGCCCCTGCAGGCGAGCCGGCCCACTGGCCACATACGCGCAGCGCCCGCGCCGCGACCGCCCGCGAGCCAGCGAGCGGACGGCCGCCGATTCCCCCGACCTCATGGGCCCGCTTGCCAGCCCGCGCTCCGTCGTCGACTACCAGGGCCCACGCTTCAGGCGAGCGACGCACGCCCACGCGACGGACCGCAAACGGTCGCTGTCTTCCTCCGTCTTTTCACCCTTGCGCTCCACGTGCTCGACACAATGTCACCAAGGAAAAATATCTTCATCCATGCGCCCCAAAGTCAACCGAGCCTGCTCGTCCCGTCCCATCATCCCGGCCGCACCCATACCCTGCTTCCTCTCCTCCGGCCAACACGGTCGCCAAGCCCCGTCGCCCCGTCCCATCTGAGCTCATCCACCACATGCCGAGTCAAAAATCCGGCTGCGCCACCGCCTCTCTAGGTTGTCCTCTAGCGCCGTCGTGTCCCCATAAATCCGCGGCCCCTCCTCCATCTTTTCCCCATGGCCGAGCTATGCCGCCCCACCAAGACCAAGTGTAACGCCCCGGTTTTCAGGCCACTAAAAACTATTTTGGTGAAAACCCTAATTTTAAAAATTTTGGCTTTTTGTGTGTGCTTAAGGATTAGTGCCGTAGATCTCAGTCTAAACCTCCTTGAAACCCTAACAACCTCAGTCCGAAATCCTCTCTAAATCCCGAGACTCAAATTTTGCAATTCAACTGTCTCTCTCTAAATTTCCTCAATCAAATACCTTCCAAAAAATTCTCTGTACTCAGTTCGAATTTTGCAATTTGAAGCCATCTAATAAAAACCCTACGAAAGTCATCTTTGAAGCCTTTCATTAAAATCTCCTCATTTTGTTCCCCTCGAAAAACTCTGAATTCCATCGAGGACTTCCTTCCCGAAATTTGCCAAATTTATTTATTTCCCAAAAACCCCCAAATCCCAAGAATTAAATTCAGGTTTATGTATCCTTTCCAAACCCTCCCAAAAATAATTTCCCCCAAATAAAACTTCGGATCGAGTTCCAAGTAATTGAAATCTCCTTTAAAAGCCCGTCCCTGACCTCCTATTAATTTTCACCAAAAATCCTCCTAAGAAATAAACTCCAATTCTAAAATCCCCTCGAGATTTCCTCCCTATATTTTTTCTCTCTCAAAAATTTCCAAAATATCCTTGAGAATCAAATCCCAAATTTAAATCAAGTTCCAATTCAAAGACACCTTTTGAATCTCCTCTTACTTTGTTCCCCAAATAACATCCAAATAATTCTCATATATATATATATATATATATATATATATATATATATATATATATATATATATGTGTGTGTGTGTGTGTGTGTGTGTGTGTGTGTGTGTGTGTGTGTGCGTGCGCGCGCGCGCGCCCAGATCCAACTCACAAGAAAACCCCCTAAAATCCCCATCCATCTTTTTATATATATATATATATATGTGTGTGTGTGTGTGTGTGTGTGTGTGTGTGTGTGTGTGCATATGTATGTATGTGTGTGTGTATGTATATATATATTTTACCCCAACAACGGTGGTAAAATTCTCCTGTTAAAGTCTCCGGAATTTTGAGGGCTCAAATGTAAAAATTTTTGGATTTAAAATCCCTTTCCAGATCCTACAAAACCTTCCCAAAACAATTCCTAGAAAATTATCCAAAGCTACTGTTCCTACGGGCCGTCCCATTCCTCTCTTTTCCTCGGCCCACTCGGCCGCTGGCTATCCCCGCTCGCACGCGGCCCGAAGCTGTTCGGCCCACCTTCGCGTGCCAGCCCAGCCTCTCTCCCGCGTGCTCCCACAGGCGAGCCGGCCCACAGCCCACGCACCACACCCCGCGTGCGCGACGCCGACATGAGGGCCCCCTCCATCAGTCCTTGACAGAATGAACCGCGGACTCTGACACACGTGCTCGCCACCTCAGCCGCTCTCGGGCCCCGTGCGTCAGATCCATCTCCCTCCTCGCGCCTGTCTCTTTTCTCTGTCTTTCTCGCCCGGCTCCTGCTAGGTGAAATGGGCACAAGGAACACGTGTCGCCGCCGAGCAAAATATCTCCCCTCCTGTGTGCCTACAAGGACAACCTCGCCTCCCCGTCCCGTCGCATCAACCTGCCGCGCCATACCCCTCTTTTTCCCCCTAGAGATAGCACGACAATACGCATGACGCCAGCCACAGTGCTCAACCCAAGCTCCCGTCGTGTCGCCACTGCCACATCATGTCGCCATTGCCGCCATGGAGCTCCACTGCCTCTGTAAACCGTCGGGTAGCGCCACTCGCCGCCTATAAATGCCACCTTGGACTCCCTGTTGCCACCCCATCCCGAGCATGCCTCGCCGCCGCCAATTTCTCTCTCTGCCGACTACCATAGCCGCTTGGACCCGCCCATTCCATTACCAATGTCCGCTATGCCACCAAGCCACCCGTACCACCAAACTCCTCGCCCTCTTGCGACCTCCTCCCACCCCTCGCCGGCGCCCAATTGACATCGAGCCAGGAACGCCCAAAATTGGCCGCCGTAGCCCCGCCATTGCTGCCGCCTCGGAGCTCGCCATTGCGCACGGTAAGAGCTCGATTTCCTCCCTCCGTTCTCCTTCCCGCAGAATACCGCCTCCAACCTGAGCCTCTCCTAGCCACTCCACCGCTCATAGGACGCCGGCGACGACAGCACCTCGCCGCCGCCCACTAGTCGCCGTCGCTCGCCGCCGTCGAACACTAATAACCCAATCCGAGCCGATCATCGCGGTCTCCGTCGCCCCCGCTCCCCATTTCTGTGCTCCGCTCGCCGTCGCTTGCAGCCGGTCGACCGCTCGCCGTCGAACGCCATCGAGCGCCATCGGCCATCGATCCCCTCTGCCTCTCCCTCACTCTCCCGTTTTCCCTGTCAAGCAGGCCCCCCAATCAGGGCCGCTGACATGAAGTCCCCACCTCTCTTATCTCTGTCGGTGAACCCCACCTCCCTATTCCTTCCAATCTCTCACTACCTAGGGGCCCCACTGACATGTGGAACCCCACTTAATACTCTCTTCTGTGTCCATGACACATGGGCCCCACTCCATAACTCCCTCCCTAATACCATGACATATGGGACCCCATTCCCTTCTCTCTGTATAGATGACAAGTGAGATCTCTCCGACATGTGGACCCCCCATGTCATCCCCTCTCTTCTTCACTTAAATGTGGCCCCCCTTGCCATCTCTCTCCGTGTGACACTGCCATGTGGGCCCTACACCTTAGCCTTTTTCTCTCCCAGTCACTGACAGTGGACCCCTCCAGTCAGCCAAGAGAATATTCCCTTGGCATATTCTTTTTCAATTCAAATAATTCCTTTTAATTCCAGAAAAATCCCTAAAAATTCTAAAATTCATATCTTTTTAACCGTAACTCCGATTGAGCCCGTTCAAGTCTCTAATTTTTTCTAAAAATGAGATCTACCTCATGGCACTATTAGTTATTAATAATAGTATATTATTTATAGGGGTTTATGTGTTTTTCTCTCATTTCACGTGTAGTCGACGCGTCGAAATTCGTCGGACATTAGATTCTCGCGAAGTTTGAAGACGAAGACTGAGGCAAGTTACTCCTTGACCATATTGCTCCTAAATTTAAAATGTTTTTTTTGCAAAATTGCATTGCTAGTATGCATGATAAAATTGATCGGCTTCGGTTTGCGAGACGAACCGAAGAACTTGCTCGGTAATTGCATAAACCCTGTAGGTCTTTGATATCCTATGCCTTGTCGCTCCACCTCGTAGTACCACGGTAACCGTGCTCTCTGAGCATAGATTCCAATGGTTCTACCCACATCACTATTGTTTGCCGCTTGGGAAAAATTAGGGTTTCAAAAGGTTTAAAAACCTAACATGTGATGTCGGCGAATTTGCGAAACAAAATTTTTTGCGAAAATCCACGGTGCAAAGTGATCGCCTGTCTGGTGGCACTTCGTATTCGCACATAAGGACCGATTCCTTAGGGAATTTTATCCGAGCATCTTACAGTGCGACCACGCGGGTGGAATGGGACGCCCCTGGCTGAGTAACTAGTATTCTCGGGATGGTTTTCAATTACTAATAAATGTGGGATTGGCTGGGTGCCAAGAGGGCGATATAGCCCCGTCCCTGAGTACAGGAAATGAGTTCCTGGTACTTGGTCGAGATAACCCATTTATAGGGCAACGTGCTATCCTGGGAAGGCTCTGGAAAGGCCTTGTCGCGAACCTCCCCACCTGATCAGTGTGGGAGTAAGCTCGCACCGTGTGGGTAAAGCGTGCAACCTTTGCAAAGGTCTATAAACTATTCGAACAATCGTACCCATGGTTACAGGAGAATGTGAGGTGATTTCTCTAGCGTAGATTTGTTTGCCAGTGCTTTGCGTAAATGGTTTTGTGGTTTGGGAATTGTTACCAGAATCGGCCTCAGTGGCTGATGGATGACTTGAGTGGTCTGAAACGAGACTGTGTGACCTAGGATGTCGAATGGTATTATAGATAGGCTTCCCTAGTGGAAGCAGTTGGTGATATGAGTTCAGATTAAGAATGGCTCGAGGAGCTACTGAGATGAGTTTTGAGATGAGACAAGGTCTTGGATAGGACAAAAGTGAAAGGAAAATAATAGAGGAAACATGAGATTACGTCCTAGAGTGGATGAAATTGAAAATAAAGTAATAGATGAGTATACAGTAGGAAGCTGCTTGAGGACAGACCCACTGAACCGCTGTCGCAATCCAACAGGTGGTAATAGCATACGTAAAAACAATTAAAATCTGTTTTGTCCGCTCGAGTTGTTGAAAAGCAATTCGCGGACAGGATCGAGGCGAGAGTCTCCTTCCAGTCACATTAAGACAACTCACATTTAGGTTTTCGAAAATGCTTTCAAATAAAAAAGTTTACGAAATAAACCTCAACCTATCTTTGATAGCCTGCATAACTCACATTTTGCGTGACTTGCTAAGTACATAAGTACTCAATCTATTTCTTTTCTCCCTTCATTTAGGAAAAGTGAAGTTGAAGTGAAGATTAGGGTTTCTTTCCTAATTTCAAGACGTTGCTTGTGGATTGGTTTCTCGCTGCGCTGTCGTTCCGCTGCCGTTGTTCTGTTTGCAGGTTGCTACTCAGGGCTTGCCCGAAGTCGTGACTTATAAAGGTATAGTGTGTGTGTGTGTATATATATATATATATATATATAATATATATATATATAATATTAATTGCTGTGGTACATCTCCATTGACCGCGGGTACCAAAAAGGTTTCCTGGGACTGGTACCGGCATCGCGGTTCCATGGAAGTTGGTTCACGCCAATCTCCTACGGCGCTTTCTCTCTGGTATCACTGTAGATGGTGCCAGGGCGGGGGACGCTACAATAAATAGATTAAAATAAGTAGTTTACGTAATATAGTGAAAAAAACGTTTTTCTTTTTTTTTTAAGAAAACGTATTTTTTGAAACGTGAGTAAATAATCTGGTGTAATTGATTGACCAATGCCAGCTACTAGCTCGTTCAAATTCCGGTGAGATATTGTCGTGCCGGTAGCAAAGCCAGTGACCGGCGCATGAGCAGAGAATTAACATGATGTTCAGGCTTTTTTTCTTGGTTTTTATTAGCACACTTTTCAAAAAGTAAAATATTATGTTTTTTAAAACTTTCTATATAAAAGTATTTTAAAAATTAAACAGATCAATTTTTTAAATTTATAATAGTTAATACTTGATTAATCACGACCTTTCTCTTTTCCGGCGCTCGCTTGCTTTGACGATGGAGGCGACCGGCCGAGTGGCTAGCCTTTCGCTGTTTGCATGCATGGTAGTACGTCAGTTCATTACTAGAAATCGCAATTTCTATGCAGTTTCTTTCGCACTCGCGACGAATCTCCAAGCTAGCTAGAGATGACTGAACACAGCAACCTGAGAGATGGAATGCCTGATTGGTCGGTCTATATATGCAAACAGCCATCAAGCGCACAGGAATTAACCGATCGATCAATCGAGAGCTGCTGATGATAGTGCGAGTGTATGACACTGACGACGACTGACCAGGAGTTGCCAGATTAGAATTATTTTCTGGGTCTTGCTACGCCTATCTGCGCAGATCAGTTTTAGTAAATACTGATCCCCTTTCGCACAATTTCTATGGTCTTGTTTAGGAAGCTTTAGATTAAAAAAAAATAGCTGGTGAGAAACCAGTTGAAAAGAATCTGGAGAATCTAAATTTCTTAACTTCTAGCTTACTTTTTAGGTTCTATAGCTATATATTTTTAGAATCTGATAAGAATCTGAATTGTTTGAGGAAGGTTCTGTCAGCTAAAGATTCTAAAGAAGATACAGCTAGTATAAGCTCCTCTAAATAGGGTCTATATATGGTGATTTCTCAAAAAAAAAGTATAATTTAAAGTTGCCCATTATCTGAATTCTACATCATATTATGAGCAAACAAAAGTTCTTTATCAAGGCATGAAGGCATTAACTTTATCTACGGAAATTTTTTTCGAAACACAGTATAAACGCAACCGTTCACATACAAGCGCACACTCATCTCCATGAACATGCTTACTCTACCTTTGTAACCACATCCGAGAGACTTAGACCGGTATATCTTAAGATTAGTGAAATCACCATAGACATATTGCTGTCGATAAGTACGCCATCAAACACTGAAAAAATAATTAGCCGTAAATACGAGTGTCCATGTCAAATGTAGGATTTAAAACCGGACGAAAAAATCTCACCTTAAAGAAACTAACCAGCTGAGCTAGCTATGTTGAGTTTGCTTATCAAATATACATAAGTATAATTGATGCTAGTAATAAAAGTTTTAGAAGTTCTAAAGAGAAAAAATCAAATGATATATAGTTCATATTTATGATAGGAGGGAGTAGTAGACTTAGTAGTCTCAAGATGATATATGTATTCATATCCTGAGGATATCGTAAATTAATAAACTAACTACACAATTGTGGTATAATCCTCAAGATACGTAAAGTCTCTCTATTAACTAGATACACTTCACCCAATTGTACTACTTAAACGTTGCCAATCAATCACCCAATTGTACTACTTACACGTTGCCAATCAATCATACAACTATATTGTTTTTCTTTCTTTAATCTTAAATGAACTAGCTCTCCAGTTACAAATTTTTAATTTACGCCAATAACCCGTCAATTACGCCATCTCTCTCTCCAACACTATAAAACCACAACCTTGCACGCACACTCTCCTCTCATTCGCACATAGTTAGCTGCTGCCCGGCCGGCAATTAGCTAGCTGATTAGTAGCTTAATTTGCTTCCACTGCTGCTATAGCTAGCTGCTCTCATCATACCAGCTAGCTAGCTTTGTGCTAGCTTCGTATCAAGAAAGTAGGAATTGATTTAGCAGCAAGACACATGGATAGCCTGCCTAAGAGAGACGCTAACTATGTTCCCCTGAGCCCCATCACCTTCCTGCCCAGAGCCGCCTCCGTCTACGCCGACCGCACCTCCGTCGTGTACGGCGCCACCAGCTTCACGTGGCGGCAGACGCACCACCGCTGCCGCCGCCTCGCCGCTGCCCTCCAAGCTCTCGCCGTCTCCAAGAACGACGTCGTGAGCTCCCTATACACGCTAGATTATCAGTTAGATGTTTTGGTATTTTCTAAGTTAAATTTTATTAAGTTTGATCAAATTTATAGATAAATATAGCAATATCTATAATACTAAATTAGTATCATTAAATCAAACATGAATATTATATTTATTTTGTGTTAAAAATATTGCTACGTATTCTATAAATTTAATCAAACTTTAAAAAAATACACTCTCCATGTATACCACTCCGTCGTGGCATATATGGAGGGAGTATTCTATATACATTAATATACTATATATGTCACTCCATATGCATGTCACGTGCTAACTTTGTATCAAACCATTATTAATTTTATTTGTTAGGTGTCCGTTCTTGCGCCCAACACGCCGGCGCTGTACGAGATGCACTTCGCCGTGCCGATGGCCGGCGCGGTGCTCAACGCCATCAACACCCGCCTCGACGTGGCCAGCGTGGCCGCCATACTCAAGCACGCCGAACCCAAGGTGCTCTTTGTCGACTACCAGTACATCCGCGTCGCCACCGACGCGCTCAAGGCCATCATGGGCGAGGTCCGGGCCTTGCCGCTGCTCGTCGTCATCGACGACGTCGACAAGCCGACGGGCGCCCGCGTCGGCGAGCTCGAGTACGAGCAGCTGGTGGCTCGGGGAGACCCGGCGAGATACCCGCCTCGGCCGGTGGAGGACGAATGGGACGCCGTCGCGCTCAACTACACCTCCGGCACGACGTCGGCGCCCAAGGGCGTCGTGTACAGCCACCGCGGCGCGTACCTCAACACCATGGGCCTTCTTCTCCAGTGGGGCGTCGGCCATGAGCCCATCTACATGTGGTCGCTGCCGATGTTCCACTGCAATGGTTGGACCTTCACCTGGGGCGTGGCGGCGCGCGGCGGCACGAACGTCTGCATCCGCGCGCCGACCGCCGACGCCATGTACACGGCCTTCGCCGCGCACGGCGTCACCCACATGTGCGCCGCGCCGGTGCTCTTCAACATCCTCCTCGAGACGTGCCGGGAGCCGCTGCGCCGCCCGGTGGAGGTGCTCACCGGCGGCGCGCCGCCGCCAGCGGCGCTCCTCGAGCGCGTCGAGCGGCTCGGCTTCCACGTCACGCACGCCTATGGCATGACGGAAGCCACCGGCGTGGTGATGGTGTGCGAGTGGCGCGAGCAGTGGGACGCACTACCGCCGTCGGAGCGCGCGCGGCTCAAGGCCCGGCAGGGCGTGAGCGCGCTCACCCTCGCCGACGCGGACGTGAAGGACCTCAAGACGATGAAGAGCGTGCCCCGCGACGGCGCCACCATGGGCGAGGTCGTGCTCCGCGGCAGCAACGTCATGAAGGGCTACTTCAAGAACCCGCGCGCCACGGCGGAGGCGTTCCGGGACGGGTGGTTCCTCACCGGCGACGTGGGGGTCGTCCACCCGGACGGGTACGTGGAGATCAAGGACCGGTCCAAGGACGTGATCATCTCCGGCGGAGAGAACATCAGCAGCGTGGAGGTGGAGGCGGCGCTGTACCAGCACCCGGCGGTGCGGGAGGCGGCGGTGGTGGCCATGCCGCACCCGCACTGGGGCGAGACGCCGTGCGCGTTCGTGGCGCTGAAGCGGGAGTTTTCCGGCGCCGGCGAGGTGAGCGAGCAGGAGATGGTGTCCTTCTGCCGGAACAGGATGGCGCACTTCATGGTGCCGAGGAAGGTGGTGTTCGTCGATGAGCTACCCAAGAACTCGACGGGGAAGGTGCAGAAGCTCGTGCTGCGCGACATGGCGCGCCGCTGCCTCCTCAGGGCGTCCGACAAGGCGAGGCCGGCCGCCGCCCCTGCCCGCCATGGAGCGTTGACTCAAGCTGCTAGGCTTTGACTTTTTGCTGACGTGTCCAGAATCCTTATTATATACTACTGTTTATGTTAGTACGTTGCATAGGACTTACACTACTAGAAAATCAAGATTTCGTAATAGTGATGAATTTTTATGAGAGTATTAAATACATCATCACGAAAATCAAAACCACCACGAAAACATATTTTCGTGACGGTGTTTGACACACCGTCACGAAAAGTAGATGTTTTTGTGACGGTGCATCAAAAACCGCCACGAAAATAATTTACCCCTCACGAAATAATGTACAGTGCCATCGTCCCTCCACTCGGACAAGAAAGAACTAGACCAACTGAGTGAGAATATTTTTTTGGTTTCTGATTCGTGAGGGTATTTTAATCCTCACAAAATTTCAGTTCTCTAGTAGTGTTAACTAGTGGTTCTTTGGAGAATAAGAAAACTACACGTTCTAAATGATTTAGTCGATTTCTTTGTACACTTTTAGTGTTTTAATTTTCCTTTCATACGCTGCAATACAATAATATCTTCGGATGGACTTGTAGGCTGGCACAACGTATCATGTTCATACTTGATCTTGTGACAGAATTCATTTGTCGTTTTTATTCGAATAAATTTTAAAAAGCTATAACTATTTTATCAAAACTATCACTTTCCTACAACTTCAATGAATCATTTTGGAGAATTGTAACAATTAATAGCACGTGATTTTATTATAATGATGTAACTTTATATGCCTGACAAGCTTTGGCCGACCTGATCATACACAATTACACATATGTAATAGTTGCAAGTTGGGCTCACATGTCATACACACATAGGGTATAAAGTTGGGAGTTTTTATATAAAATCGTTAGCTATTATCGTGGTTTTGTAAAATATTAAATTAAAGTTGTAGCAAAGTGGTAGTTTTTTACCAAATGATTGCGGTTTTATGACATTTACTCTTTTTATCCTCGTCAGCCAAATAATAGATTAGAGAATAATCTATTTTGTGCAAATGTTTTCAAATGTTTACCCTTTTTTACGATCACTTGAGTTTTGAAGAGGACCCATATAATGTACTGTAAGGCCTGGTCTTAGGTCATAATCCTGGCCTCATCCAAACGAGACCTAGCTAAGCTGAAGATGATTACATGTAGTGTCCTTCCACTAACTACATGGCTGCAAAATATAAAATATTGGTACTCTAGTACAGATGCTGCAAGACAAGCTAATAAAAGAAATAAACGTATACGAGAAAAAAAGGACAATTTACACCGACATATACTATAGCAGCTTCTAACCTTGCATGTTGGAGTCGACCATATCAATGTCACGCTGGGCGCATGCCAGTTTCTTTAATCTGAGGAGTTATTTCTTACCAGCTTTGAGAGAAAACGAAGCAGGAAACAATGAAGGCGAATCATTTGTTTAAAATTACAAATTTGGTCCATTTTCATGTTGTACCCCTGTGCGTCGTTATTTGCCAGTGTTCATTGGGTTTCAGCATGCAATGACCAGTAGAATGTAATAATTTGATCGTACTATCAAGAGCTCAAGACAGTGTTTGCAATCCGTTTCAATCGGATGCTGATTGAGCTTTTGCTTTTGAAAAATCAGAACGGCTTCTGTGAACAAATCGCCACCAAGGCACCAAGACCAATTCTGACATGATAGACAGCATACTAAAATCTTTTTGGTCGACCCTCTTATCATGAAAAAAAAAATAGAAAAGAGATCATCAGGCACGGGATGCACATTTCTGCAAGACTGCAACAGAATATTTTGGATTTGTGATCGTGTATGGATTTGTTTAAGGTGCAGTACTATGAAGCATGTTGCAATATTTAAGACTTTTGACCGTGTATGGATTTGTTTAAGGTGCAGTATTATGAAGCATTCAAGTGCACGCATTATTATTTTAGACGGAAAAATCTCGTCCATGTAGAGCTGAATCTTGCACTGTAGCTCATGCGGCTTCTAGTGAACCCTTTTTTTTTGGAATTATGATCATCACTGTTCAAGTTGCCTACTCTAATCCTGTCAGAGATTGAAACTAAGGGCTCATTTGAAACGCATGAGTTTTATAAGAATTTCACTGAAATCAGTAGTTTAATTTTCATGAAATTTTTCCGTTTCAAAGGAGGCCTACAATATTTTGTTTCTAGGAACAGCTTCGAGATCCAGGCATCCAGCAATGCATCGGGCGAATCATTTTACTGCTAGGCTTTTACTAGATCAGAAAGCTAGTAGATGCAAACACTGACATTTCATCACTGAGAGGATGAGAATGTGGCATGGGCAAAGGCTACAGACTGATCGGGTTCAGAGCATTGTTACCTGCCTGACCTAATGGATGATTGATCTTGGAGAGAGCTCATACATGGTGTTGGTATGGGAGTACGGCATGGATTTGTTCTGATACTGAACAGTTCAGTGTATTCATCATGATCTTGTCATCACTGGGCCGTCTCCTCTCTGTAGAATGGTGCAAAAACTTTTCTTCAGGATTCATCTTGCTCCTTGTGGCCAACGTTTCAATTGACCGGCAGAGCTACTGCCAACGTTTCAAAAAAAAAAAAAAAATCTTCATGGAAAAGATATGTCCAGCATTGTTGCAATCGAATAGATGGTGACATGAAAAACCTGAATCTGAACTGAAGCAAATACCTCTCCTTGACTTAATTTGCTGAACTGGGGGATCAAACATGTTTCTGAAGATGGTGACATGCTTCTACTGTCGTAAAGATTGAGAATTGGCCAAGGAGGCAAGGATTACAGATGCTTTGCACCCAGTGATCACAATCAAGCTGAATTCTAGCTAGTTCATCCTCTGCATTCATAACATAAATCATAAGTGGTGACAACATCTGATCATGCATAGCATCATATAGCAGGGGCGCCACTCTGCATTTGGTTGTGCCGGCTGGTGTGGTGCTCCTTCCTTAAATTTATCTTAGTACTCCAAATATGACCATATTAATCCCTGACATGATTAGGACTTATAGTACATGCGAGTGAGCTTACAGAGAGCAGAAATCATAACTACGACGATTTCAGAGTCTACACGCTCGGTGAACCAACAGATCTCTGCAAGTCTGCAAGTAGTACAATCTACAAGGCCTAATAAAAAGTTCCCTCGGCCTGCTATTTACAATTTTATATGGGCCTAGCCCAATCTTTCCAGGGACCACTCAAGGCCCAGATCTACTTGGACTTGGAGTCATAACCGGCAAGTGCAGAGCCCAATAGCCCATGGCCCAGGGGGAACACCGAAGAACGGAAAGTATTTTGGTTTAACCGGTGGACGCACGCGGCATGATACTACGACGCACCTTGGTAACACATACCGCTCGTCTTTTCGGTCAAATTCACAAAAAAATAAATAAATTGAATTAAAAATTTTTGATAAGATTTAACCGGATTTTATCGGGGTCAACGTATGGTTTCCAAGCGATTTTCGTAAAAACAAAAATGAAATACCGATCCAGTTTTTTTTGCTTCGGTAACAGTTCAGTAAACCCTTCTCTGTTTATTAGCGTATACGTCTTCCACATGCGTTTGAGCGGCCATGCACCGTGCGTCGTGCTGCTCATGGCGGCGTACGTACATTCTGTGGACTGACGGATTGACTGTACAGGCCGTGGACGATAAAGATGTACCGCACGATGAATATATGGATGCAGTACAGTTTGTTTGAATCTGGCAGTAGGGAACCAAGGTAAGCAGGTGGCCAATGGAATCAATCGATGTGATGAGGAAGGCCTGCAACGTACTACTTCCGTTTTTTAATAAATAAATAACGTGTTGATTTTTAACACGATATTAATTATTCGTTTTATTTATAAAATTAATTAAATATAATTTATTTTATTATAACTTGGTTTACCATTAAAAAAACTTTAATCATGATATATATTTTTATATTATTTAAATTAGATGAATGGCTCAAGTATCACGATAAAAATTAACAATATAATTTATTAAAAAATAAAGATAACAGTAGCTAGCAGCGGGAACAAGGAGGCATCGTGCTGTTGTTTTCCTCTTGGTCGGTCGGGGATCGACAACCGGAATCTCGTAACATATATCCGTGCATTGATGCATACTATATATATGTATGGATCGACTTTGATCTAGGTTTGAAATATGGTACGGTTATTAAAGTTATCACGTGTGGTAATTTTTTTAATTTTTAAAATTTTATGGTTTTTAGTAATCTTACTTTTTTATTAACCATATGATTATTGTGATAATCGAGATATCACCAAACCAAATAGTGATAATCTCTATTAAAACAGTAAGAGAAACACTGCTCTGACCTGATCAACCTGCAGCTGCAATATGCATGTATATATATGCTGCCTCCGGCCGGCCGATTTCTGCGCGCGGCGCGGTGGTCAAGCCGTGCATGATTTCACCATCTGAATGAAGAAGGGATCGACATGCTCGCGCGCGCGTCGCATGTTGCATTTGGACCCACGCATATATGTGCAGTGTAACATAGCATGGCATGTTTCGCTATACCCCGACACGTTGTTTTCATCTTCTCTCTAGTTATCGAGGGTGTATCGTGCACGCATGCATGCATGTACGCGTTCCCGTGTGTTTTTAGACGTACGATATATGGTATAAGCGTTCGTTCCTGTGCCTTTTTTTTTCCTCTAGTCCACCTGAGAATATATAGTACTCGATCGGTAAAGTACAGGAGCTTTCCAGTCCCGGGTAGTGTCAGTTCATGGGATTTCTCGCTTAAAATCCATATCATTCTGATTAATTCTAACATTATTTTTTAAAAATACATTAACGTATAGATTCATGTGCATACTCATCTCTATAAATACATAGATGTACACACTACACCCAGGGCTGGCACTATAGTTTCGAGGGCGCTAGTGTGAATTCAATGCTAATACTTTTCTAATCCTTGTTCACCTATTGTTTTTCTTTTACTGCAGTGAAAACCTCTGTTAAAAACTCTAAAATCTGAGAAACTGAAGAAGTTGATTAAACAACTTCAAGAGGTGACTCTTAAACTTCGACAACCAAGAACTAGAGTGAGACGATGTGCAGATAGTTCCTGTGTCCTACAAATTACTTTTGTTGGTTCTGGTAGTGTTTTGTGGCTTGGTTCCTGTATGTTGCTTAGACTTTGTAGTTCCCAGGTTGAGAGTTCTTAGTAGGATGGTTTCTGTTTTGTTTGTCAAATAGTATGCTTCACTCTGCTAGTTGGTGTTCCCAGCGTGTAAGGACCTTTGTTATATTCTGCTTTCTGAAAAGCTGGGCTATGAGCCTTCGCTCTAAAAAAATTCAACGCTATAGATCATTTAGGTTAAATATTTTTTATTTATAAAATATATTTTTTAATTCATCCATCATATAAAACAATATAAAAGAACATCACTAACATGATACACCAAGTAGTAACTCTTAGGAGCTAACTTGCAATATGATCTTAATTCTCGATAAATAATGTTGATACTACAATTGAAAAGCAAAAATAAATAAAAAAACCTAACATACTAACTAATAGATTATCATCATCTATAAGAATTCATAGGTTGGAGACCAATATAATTTTTAAACTAAATAGATGCAAAAATCAATATTCATAAACAGAAATATATAGAAATAATATTAGACCGGGCCCTCTCTCGGCCTGGGGCCTATGAGGTCGCACCTCCTGTCTAGGCCCTCACACGGCCCTGACTGCACCTATGAGCTCCTCTAATAGATTAGACGATCGACCTAGATTGTAGTACGTACAAAGACGCCAAGTTAACCTAGTATTTGTACTTATTAAATAATTTATTAGGATTTACATATAGGGTCCGATCGAGTATAAAGGCTTTAATTCCTTACCCGCTAGATCTCTGTGAAGGGCAAGAAGAAAGGTGAGAGGGAGGAACAAGAGGGGGCCGGACTAGAGGGAGGAACAAGGCTTTAATTCCTTACCCATAGACTTTTCCTCTAAACTCAAGTTAAATCCGCCCCTGTTTACATTTGTACTGTACAACGGTTAATTTGATCGAGCGATTTAATTTACTGAAGCTGTCCATGTTTGACGGGGTGATGGGCGAGCTATGGGTATAGGAAGATCGAGGAATCGAAGGGTTGGCAGGTGGGGATAGGGAGGTGAAGACAGAGGCGCGTGGGCCCACTGGCGTGTCCGTGATCGACGAGCGGCTAACGTCCAAGCGAGACAAGATGCAAGAAGAACATCCGCTCCTGCTGGGCAATCCCATGGCAGCCACCTCCCCTTTTTCAGCGCAACAAAGCGACCTTGCTTTCACCTCTCTCTCTCTCTCTCTCTCCCCCCATAGCCACTGACCATGCTAGCTTCACTCCCCACTCTGCCTCCTCCATTCACTCTGACTACTGGCCCCACCTTAATTCTTCATTATGGATGCTGACATCTAATTTATTTAGTGTCAAGTAACAAAAGAAAAAAAGGGTGTATGCGACTATATGGTTGTGTATATTTTAATGAATTAATTTTCCATATACAGAATGCATAATATAAGGTGTATATATGAATGTGATTCTAAGTATACGCTAGGATATGTATTGGTATCGTCGTATTGATTCGACAGGAAGATCTCTTGATATAGTTGAAAGCAAAGTTTGTCTATGGTGTATTTTTTGATGACTCAAAAGCACCTTCGAGCTAAATTACGTTTCACACATCTTATTTTTGTATTCGTAGATACTTCATATGCACGTCAAATTCGTAGATATACATCTTAATTAAAAGAATATCTAAGGAGCGGGTAACTACAAAGATACGACTAAGTTCACTCAAATATACATACTATGGGCTAGTTGAGGTCCTTTATAACCGAAGACTTTGTATGTTGCTACCTAGCTAGGAGTACATGTTATTTGGTGAGCTTAGCAATTCGTAGCTGCCTATAACGATGAGGACATGACCAACTTTTTTGTGGGGGAAAGGAAGGGAGGAAAGTAGTAATTGATTATACACTTGGTGGTCCTTTTCATCTTTTTGAGTCACCTTGATTTGGCTTCTTCTCCCGGCATCAACAGGGCTCAATCATCCACTCTAGTTGGACCCTTTCTCCATTTATTATGTACTAACTAGCACTTTGATTGTTCCCCTTGAGCCTTAATTTTGAAATGACATGGAGATGGTCTCTGTCCCTGTGTTTTGACTGCAGAGGCTAGTTCCATCCACATCGATCAAGAGACCTTTTTCTCAAGTGAAAAACCGTCACACCGTCAGTTAGTCATGCATGCATATATCCAGCATGCATATGATATGTGACATGCCGTTGCATGTAGCTAGCCTAATCGATCGATCAATCACTCTCCTGTGCAAAAAGTGCAAGACCAGGCCACTCGGAATTAATATACTGTGATCCTAATTAATAATTAATTAACCGGCAAAGCATGACCTGATCGAGTTCTCTAATCAATCGAGCTAGCTTTGCATGCAAGCATGACCAGCTAATGACAAGCAGGCAAGGTGTACGTATATACGTACCGTACAGCGACGTATACACACACACGTAGGCGTAGCTTTTCCAATACACATGCTGATTCTCAAAGACCTATCTATTATATTATAAAGGTAGTTTTAAAAGAAGGCACTAGGTTCGCTCTGAGGATCTTAAAAATTACTATATTGATCATAGAAAAAGACAAAAATCTACACCGTTAGATTGTGATAAGTCTATGTTATAATGATTAAGACTAATTGGATACATATAAGTATAGAAAAATACTAGCTAAAATCAACTTTGCAAAACCATACTAGACAAAAAAACAGAAAGCCTGTTTGGACTCCAATTGGAACTTCCAACCACACTAAGGCCCCGTTCGAATCTAACGGTTAGGGGCGAAAACCCCTCTTTCTCGTGAGCACGCTTCTGGAACTCCTAAATGGTGTGATTTTTAAAAAAATTTTCTATCTAAACGTTACTTAAAAAAAATCATATTAATTCATTTTCTAAGTTTGCAATAGCTAATACTCAATTAATTATACGCTACTGGCTTATCTCGTTTTGTAGGATTTTCTTTTTTGTAACATCCCGCCCTGGCACCACCTACAGTGACACCAGAGAGGACGCGCCGCAGGAGATTGGCGTGAACCAACCCCCACGAAACCGCGTTGCCGGTACCAATCCCAGAAAACCTTGCTGGTACCCGCTGTCAACCGAGATGTACCATAGCAACTAAGAATATATTTATATATATTATACCTTTATAAGTTACAACTTTGGGTAAGCCCTGAGCAGCAACGTTCAAACAGAATAGCAGCAGTGGAACGACAGTACAGCAAAAACCCAATCCACAAGCAATAGCTTGGGCTTAGGAAAGAAACCCTAATCTTGACTTCAACTTCACTCTTCCTGAAGGAGGGAAAAGATAATGAATTGAGTATATACGTACTCAGCAAGCCACGGGAAAAGTGTGAACATGCAGGCCATCAAGAAAGGCTAGGGTTTATTTCGCAAACTTTTCATTTTAAAATATTTTCCAAAACTCTATATGTGTGTTGTCTCAGTGTTGTTAGAAAGAGGCTCTCGCATTGATCCTGTTCGCGAATTGCTTTGCAACAACTCAAGCGGACGAATAGATTTTATCTGATTAAAGTTTCTAGTCAAGTCTACCGCCTGTCGGACCACGACAGCGGTTTAGTGTCTAACATCTATTAGTTTATTTTCACTTTCGTCCTCTTTAGGACAAAACTTATCTCATATTATTTTTCTTTCACTTTCGTCTTGTCCAAGACCTTATTCATTTCATCATGTCATCCTCGGCTCCTAGAGCCATCCATAATTTCCATCTTAACATACACTGCTTCCACTCGGGAAGCCTAACTATGATGCCATCTGACATCCCGATCCACACAGGAGCGTTTCAAACCACGTAATGGTCATTCATCAGCCAACCTGGCCGATTATGGTAACGGTTCTCAACCGCAAACTTGTTTCGCAAACCTTTTGTAAAAACAAAGCTACGCTAGAGGAATCACTTCACATCACCCATAACCGTAGGCACGGCTGTTCGAACAGTTCAAAGCTCTGCAGAGGTGTACGCTTTCTCCACATGACGCAAACTTACTTCCCTCACTCGTCAGTGAGGGAAGATTCGTGACAAGGCCTTTCAGGAGCCATCCTAGGGTACCTTATGCCCGATAGATGGGCCAAACTCATTCAAGCATTCGGCTTGCAAATTCCCCAAACTCCTAGACCAAGTACTGGGTAAGCTTCTCTTCCTTGCTCTACTCAAGAACCCGGAGATACTGTAACACCCTGCCCTCCAGAACCGCACAGCCCAGCCCAACCGACGGGCGGGCCCACTTACACATAGCACCCCACTTACACTTTCGTCCTCGCTTCGTGTAAAAGGGTTAACCCGGAAGTACTATGGTTGGAGGGACAAGGCCTTATAAGTTGGTTCAACTCTTGCTCCACTAGCAAGGTGGTACTATTCATGTGCACACCGCACTCATCGGCCATATGGGCCATATCCTAATTGGGCCAGGATGTCACACACACCCCCCCTCAAAGGACCTGGCGTCCCCGCCAGTCCAACTTACCCGCATAGCCACACAGGCATATAGGCAAATGTCCAGGAACGCGCCCCCTCTTAGCGCACGTCCGTACGTCCAGTGCCGGCGCCATATGCCATGCCATGTGCCTCACACCGAGCCCACATGCGCCATGCGCCATATGCCCGCACACTGACCCGTACGCGCAACCGCGAGGGTCGGCTCTGATACCATTTGTAACACCCTGCCCTCCAGAACCGCACAGCCCAACCCAACCGACGGGCGGGCCCACTTACACATAGCACCCCACTTACACTTTCGTCCTCGCTTCGTGTAAAAGGGTTAACCCGGAAGTTCTATGGTTGGAGGGACAAGGCCTTATAAGTTGGTTCAACTCTTGCTCCACTAGCAAGGTGGTACTATTCATGTGCACACCGCACTCATCGGCCATATGGGCCATATCCTAATTGGGCCAGGATGTCACAGATACCCTCAAACACCTTATCCTGGCGTTCCACATCTACTGGCATGCGAGGTAACTCTGTTCCGACTGAATACTTAGCCAGGTGTGACGCCTCCCCGACTAGGTGGAAGGCCACCATGTGCATACGGCACCCGATCCCAGGATCAGTAGTCGGGTACGCACAACAATGATATAACTCAGAGTTACAATAAATACATAACAGAGTACACATATATATATACAAGGAGATCCATCCAGGACAAACCCGGGATGGGCAAAATAATCAACAGGTAAACTAGCGAAAACAGCAAAACAGGGCAGAAGCTGGACAAAAACTACACCACAGGCTCGGTTAGGAACTAGGCTCGAAACCTTCAGAAGTCTTCGTAGTCGGCCTGGTCTTGGAGGAACTCGGTAGCAGTCGGATCTTCGTCTTCTTCTCCAAAACCTACTATACATATATATGAACAAGGTGAGTACTTTCGTACTCAGCAAGCCGGGAAAAGATGCCATGACAGTCAGACAGAAAGGCTAAGGGTTTATTTGCGAAAATTGCCTTTAGAAACTCTTTTCTTTACAAACACTAGTGAACTCAAATTTTAGTTATCGGAAAGAGGCTCACGCCTCGATCCATTCCGCAAATTGCTTTTCAACAACTCACCACTTAATGAATCAAGCATAATCATACATGTTCTTATCATCTTTTACTTCGCATTTGCTGGTCTTGTATCTCCCGAGTAGCTACAACCACTCGTTGACCCTGAGACTCGGCTACAACCAAATCTCAGCTGTGGCACTTAATGCCCGCTACGCTGGCTACAACCAGCTAGCTAAAGTGGCTTCCCTGGCTACAACCCGGGAGCACAACTTGATCAACTTGCTGCCCTGGCTACAACCCGGGAGCTTGATCAATCCGTCTTCTGGCTACAACCCGAAGACATCTGTACAACTGCCGCCCTGGCTACAACCCGGGGGCTTAAGTTCGCTGCCCTGGCTACAACCCGGGAGCATGATCTTCATCCTGTTTACTTTTCATTCACTTGATTATGGTGCTTAACACCCCGGATCACACAGATCCGTTGCTGGCCACACAGGCCTTCCGTTTGCTCACTCGGCAACTCTGGTCACGGTTCCCTTTCCATCAAACACTTTCACAAATCACTGGCAAACAAATCTACGCTATGGGAATCACCTTGCATCGCCCTTAACCGTGGGCACGGCTGTTCGAACAGTCCTGCTAAACTCTGCAGAGGGTGTGCGCTTTACCTATCCGACACGAAAATTACACCGAGTACTGGCCGGTACCCAGAAATTCGTGACAAGGCTATTTCCATAGCCAGTCTAGAGTTATCCAGTGCCAGCCGAAAGATCCACACAGGATTCAGTGGTCGGCACTGAACTTCCCTAAACCTACTATTTACTCGGCCAGGGGCATCCCATAATACCCATCTGGTCGCACTGTAAGATGCTCGGATGGAATCCCCAAAGGAAACGGTCCTTAATGATAGTACATAGCCAAGCCACACAGGCACTGTCTCTGTATATCAAGATTTTCACAACTTTATTTGTTTCGCAAACACGCCGATACACAGAGTACCGGGTTTTTCAATCAGTTTAGTAAAACCCAATGTTTTTTTCCCAACGACAAACAACGTTGCAGAGCTAAGCCATTCTACTCGGCATCGTATCCTCAGATAGGATGCTAGCGTGCCATTTGTGGGGCTCTCAAGGAAGAATTATACCAACATCCTACCAAATAAGTGCTACTACTGGGTAGGTCCATCGGTTGCGCTTGCAAACCGAGGCCAACAGTTTAAAAAGGTGTAAACTAAACATGCATATATTTTCCAAACAACATAGTTTTGCATATATGGGAAACAATATGATCAAAGAGGCTTGCCTTGTTCCAAGGAGGGGTCTTCTTCGGCGAAGGCGGCTTCGGGATCATCCACCGGTTCAGGCTCTGAACAAGCAGAAAGAAACACTGATAAGCAAGAGGGTTAAAACACCAAGAAAAGGATCAAGAAGTAGTCGGCTGCAGAAAAAAAAAGTGGCAGTCGGCTGAACCAGGCTTGCGAACCAGGCGACAGAGTTCCAAAGCTTCAGAGAAGAACAAGAACTCAGCAAAGCTGGAGCTGGCCGGTTTGCAAAACAAAGGAAGAAGGAGCATGGAGGGTTCAATATATAGCCGGCGTGCAAGAGTGAGGCACGGTGGAGCTGGGCAACGGGTAGGGAGAAAAAGTCAAAGTGAACTGACAAAGGATTTGACAGGGAGTGACCTTGAAGTCCAACTGGTCAGAGGAGTTGGCAGGCACTGTAGCTGCGAGGAGACATTAAGGTCAAGGCTAGGACAGATTGGAGAAATCTCACTTGACAGGGCTTCGGACTGACCACTGGTCCAAGCGATGCAGCAGGTTATTGTCCATCGGTCCAAGCGGTGCTAAGGGCAGGTGAAGACTGGTTCTTCTCCACTTCGGTAGTCGGCGTCCAACGGGCGGGTGCAACTCGGGGGACAAGGAAACAACAGGTCTCAACAAGGTAGTCGGCCACTTCACAGTGCTTACTCGGCAGCAAGGAGGTCCGAGTAAAACAAAGGAAGGGGCAGGATACATGGACTGAGTAGCAATCTACTCGGCTCAAGGGAGAAGGTAGTCGGTTGGCTAGGGAGAAAAACTGGGGCACAGCTGACAGGATAGGAAGGGAGCTCGGGAAAACGAAGACTAGCGGGAAAAGAAAAAACGGGTCGTTACAAACCTCCCCCACTTAACAGAATCTCGTCCCGAGATTCCGCTACTCGGCGAAGAGCTCCGGGTACTCAGCTTGAAGGCGATCTTCTCGTTCCCATGTAGCTTCATCCTCCGAATGGTTACTCCATTGCACCTTGCAGAATCTGATTGTCTTTCGTCTTGTACGTCTGTCCCTTGTCTCCAAAATCCGAATAGGGCGTTCCTTGTACGTGAGGTTGCGTTGTACGTCGATCTCTTCCAACGGAACTTGCTCTTCTGGGATGCGAAGACATTTCTTCAGCTGGGACACATGAAACACATCGTGGACGTCGGAGAGTTCTTCGGGCAACTCCAGTTGATACGCCACCACTCCGCATCTGTCAACGATAGGATAAGGTCCGATATAGCGAGGTGCTAACTTTCCACTCATTCTGAATCTCTTTGTTCCTCGTAGGGGTGATACTCGGAGATACACATGGTCTCCTATCTGAAACTCGAGCTCTCGTCTCCGATTATCTGCATAGTTCTTCTGTCGGGTTTGGGCTGTCTTCAAGTGCTCTCGTATAACCTTAACTCGCTCTTCTGCCTCTTTCAAAATGTCTGGTCAAAAAACCATCTTTTCTCCTACGTCTGTCCAACAGAGTGGAGTTCTACACTTGCGTCCATACAGGGCTTCATTGGGGGCCATCTGGATACTGGCTTGATAGCTGTTGTTGTAGGAGAACTCGGTATAAGGCAGACAGAGATCCCAGGTTCCTTCAAAATCCAGGGCACATGCTCTTAGCATATCTTCCACGATCTGGTTTACTCTCTCGGTCTGTCCATCCGTCTGGGGGTGGTATGCAGTACTGAAATTGAGATTAGTGCCCATTGCCTCATGCAACTTTTGCCAAAAGTGGGAGGTGAACTGAGCTCCTCGGTCGGGCACGATCTTCTTTGGAACTCCATGTTGGCAGATAACTTTGGTCAGATACAACTCAGCTAACTTCTTAGCCGGGTAGGTGGTCTTGACGGGGATAAAGTGGGCGACCTTGGTCAGTCGGTCCACTATTACCCAGATGGAATCATGTCCTGCCGGGGTCTTAGGTAATCCAACGATGAAATCCATTCCTATTTCTTCCCATTTCCACTCGGGTATCCTTAAGGGCTAAAGCAATCCTGCTGGCTTCTGATGCTCTGCTTTAACCCTTTGATAAATGTCACAAACCGCGACATACTCGGCAATATCTCGCTTCATTCCAGGCCACCAGTAATGATCCTTAATATCCTGGTACATCTTGGTACTTCCTGGGTGGATGGAATAAGCGGACTCATGGGCTTCTCTCAAGATTAAGTCTCGGATTTCCTTTCTGTCGGGCACGCAAATGCGTTTTCCAAGCCAAACAGTTCCTTTGCTGTCGATGGAGAACTCGGGGGCTTTTTCCTGGGTCATGCTTTCCTTAATAGACACAATCTTCTCATCCACCTTTTGAGCTTCTCTGATCTGGTCCTCCAAGGTAGACTGAATCAGCAAAGTCTCCAGCATTCCTGGCTTGACCATATTTATTCTTAGCTTTTCCAGTTCTCGACTT
Source organism: Oryza meyeriana var. granulata (assembly GCA_003991445.1). NCBI lineage: Eukaryota > Viridiplantae > Streptophyta > Magnoliopsida > Poales > Poaceae > Oryza > Oryza meyeriana. The sequence continues at coordinate 35,789 of RYFJ01002208.1, forward strand.
AACTCGGGTTGAAGGGGCAGGGTCAAGATGGCATTACAATGGACTTTCCGACTGAGGGCATCGGCAACAACATTTGTCTTGCCAGGGTGGTAATGTATTCCAAGGTCGTAATCCTTAATCAACTCAAGCCATCTTCTTTGTCTGAGATTAAGCTCGGTCTGAGTGAAGATGTACTTCAGGCTTTTATGGTCAGTGTATACTTCACACCGATTTTCGACTAGGTAGTGTCGCCATATCTTCAAGGCATGCACTACTGCTGACAACTCTAGGTCATGGGTCGGGTAGTTCAGCTCATGGGGTCTTAACTGTCTTGAGGCATACGCAACCACTCTTCCTTCCTGCATAAGCACACAGCCTATGCCTAGTCGGGATGCATCACAGTATACCTCAAAGTCTTTCCTGATATCCGGAAGGATCAACACAGGTGGGGTAGTCAGCCTTTTCCTTAATTCCAGGAAACTTTTCTCACAGGCGTCACTCCATTCAAACTTCTTTTCCTTCTTTAGCAATTCTGTCATGGGTTTGGCAATCCTTGAAAATCCTTCAATGAATCTCCGATAATAACCGGCCAAACCTAAGAAACTTCTTACTTCTGTGACGGTAGTCGGGAATTTCCAAGAAAGCACGTCTCTCACTTTCCCCGGGTCCACTTCTACTCCTTGGGCAGTGACCACATGCCCGAGAAAAGCAACTCGGTCTAGCCAAAACTCACACTTCGAGTACTTGGCAAACAACTGGTGCTCTCTTAGCTTTCCGAGAACCATTCTCAGATGTCCAACATGTTCTTGCTCGTCCTTGGAGAAGATTAAGATATCATCCATGAATATCACGATAAACTTGTCGAGATATTCCATGAATACCTTATTCATAAGACTCATGAAGAAAGCTGGGGCATTAGTGAGTCCGAAGGACATCACTGTATACTCATATAATCCATAACGGGTCAAGAAAGCTGTCTTGGGTATATCCTCAGGTCTGATCTTCAACTGGTGGTATCCTGATCTCAAGTTAACCTTAGAGAAAACTTTAGCTCCTTGCAGCTGGTCGAATAGATCGTCAATCCTTGGTAGAGGATACTTATTCCTGATGGTTACTCCATTTAGTGCGCGATAATCAACGCACATCCTCTTGGTCTTATCCTTCTTTTCCACTAGGAGCACTGGAGCTCCCCAAGGTGATGTGCTAGGTCGCACAAAACCTAGGCTCTCAAGTTCCTCTATCTGCTTTTTCACTTCGGCTAACTCATTAGCCGCCATTCTATAGGGTCTCTTGGATATGGGTGCTGTGCCGGGTAGCAACTCTATAGAGAACTCAATCCCTCTATCAGGGGGCATTCCGGGTAGACTGTCTGGGAAGACATCAGGGTACTCATTGATCACCGGCACTTCTTCCAAAGGGACTACTTGCACAGAGCTCAGGAGAGGTCGGTTCTTAGGGTTTCCAGGAGAGACAAACTTTACTTCTTGTCCAAAAGGGCACTGCAGGGTTATGGTGCTAGTTGCACAGTCTATTCGGCCTTTGTGCTTAGCTAACCAGTCCATGCCTAGAATCAAATCCAAGCCTTGTGATTCCAGGACAATGGGGTTGGCTGAGAAACTAACTCCTTTAATTACCAGGTTAACTCCAGGGCAAGACTGGTCTGACCTAAACTCCTTACCAGGGAAGTGTATGACCATAGGTATCCTAAGACCTTGAATATCCCAACCATACTTATCCACAAAAGATTGAGAAATAAAGGAATGCGATGGTCCAGAATCAAACAGAACAACTGCAGGTACGGAGTTGACAAGAAACGTACCCATTACCACATCTGAAGCTTCTCGGGCTGTCTCCGACTGGATATGATTGACTCGGCCACGTCCAAAGGCCGAAGGGGCACGGGAGGCAGATCCACTAGCATGTGTAGTCGGCTGTCCTCGACTAAACACAGGGGCTCTTGAAGCGCTGGCGTTGGGGCGTCCAGAGGCTGCAGGGTCTTGCTTCTGGGGGCAGTGACGGGCGAAGTGGCCCAACTTGTTGCAGTTGTAGCATCGGCTTCCTGGGGCACTCGGGATACTCCTCTGCTGTAGGCCAGCTGGGGTAGGGCAACTTGCACCGGTACTTGCACTGAGGGGTCGGGACTGAACAGAAGAAGCCGGGCGGGAAACAGATGGGCGAAACACCTGCTCTTGAAACTGGGATGGGGCAAACTGACGGGAAGGACTGGGGAGATAGGGCCTGGTACTCAGACCACTACGAGTCTGCATCTGGGAGGCCTTGCGCTTGCGAAAAACTTCGATCTCCTTCCTCGCGTTTTCAACTACTAGGGCTCTGTTGACCATGTGCTGGAAAGTAGGGAAGTCATGGGCAATAAACTGGATCTTCATTGCCACATTCATCCCTTTCAGAAACCTTCTGATTTTCTTCTTGTCCGTGTTCACGTCCTCGGGTGCATAGCGAGCTAGATGGTTGAACCTGCTCAGGTACTCGCTGAAGCTGGAATGTCCCTGCTTGAGGTTGTTGAATTCTTCTCTCTTAATGTCTATTACTCCTTCTGGGACATGTGCAGCTCTAAAGGCTTCAACAAACTCGGGCCAGGCGATATTGGCGGCATCTTGATGGGCAGCACAGTAGTTCTCCCACCAGTCGGCTGCTGGTCCACGAAGTTGATGTGCAGCAAACTGGGTTTTCTCCACAGGTGTGCACTACACTAGGTTCAGCTTTCTGCCCATATCCTTTAGCCAGTCATCAGCCTCTACTGGCTCAGCAGTCTGCGAAAACTCGGCTGGACGGGACCTCATGAAGTCAGCAAGCTTGGAGCGTCCATGAGCTTGTGCTGGTGGAGCTTGATGGAGAAGATGCTGTATTGCGGCCAAGTTCTGAGCAATGCCTTGCAAGATCTGGGTCTGGATGGCCATAAGCTGCTGGGGGTCTGCTGGAAGGTGAGGAGGTTGAGGCAATCCTCCAGGGTTTGCTGCTGCAGCGTCAAAGGTACCAAGGCCGGCTGCACGGCCATTTCCGGACATCCGATCATGGGTCTGCTCCACTTCTTGTTCCTCCGCGGCGGTAAGCAGGTTGTTGCGGACTGGACCTTGGTCTTCAAAACCCAGGCGAGCTGGAGCACGAACATTCCGGCGCTGACGTTCTGCCATCTGGTCCTAGAAAAGGGCAACCAAGGGAGAAAGGCTCAGCAAGGTTATCGGCAACCAAACCGATGGAACAGATGAAGGAGCAACAAGATCAGCAAGATGGATTCAAGTAGCAGAACAAGGAACACACTCGAGAACACAGCCACAACGAAAACACGACAGATAGGGCACTGGAACCTAAGGGCTTGCGCAGGAACCAAAGGCAGGGAGATAGCCAAGAGTTTAGAAACATTTCCAAAAATCTACAAAGCAGAGAAAGATACTCAGACAAGTCCTAGATTTTTGCAAATAGTATAGTTTTCAAAATATGATCCTCAAGGTCATCTACACGGGTGGGGTTTCGCTCCTAGGGCCAACCTTTGCTCTGATACCATTCCTGTGACGCCTCCCCGACTAGGTGGAAGACCACCATGTGCATATGGCACCCGATCCCAGGATTAGTAGTCGGGTACGCACAACAATGATATAACTCAGAGTTACAATAAATACATAACAGAGTACACATATATATATACAAGGAGATCCATCCAGGACAAACCCGGGATGGGCAAAATAATCAACAGGTAAACTAGCGAAAACAGCAAAACAGGGCGGAAGCTGGACAAAAACTACACCACAGGCTCTGTTGGGAACTAGGCTCAAAACCGTCAGAAGTCTTCGTAGCCAGCCTGGTCTTGGAGGAACTCGGCAGCAGTCGGATCTTCGTCTTCTTCTCCAAAACCTACTATACATATATATGAACAAGGTGAGTACTTTCGTACTCAGCAAGCCGGGAAAAGATGCCATGACAGTCAGACAGAAAGGCTAAGGGTTTATTTGCGAAAATTGCCTTTAGAAACTCTTTTCTTTACAAACACTAGTGAACTCAAATTTTAGTTATCGGAAAGAGGCTCACGCCTCGATCCATTCCGCAAATTGCTTTTCAACAACTCACCACTTAATGAATCAAGCATAATCATACATGTTCTTATCATCTTTTACTTCGCATTTGCTGGTCTTGTATCTCCCGAGTAGCTACAACCACTCGTTGACCCTGAGACTCGGCTACAACCAAATCTCAGCTGTGGCACTTAATGCCCGCTACGCTGGCTACAACCAGCTAGCTAAAGTGGCTTCCCTGGCTACAACCCGGGAGCACAACTTGATCAACTTGCTGCCCTGGCTACAACCCGGGAGCTTGATCAATCCGTCTTCTGGCTACAACCCGAAGACATCTGTACAACTGCCGCCCTGGCTACAACCCGGGGGCTTAAGTTCGCTGCCCTGGCTACAACCCGGGAGCATGATCTTCATCCTGTTTACTTTTCATTCACTTGATTATGGTGCTTAACACCCCGGATCACACAGATCCGTTGCTGGCCACACAGGCCTTCCGTTTGCTCACTCGGCAACTCTGGTCACGGTTCCCTTTCCATCAAACACTTTCACAAATCACTGGCAAACAAATCTACGCTATGGGAATCACCTTGCATCGCCCTTAACCGTGGGCACGGCTGTTCGAACAGTTCTGCTAAACTCTGCAGAGGGTGTGCGCTTTACCTATCCGACACGAAAATTACACCGAGTACTGGCCGGTACCCAGAAATTCGTGACAAGGCTATTTCCATAGCCAGTCTAGAGTCATCCAGTGCCAGCCGAAAGATCCACACAGGATTCAGTGGTCGGCACTGAACTTCCCTAAACCTACTATTTACTCGGCCAGGGGCATCCCATAATACCCGTCTGGTCGCACTGTAAGATGCTCGGATGGAATCCCCAAAGGAAACGGTCCTTAATGATAGTACATAGCCAAGCCACACAGGCACTGTCTCTGTATATCAAGATTTTCACAACTTTATTTGTTTCGCAAACACGCCGATACACAGAGTACCGGGTTTTTCAATCAGTTTAGTAAAACCCAATGTTTTTTTCCCAACGACAAACAACGTTGCAGAGCTAAGCCATTCTACTCGGCATCGTATCCTCAGATAGGATGCTAGCGTACCATTTGTGGGGCTCTCAAGGAAGAATTATACCAACATCCTACCAAATAAGTGCTACTACTGGGTAGGTCCATCGGTTGCGCTTGCAAACCGAGGCCAACAGTTTAAAAAGGTGTAAACTAAACATGCATATATTTTCCAAACAACATAGTTTTGCATATATGGGAAACAATATGATCAAAGAGGCTTGCCTTGTTCCAAGGAGGGGTCTTCTTCGGCGAAGGCGGCTTCGGGATCGTCCACCGGTTCAGGCTCTGAACAAGCAGAAAGAAACACTGATAAGCAGGAAGGTTAAAACACCAAGAAAAGGATCAAGAAGTAGTCGGCTGCAGAAAAAAAAGTGGCAGTCGGCTGAACCAGGCTTGTGAACCAGGCAACAGAGCTCCAAAGCTTGAGAGAAGAACAAGAACTCAGCAGAGCTGGAGCTGGCCGGTTTGCAAAACAAAGGAAGAAGGAGCATGGAGGGTTCAATATATAGCCGGCGTGCAAGAGTGAGGCACGGTGGAGCTGGGCAACGGGTAGGGAGAAAAGTCAAAGTGAACTGACAAAGGATTTGACAGGGAGTGACCTTGGAGTCCAACTGGTTAGAGGAGTTGGCAGGCACTGTAGCTGCGAGGAGACATTAAGGTCAAGGCTAGGACAGATTGGAGAAATATCACTTGACAGGGCTTCGGACTGATCACTGGTCCAAGCGATGCAGCAGGTTATTGTCCATCGGTCCAAGCGGTGCTAAGGGCAGGTGAAGACTGGTTCTTCTCCACTTCGGTAGTCGGCGTCCAACGGGCGGGTGCAACTCGGGGGACAAGGAAACAACAGGTCTCAACAAGGTAGTCGGCCACTTCACAGTGCTTACTCGGCAGCAAGGAGGTCCGAGTAAAACAAAGGAAGGGGCAGGATACAAGGACTGAGTAGCAATCTACTCGGCTCAAGGGAGAAGGTAGTCGGCTGGCCAGGGAGAAAAACTGGGGCACAGCTGACAGGATAGGAAGGGAGCTCGGGAAAACAAAGACTAGCGGGAAAAGAAAAACGGGTCGTTACACCAGGGGCGTCCCAAACCGCCCGTGTGGTCACACTGTATTATGGTCAGTGCAATTCCCTAAGGAATCGATCCTTATATGCGAATACAAAGCATTCCTGCCCAGGCGATCACTTTGCATCGCGAGTTTCCGCAAACATTTCTTTATTTTGCAAACATACGGACATCGCGTGTCGGGTTAAAGGATTTTATAAACCTTGGTTTTCCCATTTCGAAAACACATGTGATATGAGTAGAACCGCCGATACCCATGCTCATAGAGCACAGATGCCGAGGTAACACTGAGGTGGAGCGGCAAGGAATAGGGTTTTTCAAGCCTACCGGGTATTGCAACTATTAGGTAGGTCCGTCGGTTCATCACGTGAACCGAGACCGAATCAATTTAACGTGTGCACTAAAATACAGTTTGGCAAACAAAAATATTTTATAAACTGGGAGCAATATGTTCATGGAGTGACTTTCCTCTGATTTCGTCTTCAGAACTCGCAAAAATTCGACATCCGAAGAAATTCCGTCATTGTCGACTATACGTAACAAGAGAAAAATACGTAAAACCTAGAAATAAAATATTATTATTAATAACTAATTGTGCCATGAAGTAGATCTCAATTTTAGAAAATTTTTGAGATTTGAAAGAGGTGGATCGGAGTTACGAATGATAAGATATGAATTTTTGAAGTTTAAAGTATTTTTTGGAAAAGAAAGAGAATTTGTTTGAATTGGAAAAAGAATACTCCAGGAATATTCTGGATCTGATAGGTGGGGCCCAAGGTTAGAGAGAGAAGAAGGAACTGTGGTGTAGGGCCCACTTGGTAGTGACACAAAGAGAGAGGATGACATGGGGTCTACTGGTCAGTGGGGCCCACATGTTAGTTAAGAGGGAGAGAGGATGACAGGAAGGGCCCACATGTAAGAAAGAGGGATAGGTTAATATACAATGAGGCCCACTTGTCATGGATACACAGATAAAATGGAGGGAGGCCCACATGTCAGGGTCTCAGGGAGAGAGTTATTGTGTGGGGTCCATCTATAACTGTCACATTTATTTCATACGTGATTAATTAGGTGTGGGGCCTACATGTAAGGCAATGTGAGAGGGGATTAAAGAGTGGGGCCCATGTGTCGTTGTGAGGAGGGAGATAGAAAAGATTGGGCCCACAAGTCATGCAGTAAGGAGGAGTGGGGCCGCCAGACAGAGAAAGGGGAAGAGCGAGATAGAGAGAGACAGGACGGGCCCGCTTGGCAGTGAAGGAGGGGAGGGGGAGGCTGGCCAGAGGATCGACAACGCACGGCGTCCGAGGGCGGCTGGCCATTTCCCGGCGATTCTCAGCGTGCGGCCTCCGGCGGCAGACGGTGGAGGAGGTAGGGAGATCAACGAGCGGCTCGGATTGGCCGATTGGTGGTCGACGGTGGCTGGTGATGACAACCCAAGGGTGGGGATGGGGAGCAGAGCTCACGTGGCGGCGGTGAAGCGAGGCGGCCGGCGGCGGGGAGCGAGGCGGGTCTTCGGGGCTCAGTCTTGCAACGATTAAGAAAAGGGAAGAGAAGAAGAGGGAAGACAAAGGAGGAGTGCTCACCGAAGAAGTTATAGTGGTGGCGGCGCTCGAGCTCGGACTGAGCGCGGCGGCGCGTGGCTGTGGTGGGGAACAGAGGAGGAGCGGGGCGAGTGAATAGGGAGGGCAGATTTATAGGCGTGCGGTGGCGCAATACGACAGAGGAGAGAGGCGGTGGTGAGGGCTCCGAGTGCGGCGGCAATGGCGGTGGCGCAAGGTGTGAGCTCGGGGCGGCAGGGCAGCTACGCCATCTGAGGCGCGGCGCGGCTTGAGATGGGGCGCGGAGCATGGTGGCGTTGCCTAGGGCGACGGGCTTGACGGCGGGAGGGCCGAGGAGTTCGGGTGGCGGTGTCAGAGCGACGTCGGCGCGATGGTTTCACACGAGCATACTACTGAACACGCGGTGGACGAGAGGGGGAGCCATGCAGGGGTGGACGACGACCCTCACGCACGGAGCCCGCGTGTCGAGGACGCGGTGTCTGCTGGTAAGCGGGTCCCGATGGCAACTCTAAGGGTTTTAATTTTCCAAAAATTGATATTTGAATTTTGCAAGCTCTAGGGATTTAAAACAAGGGCTTCCAGGCTTGAATGATATATATATATATATATATATATATATATATATATATATATATATGAATATGAATATGAATTTGTGAACACAAGGGAGAGAGGGTAGAGAGGAACTTCAAAAAGGGGGTTTAAATTTTCAAAATTTGTAATTTGGTCCTGAATTGAGAAGAGATTGAATATTGGATTTTCTTGGGAGAATAGAATAAAGAAAAAATTTTATTGGAGGGCTTCGGGAGCTAAATTCGAATTGCAAAATTTGAATTCGAGATTTTATTTTGGACCAAGATTTTGATTGGGGGATTTTGGGTTATTTGGTATTTTCAAGGAGAGATAAATTGAGATCCGAGGCACCTTAGTCCTTAGGCTCACATACAAAAACGTTAAATTTTCGGAATTACGGTTTTTATAAAATAGTTTTTAACGGCCTGAAAAATTGGGGCATTACATTCTTCTTCGTTTCCCTCACCTTCAGACTATCCCTAAGGCCTACCAAAAGTGAGAACACATTTTCTACACACATATATATAGCAATACGTAGGCTTCAGTTTGATGTACGGTTGCCACGGCCACTTGGGAGGATATGGGTAACCCATAGTCATATCCAATTTTACTCATACCCAAATAAACGGGTATTACTCATCCAAATTAAATGGGTATGTGTAACCCATGTATGGGCCCCCATATACATAAATGGCTCAAATATTGCCCAAAATTACTCTCTATATAATAAATCATCAATACAAAATTCAGCCAAATTTAATAACTTTTCTTACATGAAGGCAAGTTTAATAATTTTGGGTTTGGAGTTTTACACATACCTAGTAGGTATGGATAAAGACATAAAACGGATAAAACGTGTATTACCCAACCCATAGCCAAAACTCAAATGAAAAATCCCCTTTTTATATATCTATACCTTCCCTAATTAGTGTAAGTATGGTGATGGGTACCTAATGGCAGCCCTATACAAAGTCAAATTTTGACTGGGCTTTTTTTTTACTGTATGTGATTTGGCCCATAATCTATCATTGCTCGGTGAGTCCTGGTCAACCAATTAATTCTTTCTTGCGAGGAATACTACGAGGAATACTACACTATGTTTAAATATTCTCATCAGACTTCGGACAAGAAGGATCTATCTATACTTACAAATGGTCCGTCAGAATAACTTTTCGATAAATCGACACCAAATTTGACGGGAACAATATTATTCCAGTTTAAACATAGCGGTTTGCAAAAAATGCTCGCAGTGTTTGTTCACTTAATTGATCCTGTGATGCATTGCTTTGAAGCCAGCAGGCACGTACGCGCAGTGTAGCGGTTCAGTGTTCACACTATAGCCTCGTGACATTGCAGGCATAAATTACGACTGGCTGATATTTTTCTTAACATGCACAGTACATGCATGGTTTGTCCTTTGCGAATCTAAACTTGTGCATATATAGTTCTATAACTTCATCTAGTGCCAATTAATTAATCTTAGAACACAGCTTTTCGTATGGGTGAGAATATTAAGGTCAGATCATCACATGCACGGCCTTCCTTGTTTAACCCACTATCTCTCCTTCTTGTCTAGTCGTTCTTGGATGAAAGCCTCCAGATGTAACCACAGGCTTGCATGTGTATTCATGCGTTATAATAGGCCAGAAAGGAATTTACTGAAACAGTAAAATATATACATTATTATATTATGATTGGATAACACATGCCAAACAAACCAGTAGTACAAGACAGAGAATGTACGTCTTCCACACGAATGTGATAGCAATGTTGGATGATTGTGCTTACAGACTATAGTATATATGCATGTGTGTGTATGTGGTAATTCATTGGATACATGCAAACAAGTTTCTCTCTCTATAAATATATATACACACATAACTAATTTATATAATTTGTTTTCTAGATTTGCCTTCCTTCTTTTAAACTAAATGTACACGACTATCATTTTGGGGGGGGGGGGGGGGGGGGGGGTGTTCATGTATAAGACCTCTAGGATCCCTCCTTTTTGTTTTCTGCGTGGCACACCTACATGTAGTTTTTGTCTTTCTGGCATAAATATATACTCCCACCTTATTTTAATATATGATATTTGGTCAAACATTTAAAATTTAGACAGTCAATTTTTTATTAAAACAAGTTTATAAAATCTAATAAATTATGTAGTCATTTTCAGGGCGAATCTACGCAAACCATTTCTTATGTTTTTAAACTAAGCATTTAAGAAATAATTGATGGTCCAGATTTTAAAAATCTAATCAAATCTTATCCTAAACGTCATACGTTAAAGTAAGGAGGGAGAACATAGCTTCTCAAGGGAGGACTAGAGGAGGTGGCGAAAATAATGAAAACCCAATTGGGCTGGCCTGGTGCAAGCAAAAGATCATACTGTTGTTGACATGACAGCTGGGCTTGAGTCTTGTGGTGTTGGAGTAGATATGAATTATTTTCGTATAACTAGTTTTGACAATCCAAATTTGCACAGGAATATTTTGGAAGTATACATAGCTGGTTATTAAATACAACATGCTTTTTTACCTTTAATATTGAAGGGATATGTGTGGGCATTAATTTGGACCCAACTAGTTAATATTGTTCCCCTCTCACATAAAAAGGCACCTCTTGTTAGGAGAGGAGGTGGTAGAGCTCCAGCTGGCCGTATCGGTGCCATATCGAGCAAATTTCATGGTGCCTTCCATGGAAGTTAGGATTGTGGCTTCTATGGTTGGGATAATTGGATGTTGGTTTGGATGTTCCGATACCCGTCATACTATATATGCTAATTTTGAAACAAATTTGGGAAATGGATAACTTATCTTTAACAAAAACAAATGTGATCTTAGGGCCCAATGGTCCCCCATACACCTTTGTGGACCGCACAACCCCTTCACTTGGAGATCTGCCGAATATTGGTCTATGATGTTTCAATCTCCATAGTACTATCTAAATGTTGAAACATTTTTTTGGGAAATGGCTAGCTCGATAAAAAAACAAACTTTTCTCTCCTTTCCTTTCATGAGGAAGCCAGGTATACATGATTTGTGGGCTCGATGGTCCCCCATACACCTATGTGAACCGCACAACTCCATCTAGACTTCTAGTGGTCCGCCTAATATTGGTTGATGATGATTCTCTTATGTAAATAAAACTTTGCTTCTCTTGAATAAATAAAATTTCTTGTCATGGTGAAGGTAACAGTAACAAACTCCGTCTTCCTTGGAGACATTGCATGGGCTGGGACTCGTATGAAGGCAATATTAATGGAAGTTAATAATGAAAGGTGTTAATTGGTCAAGGCGATCAGATCCGCATCTAACATATGATCCAAATTTTGCTACAACCTACAAAATGTTAAATCCCCATCGTCTTTTTTTTGTTGGGAGAAAGGGGAAGGAGTGGTGGGGGTGGGGTGGGGGGGCATGCATGCCTATTGCCACTAGTATACATAACCCCTCGTTGTCCATGTGTCACATACATCCATTTGTTGTTATTATTCTCCCTAGATACCATAGTTTTTTGAGGGAGGAGGTGGCAACAATGGTAAAACCCTAACTAGCTTGGTCTGCTGTCTCGGATTGTGGGTTCTGAGCCATGCAATGTTCGATACATCTAAATAATTCAATCGAAGTAGATCCAATGATAAAGGAACTTAAGAGTGTTTTGAAGAAAAGTAGATAGCAGGGAGGAGCCTCGTATCAATTGTAGTAAGAAGAAATACGAGCATGCCGCGGAGTGGAACATGGACGGTGGGGCGCTCGATATCAGCCCCTGTGCCAAGCGTAGCTGTCTCATAAGAATGTTTTAGAGATATATATTAATTTCTAATGAAGTGCGTTAAATACAAGGTAGATTCGTCTTTTCTATCTTCTTGTCTAGAAGCTAGGGATATGTGTGGACCCCAGAGCCCACGTAGACGTCACAAAGGACCTACCAGTCAATTGCTGTCCTTCTCACGTGAATAGCACCGTTCAAGGCTACAGGCCGTCGCCGTTTCGAGCAAACTTAATTTCATTAGATTTGTTATTGATCAAACATTTAATTTTTTGATTCTGTAAAATAACAACGGTAGCCGTTAGATGGAACTTTAAGATTTGAGACGGAGAAACAAGTTTCAAGTTGTATTTTCAATTTGTTGTAGTGGTCATTATCGATCACGCTCAACTTCAATTGTAAATTTGTGTAACTCAGTTATAAAAATATATAATTGCATCTAACGATTCATATCATGACTTTTAAATATAGAAAAAAAATCGATTAATAGATTTATTTTTTAAAACGTTTAAGCAATAGACTATCTCTAATTTCATGATACTACAGGCCGTCGCCATATTTGGCCGTTCAAGTTTATATCCAAATTTAGATACAAATTAAAGCTTTAGGAAAAAATATAGATTAATATCTAATCGCATTTTATTTATCTAATTTCATTTTCATGAAATTAAAACAGGGTACACGCGCGCGCGACCTGTGGGCCCGACACTCCTGCGTGGACCTGCTGTCTCCCTTTCTATGGTAAAATAGCATCACCTGCTTTGTGCTATGGAGAGGGCATAAAATCAGCTTGCAACCACTCCCACCACCACATCCACATATATTAGTGTACTACTATTAATTCCCCGGCGAGAGATATATATATCCTAAACTCCAAAGCAGGTAGAGTTTCAGAAGGAGGCGATTGGGAAACCAACAAGAGGTAGGGTTCGCTCCTGGCTTCCCCGGTTCCTGTGTCTGTGTGTGCGTGCGTGCCACATAATTCCTTGCCTTAATTTCTCTCCTTGAACCATCTCTTAAAGTTTATTTTAATCCATTAATTTGCTCGTTTGGTGTGTTGCTCCTGTTGTTTTAAGGGTTTGGTTGGTTTGGCCTAAGCTTTCCCAAATCTTTATTTATTTCTTCTCCCCCATCTCTTATCTGTCTCTCTTTCTCGTCTGAGACATTTCTCTGTGACCTCTTCTTCCTCCTGGCTTGGCACGGTGCTGGCTAGCTTCTCCTCCTCTTTGATTTCTTCTCCCTCCCGTCTCGGTTGTTTGTGTGAGTGTGCAACTAGCTAGCTTGTTTGTTTGTCATCTCCCTCTTGCTTGAATTGTTGTTTTGCATGCTTACATGTGTACATGAGAGGGCCGGGGTTTGGTTTTGTGGTGTTTGTCCTGTGGCACACAAATTTGCTAGCTAGCTGAATGCTGAATTTGGTCATAATATTTATGTGTTTCCTCTCTTGATTGCTCTCCATCTTTCCTCTTGTCTTTTAGATCAGAAGACGCCGGAGCAGAGGCAGATAGATAAACAGTGCCAGCCATGTCGCCTCTCTGTGACTTGGACTGCATCAGGTGGCTGCTCCTCACCTGAAGCCAACAAAGCTAGCGAGAGGAGGTTTGTAGCGAGGAGAGCTAGCTAGCTGTAGGCAGTCTCTCTCTCTTCTGTTGTTTTGCGGCGATGGCGGCCGCCTCGTCCGCACCCTTCTTTGGGCTCGGCGACACGCAGATGCCGCCGCCGCCGCCGCAGAATCATCCCAATCATCCGGCTCTCCATCCCAACCCCTCACCCGCTCCCGCCGCCGCGCCCGCGCCCAACAAGAAGAAGAGGAACCAGCCTGGCAACCCAAGCAAGTTCTTGATTAATTTCCTTTTGGTAATTATAGCTCGTAATTGATTGTTCTTAGTCTGACATGATGCATATGTGTGGATGCAGATCCGGATGCGGAGGTGATAGCGCTGTCGCCGAGGACGCTGATGGCTACGAACAGGTTCGTGTGCGAGGTGTGCAACAAGGGGTTCCAGAGGGAGCAGAACCTGCAGCTGCACCGGCGAGGGCACAACCTGCCGTGGAAGCTGAAGCAGAAGAACCCCAAGGAGGCGCGGCGGCGGGTGTACCTGTGCCCGGAGCCGACGTGCGTCCACCACGACCCGTCGCGCGCGCTGGGCGACCTCACCGGCATCAAGAAGCACTACTGCCGCAAGCACGGCGAGAAGAAGTGGCGGTGCGACAAGTGCTCCAAGCGCTACGCCGTCCAGTCCGACTGGAAGGCCCACTCCAAGACCTGCGGCACCCGCGAGTACCGCTGCGACTGCGGCACCCTCTTCTCCAGGTCCGTACGCCGTCGATCGATCGTCTTCCTCACCTCCTCCATCCATGGCTAGCTGATAGCTCTCTAGTGTCCATGCATCCATGAACAATCACTCATTCATTCACAATCTTTCTTTGATTAATTGATGAATTAAAGATGATATCTTTCCAATTAATTCTTCCATAAATTGACAGCATGCATCGGCTAGATATATATAATAATTAATATCCCCTTTGATGAGCTATTATTATTATCTTGCTGTTTGTTTGTTCGTTCGTTCGTTCGTTTTCGCATGATTGGGTCATGATGAGCTCGATCATTGATGAGGAGGACGAGGCGAAAGTGATCGATTTGATGGGTGGTGGTGGCGCGCCTTTTGTTAGGGTTAGGGTTGTCGTCGTTGCCATCTGCTCTCCTCTCGCCATTACCACGCATCGTCGTCTGCTCGAGCTGGTGGATGGATTGGATTCCTTGGAGAGAGAGAAGAGAGGAGAGAGAGGAGTAGGATGCATGTGTGCGCATGCAATGCAAGTATGCAAACGCATGAGCTAGCTGCTGCTGCTCCCACGTGAACCGTTCTTGTCGGGAGGGGGACTACACTGGAGATATACTCCCTCCGGCCCCTCGTAAAAAAATACAAATACAATTTCTAGATATGAATCTGAACATAGCGGCAGCCACCGCACATTGCATCCTGGGGGTGAGGGCTCAAAAAGGGGCCTCTTTTCCACCTCGGAAACCACGCTCTCCGGCGGTCGGTCTCTCTCTTCCATCCCCACCTGTTCACGTGGTGACATACGCAAGCTAGCAGCTACAAGCCACGGCATCCAAACATATATGCCGGCTTGTTTCGATCTCATGTGATCGAGTAGCTAGCTTAGCTGCATGCCATGCATGGCAACTGGCAAGCAGTGAGCAGTGTACTGTGCATGCTAACCTTGCTGCTTGCTACTACTATCTACCAATCCAGCTTTAACCCATCCGTTAAAATCTTTTTTCATCTCCAGCAGCTAGCTTCTCTCTTTATCATTCGTTTTAATTACTACTAGCAGCATGCCAATTATTAACCACAAGCCTGCAGCCGCATGCTTGCATGCATGCGCGAGCCGCTAGCTGGTGTTTGTTGTGATTTACTTCAGCTAGTATGTTACTACTCCGAGATATAGTACAGCTAAGATGATTTATTTCACCACTGGAATTTCTATGCGAACGTTTAAATTCTGCAGCTGTTGCGTGCATTCATTCATTTGGTTTTATTTGCCAGCCTGCAACTAATCTGTGTGCAATCAATCTACTTATCTACAGCTAGCAGTGATCAAACGTTTTTGGCACTGAAATGAATGAATGATTAATTACACCATTTTGCATGTCATTCTGCAGTTTTCTTCACTTCCTGTGCTGGTAATTGGCACGCACCAGTTATTAATAAGCACACTTAAGATTGCCAGAGCAGTGGCTATAATCTACTGCTATGTATAGACTCCATGTTTTAATTACACGCAACTCAGTTAATATGCATTTGTACACATATCATACTACCTTTGATTGCAGACCCGATCACAAAATATGTTGAGAAAAAATGCACTATTTTTTTAGTGAAAATATAATTTCACTCTAAATTAACTAAAAGGCTGATCAGCCTGGCTAGTGCTCATTTTCCCTCCAATAGTGAATTAATGCTATAGCTCCTAGCTAAAATTTCAGAAAATAATTTTATTGCCCCCAGTAAATATCTTGTGGATGATCACAACTAGTAAATATACTATAGCACCATATGTAATCATGTTTGGAGAACTTCTCTAGGCTAGTAGTCGTACAGGGAATTGGTTTTTCATCCCTCGAGAGGATATCCTTTCATTTTGTACATGTCACTCAAAAAATCATTAAAAATTTTGAAAAAATTTGACAAGATAGATTAATATGTGATATATCACTCCACAAACATGCAAGTTTAAATTCGACTCGTGCAACTAGAAACAAAAATAGCAAATTTGACTATGAATAGTGTGCAGTATTTGCAGTCAAATTTGTTATTTTTGTATCTATTTGTACAAGCCGAATTTAATCTTGCATATTTGTAGAGTGACATATTACATATTGATGAATCTTGTCAAATTTTTTAAAATATTTTGATGACTTTTTAAATAACATAAAAAAAGAGTGGATATCCCCTCAATGTATGAATAGACTTTCCCGTCGTATAGTACTACAAATGATTAACATAGACAAATTTACTGATGATTCAATGCTCTTCATGAAATAATTTGACACATTGTTTCTTCACGTTTGTACAATGCAGGAGGGACAGCTTCATCACCCACCGCGCCTTCTGTGACGCGCTGGCGCAGGAGAACGCGCGCATGCCGCCCATCGGCGGCGGCGTATACGGCGGCTCCGGCAACATGAGCCTTGGGCTCTCCGGCATGGCCGCCGCACAACTTCCCGCAGGCTTTCCTGACCAAGCCGGCCAGCTATCGGCATCGGCCGGCGACGTCCTCCGCCTCGGCGGCGGCAATGCCGGGGTGGGCGGCGCCTCTCAGTTTGATCACCTCATGGCCTCGTCGTCGGGTTCCTCCATGTTTCGCTCGCAGGGCTCGTCCTCCTCATCGTTCTACCTCGCCAACGCCACCCATCATGCTCCGGCCGCTCAGGACTTCCCGGAGGACGGCCAGGGCTCTCTGCTTCACGGCAAGCCGGCGGCCTTCCATGACCTGATGCAGCTCCCCGTGCAGCACCAGCAAAGCAGCAATGGTAACCTCCTCAACCTTGGCTTCTTCTCCGGCAACAATGGCGTGGACCAATTCAGCGGCAGCGCTGGAAACGGCGGCGGCGGCAGTATCAACGGCGGCCACGGCACCGTCGTGACTTCCGGCGGCCTTGCCGGCAACCACCTAGGCGGCGCCGGTGGCTGCTTTCCTTCTCTGTACAACTCGTCAGAACAGGCCGGTGCACTGCCGCAGATGTCGGCGACGGCGCTCTTGCAGAAGGCGGCGCAGATGGGCGCGACGACGAGCAGCTACAACGCCGGCGGTGGCGCGAACTCGCTGCTCCGTGGAGCCAGCGACCATGGGATCAGCGCTGGTGAAGGGCCAGCCAACGAGAGACCGTACCAGAACCTCATCATGGCGAGCGGGAGCGGCGGCGCGGGTTTCACCGGTAGCTTCTCCGGCGCGTCGGGGTTCGGTGGCGCCGTCGACGACGGCAAGCTGAGTACGAGGGACTTCCTCGGCGTCGGCGTTGTCCAGGGCATGAGTGGCTCGGCGGCAATGGGGCCGCCGCGGCATGGTGCAGCCGGCCTGCACGTCGGCTCACTGGACCCGGCAAACATGAATTGAAGTCATCATCACGGAAAAAAGAAACAAGATCAACTGGCAACATTGAGCGATGCTGCTAAGTTCATCAGATTGATCAAGATGTAGTCAACAAAGTGGAGGGAATATTAAGAAGAAAAGAAGTGATTAATCCATGCAAAGATGGATGTTTCTGGAGATGTTAATGATGGTGATGTACTTGATCGGTGGTACTGTTAATTAGTTGCTAGCTAGCAAGGGCTGGAAGGAATAATAATACCGGGAGTAAGCTGGAGTGGCCAGAACTTAATTTTGTACTGGTACATTTCGTTTTTCATGTAGTACTTTTGGCAGAAAATGGGTCTCCCTTGATGTGAAGTCATCATATGAAGGCCTGACCCCAGACTAGAATTAATTCAAGCTGTGGCTGGATTAATTAATCTTAGAGTTTTATTACATGTTTGGTGCATATATATGCAGGTACAGTGGCTGAATCTGTGCTCTAGCTAGCTGCAATAGTTACTATCTTGCTGACCAATGCAATAAGGCTATCTAGCTATATTTCATGTTGGTTTCTTCTCTGGGTGTGCTGCTTTCAAAGTTGAAAGGGGGAGAGAGAGATATAGAGAGAGATCCAGCAAAAGATAGCACGCATCATTAATTGTGGGCTTTGGTCTGTCAGTACTGAGAGTGATCTGAACATGCAGCATGCAGCATAGGACTGAACAAGAAGCTTACAAACAGATCGACCAAAGAACGCACGCATCCCACTGCCTAATAACACGGCTGTTGCTTGCTTGCTTCCGTAATTATTCCCCCCTTGGCTTCTTCTTCACTTGGCTGTCCAGGTCCAGCTGAGACATTGCTGCAGTGCTGCTCAGATGAGCTCGCTTGCTATCTAGCCATGGCGCCGTCCTTCTCTCTCATGCAATGCTAGAGCTGCGACCACTGCACACTCGACATGTACAGGGAGAGCTCAGCTCACATAGGTCAGCGTTGTTTGATATGCTATGCATATATGTAGATCACACACTAAAAGGATTATGTAGCTAGCTACCGAACATTTGGAAGTAGCTAAATGCTACAGAACAAGTTAGGATGAAGTTTGTCCACGTGAAGAGAGAGAGAGAGAGAGGTGTTTTTGAGAGAGAAAGATGGATGGATGCATGCAAGTCTGTGCAGGTCAGAGGTAGCCAGGTCTCTCTGAGCACTGTGCACTGTAACACACAGGGTGAGCGGCCGCTTTCACAGGGCAGTGTTGCGTATTGGGTATCTACGTTGTTGTTCAACACGCTACTGTAAGTGTATTTTACCTCGCTTAAGTTTTGACTCTTGTACAAATCATTACAAGATCAACCCCTTCTTTTTTCTGACTATAGACCCATGTAATTCATATTCATTTGACCTACAAACTTTGTAATAATTGACTCTAACTTCTTTGAAGCAAATGCTGGGATGGTTTTCACCATAATATAAAGAAGAATTCAGCCCCGCAACTGGTTGGGTAATCAATGACTTTCACAACAAGAGTTGTTGTGTCATTACTTTCTACCTTTTTCCAATTACAAGGAAATTTCACACCTGGTCATAACTGGTTGGGTGATCAATGGTTTTCGCAATATAAATCACCATGCCATTATTTTCAACCATGTAGACAACCATAATGCTAACATGGATGCAAAACTTCGAATGCAAATAATCCTATGAGTAGCATTAGAGCATCAGTTGGTATAAACCGTCCATATGATTTATTTAGGAGATGGGCTTGCTAGCTCGGTGGCAAGGGCGCGTGATTTCAGCCCCTGTCTACCACGTTTGATACCGAGCGCGCTCACACATTATTCTTAATTAATTTTCTGATACCCGGTTCCTAGTTGTCCAACCTGTCCATATGATTTAGTACTAGTTCATATCTTTCCTATCCGGCTTAATTTCCTTTATTAGTTGGACATTTTTCGAATCATAGCAAAAGATATGGGTGCGGCTGGCTATTAGTAGTACACACCCACAATGTTAATTGCCATGAGATTTTCCTTCTCTGCCCCGAATTTCGTCTCATCCCCTATATGCCTCTGAATTTTTATTTTGTCTTCTCTATATCCATTCCGTCAGTTGACCATTAGATTTTTTTAAAATAACTATATTGCCCCTCCCATATACATATTTTAGAGAGAAAAATACAATTCTCAATATAGAAAAATATTTATTTGTAAAATGCAACAAAGGGGTAGAATTATTTAACCACAAATTTGAAAAACAAAATTTTATTTTTCAAACAATTTTTTAAAATTTTTGATTAAATCCATACAAGAGTTTCACCGAGAAATTGAAAACCAAAACTATTTTTTCTTTTGTATTTAAATGTTGGTGAAAATGCTATACAAATTTCTTCAAATTTGATTTAAAATTTATTTAAAATTTTACTTTTCAAATTTGTGGTTAAATAGTTCTATGCCTTTTGTTCTATTTTACAAATAAATATTTTTACATATTAAGAATTTTTTTCTCACTAAACTAGCACATAAGTATGAGAGGGGCAATATAGTCATTTTAGAAAAAAACTAACAGTCAACTGATGGTTAACTAATGTAATAGTCATTGAGAGGATCAAAACAAAAACTCGGGGAGCATGGAGGGGATATGGAAAAAATTTGGGTGTGCAGGAGGGATTGAGCAAAATCTTGAGGGCACTAAAAAATTATCTTACCTTTACTTGAGTCATCTAGTTAAGAAAGTGCGATTCGCAATAGTCAGGCCTAAAACGAAAACTTGCATAACAAAGAGAAAATACATATTTACGATGGTGATCTTTCCGTTGATAAGATATGGAGTATTTTAATTTTAAAAATTCAAATTAACACAATAGATTTTGACCAACAATTAGTTAAATTACAAACTCATTGGTGTATAATGATTATATACGAATTCTTATCTCAAAACTATCCCGCGCTACCGATATTGGTTGTATATCTTTAGCAATATATTTTATGACAAATCAACGGTCAAATTAATCTTCAAGACCTTTTCAAAACCAGAATACGCCCTGTAAAAAATCAACAGATGTATTATATTAGATCAGAATAAGTGTGTACGATTAGTACTTTTGAACCAAACAGGCTAAGCCCCCTGCATGGAATTTATTACATGTGTGTAGTACTCCATAATTAAATATCTTACATATATACGTACATGTGTGGATGACGTGCATTCTGGTAATGACAGTACTCAGTGCAGTGCATAATACTAATAACGACGTTGTGGTCCTTGTTCGTTAGATTGATGACGACAAAATAATTCGTCCTCTATATATACACAGGCCTGAATACTTGCCGGTAGCTAGCTGTCGGCGTCATGCGATATGTGTCCAGCGTCCTGACCCGTCTCTGTACATGTGGTCTTGAACAGTTACCTTTAATTCCCTTTTGATCGGCAAGCAATCTGTTAACAATTAATTACCAGTTAGTAATTTTTTTCATTGGAACAGTAGTCAGTAGTATCATAATTTGTTTGCTCTCACGTAGCTAGCTAGGGAAGCAGAGCAGGCAAACTCAGATGAATTAATCCTGAAAGGCATGCATGTCAAGCTTAATTAGGTAATCTTATCATCTCTTAATTAAGGAAATCCTGTAGCTTAATTTAATTAATTGCATGGCTAATTAATGAGTTGTTTTTATGTCACTTAGGTTAAACTCTGTATTTGCCCAGGGGGTGACTAGACGAGGTTGACTACTATTCCCTCTATCCCATAAATATAAGATATTATGTTTTTTTTAAAAAAATTAAGAATATAGCAAAAGAACAAATCATAGTACAAAAGATGATAGTTGAGGTGAATAAACTAGTATAAAAGATAATAGGTGGGAAATAAACTAGTATAAAAGTAGGATGGTGGAAAATAAACCACTAGTAGGTGGAAAACAAAATATTATCTCGGGATTCTAAAACCTCTTATATTTTGAAATAAAAAAGACAAAATATCTTATATTATAGTATGGAAAAGTAATCAGGAAGCAACTGGTATTCGGTACCGTACTAGACACGTCGTTATCACCCAGCCCAGCCAAAGTCTGCGTTCTAACTGGCTCATGGGTTAGGCTACTTTCTTGTTTCTGTTAGCATATTTTTTAAACTATTAAACGGTATGTTTCGTGCGAAAATTTTTCATATAAAAGTTACTTTAAAAAATCAAATAAATATGTTTTTTAAGTTTATAATAATTAAAACTTAATAAATCATACGCTAATGGCTGTTATTTTACGTGCTGAAATAAGTCAGTCCTTTAGAATGCAGCGAACGTAGTACCTCTCATGTCGTCGCCTTTCCCTTCCAAGTTCTAACTGTGCGTTGCGTACGTGCCCCTCCGATCGAAAAACCTACTAGCTTAGCCTGGAAAGGAGAGCTGTATGGTATAGACACACTGATCGAATCCCAGCTCTTTATCTGAAAGTTTCTGTTCATTTCTCTCTGTGAATGAGACTGAATCGATCACGGCCGGCGACATGTATGGCTCAGCTAGTCATCAGCTCATCGATCGGCGTCGCAGAAAAAGAGAAGAAGAGCTTCTTTTAGCTAGCTTGTGTTTGGTAACTTCAGAGCTAGCTAGGCCCCGTACATACTGTTCCGGGATTCTAACACAGTTGATTTACAGTACTCCAGCTAGCTAGCTCCGGTCCCTGTATCTGCATGCACTGCACTACTGTAGTTTAATTATTCCATGCAGAATTAATGCGTATGTTGAAGGTTTGGTGAAATGTCCTCATTGATCTAGTCCTCGATTGCATAGATTTGTGCTCCTTGTAGCCGTCTAGTTTGACATACTGCTTTGCTACTATATATGGATTATGTATGCAGCTGGGCTCATATATATGTGTATACAGCTTGGAAGTTAGCATGCTTGAGAGAGTCATTTCATTTGACATATCCATTTTTTCTCCCTCTCTGCATGGCAACAACTTTAGTCTGTTGACTGTGCAGCCTCTGCAGTCGCAGCCTTGCATGCATGCAATGCAGAGAGCTCGCTGAAGAGATCTGCACACTTGTCCTCATCGTCGCTTTCTCCATCACATGCACACACACAGTCACAGACTCAGCTCACAGTCACACCGAGGGAGAGCTAGCAGAGAGAGAGAGAGATGAGCAGATGCAGTTGATGCTTTGTTAAAAACCCTGGGACAAAAAGAACTGCCTTTTTTGTGGGAATATATTATTGCACACACCATGCATGATTGCCATCCATCCGATATCATATCAGATCGCGCGCGTCGACCTCTGAAAAAGGGAATTCTCCGTGTGTGCCGCCATTGCCAACCAGCATGCTCGCGCGCCGGCAGGCTGCACGACGCCGTGCGCGCGGTGGCGTGGGCGCCGGCGACCGATGGAGCCAGTAGCTAGTCCCGCTCGCTGCTCAGCCGTACGTCGTCGGCTAAGCTCGCGCCAGCCAGCGCCGGCCACCATGTGTGTAGATGCCGATCGATGGACAGACGACGACGAGCTGAGTGTAGGGTACACATGGGGCGCGCTCCGGTTGTCTTTGGTGGTGGCCGGGTGCGGTTGGCTTCTTGCACCGGCAAGCATAAGCAGGCAGGCATGCATGCGTATGAGCATATATATATATGGGATTATTAGGTGGTACGTACGGTCTCGCATCGCATCGTCTCAGCTAGCGGAATTGCCTGCTTGCCTGCCTCGATCGATGAATGTATATGTTGATCCTGCATGCATGCGCGGCCAGCTGCATGCATTGCAGGGCCGGGACGATGGTGACGGACGGATGGACGATGGAGCTGTTGGCTTACTGGCCGGACCGAATCTTTGTCGTCCTTTGACATGGACCGATCGATCCATCAGGTTTTATATCGATTGGTTGCGTTGATTGATTGATTGGGAATATTTGTATGACAGGGCGGCTAATGAGCTAGTACATGTACGTACCTGACCGAGAGTTAGGTCGGGTAGTTTTCTTTTCGTCGACAAGGATATGTCATACTACCTCTCTCTTTTAGCATATATCGTACCTACCGATACAAAGCTAAAAGATTAAAATATCTTTCGTTTTATCAAACTCTAATACACTTGTTTTTCCTTTAGCAAACTGTAATATATTTATCCTCACTTTAACAAACTCCAATATAATGTAATTATCCCCCTTTAACATACCTTAACGCACTAATTGCTCCAAAGATAAAGTTTTTATGGCACAAATAAGATGGGCAAAAGATAAACTTATTTTAAAACGAATGGAGTATATTTAAGTTTCGTTGTGATACTTGATTGATGGAACATGTCTCTAAACCGCAAATGATTTGATTGATCGATTAGACTAATGTATTACCATATATATCCTCCCTCCTCATATATATCCTTCCTTCATCCCAAAATAAACTAATTCCTAGAGTCTAAACTTTATCCTAAAATAAACTAATTCCTAATCTACCTTTGGTTCAAAAAAGGAGAAATTTTATCCCTTCAATATCTCTTACCTACCCATCCACCAATACTAGTTTCTTATTTATAAGAGGCATTTTAATCACTTTCTATCTCTACTAAACGTGCATTGGGATGTTAGGAGTGGGTTTTTTTTGGACAGAGGGAGTATGCAACAAGAGCTCTTAATATATACTCCCTCTATTTTAAATTACTTATCGTTTTAGCTTTATCCTAAGTCAAATATTCTAACTTTGATCATTAATTTCTAAAAAAATATGTAGTTTAACGTCATAAGATTTATGTTTTTAGATTCACCATAAGAAATATTTTCATAATATGTAATTCACATATTGTTAAACTATATGAAATTTTAGAAGTTGATGATCAAAGTTAGAAATATTTGACTTATGACAAAACTAAAAGGATAAGTAATTTAAAACGGATGGAGTAGTGTTAATTAATTGTCTTTAGGCCATTTCACATGGAGGGAGCGATGTGCCTCAGTTATCTGGTTTACGGTATGTCAAATGGCCTCATTATTTTGTTCGAGGGAGAGATGTGCTCATTAGTTAGGAGCGGCCTTTTAACCCAGCTGGGAAGTATGCACACAGCTTGTTCTAGCAGGTAGGTGACGGGTTGGAGCCTCACTGCCGTCGAGAGCCAGTGGTTGAGCCTCACAGTGTCTGGTAGCAGATCAGAGTGTACCATCGTGGCTCAAGTCCGGCCGGCGGAGCTCCGGCGAAGGCGGATCAATGGCCACAAGGCGGCCGGTGCCCGACGGAGGAATTTTTTTGATTTTTATATTTATTTATTAAAAGATTTGCAAAATAGATTTCGTTTGAAAAAATTGCAAAAATAGACTCCCGCCCGCTCTCTGGGAAGGGCGATTTTTAAAAATCGCCCTCCCAGAGGGCGATTTTATGACGGGCTGACGGCCGTTGGCCCCCCCGCCGAACGGCCGTCAGCCATTTTGCAGGCGGCCCCCCCGGACTCCAAAAAAACCGCCCTGCTCAGAGGGCGGCAAGGGGGCCGTCTGCAAAATATGCCCAAAAACCGCCCTCTGAAAGGGCGGTTTTGGCTTCCCGGGGGCCGCCTGCAAAGTCGCCCATTTCCAGGGCGATTTTTGCAGGCGGCCCCCTTGCCGCCCTCTGGAGGGCGGTTTTTAGCCCCTATAAAAATCCCCCCTCCCAGACTCAAAAAATGTCATAAAATTCACTCAAATAGAAAAAAAAAACAGGAGAGAGCTGAGAGGCGAAAGCAGCGAAACAGCTCTGCCCGTTTGCTGGATTTGCCTGGGTAAAATCCATTGTTCCTTGCAATTTCTATTTGTATGTAAAATGGATGTAGGTAATGTACTAGTTATGTATATAGTACTATATAGATCTGTATTTTTAGTTAATCTGTTAGATGACTTATTTTTTGTAACAGATGGTACTTATAAAAATCTGGAATACACGGTTTTAGATGTTAGGAGGATGGTGGTACCTAGTTTAACTGTATTTTTCAATGAACAGATATGTCAAATAAGTGAATTTCAGTTATTTCACGGGGCAAGGAATGTGAGATATGGTCCAGACGGTGTAGATCTGTCGGAGTTTAGTTCAACGGCTTAAGGTATTGATAGGACAGCTGAGAGAAGTTTTTGGACAGTATACAACTGGCTGATGCGAGGTTTCGACTGGACCCTCAGCTCAGCGGAATAACCTTGTATGTAGTCAGTCGTGTATTGAAGGTTTTTTTGGGAACTGATGCCAGTGGATTGCACTGTCACTTGGAGATGGTATGTGGAGAATGCATTTCAACGTGGCTGGGCCATTGGGCATACTGTGTCCATATATGAGAAAGATAACACGCTGGTCGCAATGCCCGTACAAGATGATGAGGGTCCAAGTACGGCGGGAGGTGATAGTGAACAATAGAAGAAAATAAAAGGAGGGAATGAGGAGGGAACGAAGAGATAGACAGCCAACAGGTGTGGCAGAATGAGGGAGAACATATCGATACGACGATCGTCCAAGAAATGGCTAGAGAAGATTCTGAAAATGAGCATGCAGAGTATGATGACTCGTTTGATGAGGACAACGTGATGCCTACAGAATGGAGCAACGAGGACTTCTCTGCGCTTTACTATCTCCGAGCGGCATCATGTGCGTGGAGTACAAGCAGAATGATCATTTCAGGGGGCCAAGTACGCATATGTAGAGATTTAAAAGAGGCAGTCAAACAATGGGCGGTGTCACTTCAGAGGGAGTTTCGGTCGTCATGAAGTCAAACAAATCATAGTATGATGAAGTGAAGTGCTATGAAGGTGGGTGAGAAGTCCATGGCGGGTGCACGCATTCAAGGTAAATGGAAAGATTATTGGCAAGTTTCAATCGTGACGGAGCATTCATGTTACTGACAGGTGTGAAAAATTCATAGAACTATGACCTCTGCATTGTTTGCAACAGAGATTACTCTCATATGTTCAACAATCTGGGGTACGAACCAAGGTCAATCGTTAGGCATATGAAGAGAAAATTCAAATATACAATTAGCTATGATAAGGCTTGGAGGACAAACAGTAAAGGTTGTAGAGATTCCGAGGTTTGGCACATTTGGAAGCATTCTTATGATAATTGCCTCGTCTATTAAGGCTGTACTGTTCAGAGGAATCCGGAGACGTGCTATGACTGAAAGCCTTTCCATCAATTGACCCATGGTAATAAAAATGTGTTGCACGACGTGTATTTTTTTACACTAGCGTGCTTGCATTCAGGCAATTTATCCATTGTCGTCCTATCCTCTGTATCGACTGGGACATTTCTGACTGGAAATAATAGAGGACAGCTATAACAGCAATTGGAGTTGATGGAACAACCAAGTTTTCTACCGGTGGCTTTCGCTTTTGTTGAGAGTAGGAGAACACTGATAGCTGGTATGGTTCCTAGAAAGTGTTAAAAACACAGCAGTTGTACGGATCGGAGACCCAGACGTATGCTCATACATGACCGTAACTCCGGCTTGCTGCGTGCAATTGAGGAACTGAGAGATGGAAGTGTTGAGAAGGGATACCCACCAAGGTGGTTTGATGTACAAAGCAGATGGTGCATGCGTCATATGGGTGCTAATTTTCTACAAACAGTTTAGAAATAGCACCTTATGGCTCTTTTCACAGAGGCTTTGCAGCCAGAATCAAGAGAAGAAAAGTCAAGGAGGCTTTGGAGGAGGGTTGGATAAAGCTGACCTCTAAAGAAACAGATGAGCAGTCTAGAGGGCTACTCATTGGAGGGATGAGGCTCCACAAGCTCTTGAACCTCTATCAACTGACGGACTTCATATCGAGAAGAAGGTCTGCATCCTCAGTTAGCGAAAATTTCAGATTGATTGAGAATGAGCCAAAGGAGAAAATGGGCATTGGGTTGTATGAACAGGATGGTTCTCGATTTTGGCATACATGACCGACAATTTGCAAGGATATACTGGGTGATGCGTGGTGTTCGAGGGCTCAACCACTGTTGGTATAGTGAATTTATCTTGCATGCACATGCAAGTACTTTAAAGATCGTTTAGAGCAGCTGGCACCCTCAATGACGGATAATAATCTTTTTCTTTGGAACGCTGCTCACTAAGTACTGCAGATAAAAGTAATAAGGCCCGAAGACATCGTGCTCTACCTCAAGCAGCACAGGAACACAGATTTGAATATTGTGGTATCGACAAGGGGCAATGCGCGGAATCTACCGCAAAAGAGTTGTGGGGAGTGTGTGCTCAAAGAAGACGGACTGCAAGTGCTCGTGCCGAAAACACTCTGCTCCACAGCCATGTTCCCATGTGATTGCCGCGAGCGTGAGTGTGGAAATCGAAGCACGTTATTTTGTCTCACTCTTATTTCAGAAAAGGAAGCAATCTACAATAACAAACGCTACATTGGAGTGTGAGAGTATATACGCCCGTTTCAACGGCCATTATAGCGAGACATTTAGTACACTGGAGAATCCTACCACGCTATCTGTGACTAAAACATTACCTGACCCAACAAAATTGAGGACCTAAATCCAAAGGCCGCTCAGCGCAAGACAAGACGCATCCGTAATGGCCCTGGACACCCTAGTCAGAAGCCGCCACCGTGGAAAATACCTTAAACGTTGGTCAAAGTGTGACAAACAGGTCATTTACCTATACACAACAACCAAAAGCATGTCCCCATACAAGGATGAGCTTAACAGCCGTCAAGTGCGGCAGAAGCTGGACGACCGTTGTCGGTTCAGCCGTTCTAGTGAGCGTAGTCGTCCTGACAGGTGAAGGCACCAACTTCAAGACGACCCCGTCTTAGAACGTTCTCGAACAATACAGAATGACCCGTTGGTGTTGGCACAAGCAAGTGCCACAAAAGTATCAGTATGGGAATAAGTCTATACTTTGAACTTACTGATTGTGTCAAAAAAATGACATTATCGTAACTGTGGTTTTTTTACAATGTATCTACAGCCAGATGCTATAAATAAAACTAATTTAACGCTAACTCTCTATTTGTATGCAGAGGTATGCATAAGCTTATCCCTACACCAGAGCTGCTCGACCGGGGCCCCAATACTCACCCGCAGGCGCCCGCGACCAGGAGAAGTCCCCCTCCTCTGCCGAAGATACGGGATCTTACCTGGTCAGCCGCATCTCCCGACCCGGTGCCCAGCTAGGCACCTCTTCCGTTCACGGCCTTGTCTACGTCAGCTCCTGCGGATAGACCCCCGGTTCCGTCAAAGCTAAGAGTCGAAGCTGTGTACGAATATCATCACATCATTTGTGCATATCTATGTTTCCTCGATATTGAATACAGTTCTATATTCATTAGTTGGCATCCCTTCGTCTAATGAATCTCATACTTTTCAATTTTTGCAGGCGTGCTGGTACTTGGCAATGAGTCATTGAAGCACTCTGCTCGGCTCTGCTTTTTGTCTCGCCTATATAGTCCCGCATACCTGTTGAGCGTTTTGGTTGAATGGAATGTGCCCTAACCATTCATGCTACTCTAGGTTTATACTTGCAATAGCTACCTGCTAAGCGATAGAGAATTCGGCAAACCCGATGGTAAGAGTACACGATAATGTAAAACAAACATCGTTTCTGTGTATGTATCAATTTGTTACAAATTATTGTAAAAAAACCTTCCCAAAGTGTTAAATAGCTTTGACAGCTATGAACTGGTGGGTGTTCAAATTAACAACTCTTTACCTCTAAGTCTTCCGCTCCACCCAAGTGCTGAAGCTAAGTTGAGCCCGCAACCGTGGCCCGCCATCGAGATAAGCGTTCAGATCAACATCTATCAAGTTCCGGAGTCTAAACCACACGTTTCATATAACCAAATGTGGGAGATGACTCCCCACACTTATACAGGACGTGTCCTACTGCTGGGACTGCATCCCCTCGCAGGAGGACGCAAGTCGTCAGTTGACGGGGGCACGGTGGGCGCAGTGACATATCTGCTCGGTTCGAGGCCGTGCAGCGCTCTACCTAGGCTTGGTATGCCGAGTACGCTACCGCCGTTTACACCACGGCTGGCCCTCATCGCAGGCGTGGGTGCTCACATACGAGTACACCGTAAAGTCACGATTATGCATTCTTACACTTTAACAAATCATCCCGACTAATATAAGGAGGAAACAGTGACTGTTGACTGTCCGATGATCTTCCTTTTACAAACACCTGACAAGCTAGACGACCGACGCTCCATGACGAATACTCGGAGAAAATTCTGCTTATCGAGCATGGAGGCCGTGTTCTACCCGACCTTTGTGCTTGCTGTTCGGTCAAGTTGGGTGTATGTTCACCAACAGTCACAGGCACGCGAGTGGACTGGTTGCAGTAAGACTGATCCACTACGCTCGTGCCTCTTCTCCCGATCGCTCCAAGAGACAATCTAGCTTTGCGCGAGTGCATTATATCCCCCAGTTTTGAACCAGCCATCACGCCAGTACACAAACGTTGTACCGCACCAGTGATGCTGGGATTAGGAACTGCTGTGCTAGCGGCGACATAACCGTGCTCTTTGTGACGCGTGCAAGCTACCGAAGAAATTTCCCCGAAACCTCCAGGGGCGATTCTCGTCGGTTGCCTCTCTCCTTCTGCAGCTAAGATGGGCAGCAGAGCGTTTCGCGAAGCCAGCAAAATAGGCCGTCCATCTCATTCAGCTCTCTGCCTCGGGGGAGAGGGCAATCAAACAGTGGCCCTGGCAGGCTTGTACGGCCAAGAAGCTAAGAATGGTCCCGAGAGGACGCGAGTACCACTACCATCACATGCAACCGACTATGGGGACGTATGGTGTCGCCAAATATCTTGGTATAGGGTTTTACGTAATCATGAAATTCTATGTTTACCCCTTATGTACAACGCACACTGACGTGTAATCTTTTCTTTATTTTGCAGCGTCGTTACGCCCTTACACCAGGTTAGGAGGGCCTACTCCGAGTTCGTTATGGTCACTCGACCGCCTGCTGGCGTCCAGCGACGTCGTCTGCCCGGGCGTCCGGAGCCCTATAGTCCACAGGCCATCACGGCCCCGTCCTCGTGCACCGCTCGGACTCTGTACTCTTTGCACGCGCGCCGAGTGAGACCAGGGCACCAGTACTGGTTGATTGAAAGTGCCGTTGGTGTTCGACATCTTCAGTCGCAGCCCCACTGCTCCACAGCGCGTATGCGACAGTTCGGCCTACGTCAGGTCTTCCCTATGCCCGATACAGGTCGTGTGCTGCACGCCCGCGATGTGCACTGCTAAGTATTAACTGCAATTCTCCCTTGTTTAGTAGCGGAGGCGCGCGGCGGCACAGAATACCCACTCTTTAATGTACTCTAATGCACTGCTCTGCAAATACAGTATAATGGTAGGGGACAGGCAGCCTGGCCACCAGATCAGTGCGTATCCCCGACTGCAGCGGGGATACGTGGAGGACATGGTTGTTGGCGACGGAGGATGTCGTCGACGAGCTTCCCTAGTGCACACACTGAGAAAGCAGTACTAGCATACCTCAGGTGGTACCAGCCTCGGACCCGCATACGCGTAACGTTCACCCCAGGTTATCCACAGGCCACACGTCGCTGCTAACGACGGAACACGTATCCTACACACCGTGACCAGACTACTTTCGCGCCGGTAAGTGACTTTATCTTTGCACTTTTGTCATTCCCTTTCTACGGTAGCCACGGTTCTAACACATATCAAGTCACATTTGAAATAGGCCGACGTAGCGCGAACAGATTCAGGGTGATGTCAAACGCGGCGTTCGGCGGCTTTGGACACTGGGATCGTGCTGACTCGGACGAGCAGAGGACGAACATCCTTCGGGAGGATTTCGCTCAGTGCGTTGCACAACAGTGCTTCGTGCGCTCACTTGTCGCGCGCTGACGTTACCTCCCGTCTATATACAGCCAAGCAGCAGCCACCGGCCAGCAGGAACAGGACGAGGAGCAGGAGTGCGCCCACAGGGTTTTCCAGTCAGCCATCTTACGGCTTAATATGGCCCCTCCAGAGGTAAATTCTACTAACCTTCCGTTCATAATATTGTTTCCTTGTACGACATGCACCGTTGTACATCAATATGCTTCCCCTGCAGCCATTGCTACCACCGTACCTACATCCCTCTGAGCTAGCACGTCGACACATGGAGTGTACCACACACGACCACACGCGCAGCTGGGCATGACAAGTGCCCCGGTGCCACCACAGGAGGTCCTTCAGGTTATATCAAAGTTTACTTTTCTCTTGCAAAATTTCGATTTGCAATTTCCAATCAATAAATTTGGTGTACATTGTTCCACTCTACAGCGCCACGATGTTTACTGGCGCTGGCTCCCTCACGCAGGCGGCCGCACGCCAAGCAAACGGTTGGGCACCGGTTCCTTTCCGAGGGGACGACTTATGAGGATGAGAGACGAGGACGAGGGCGAGGAGGATCCACGAAGATACTAGCTGCCTCGCAGCTCGAAGGAGCCCCGCCACCACAGACACAGGCCCCACCGGTTGCCACATCCGTACAGACGACCGCGCTGCCGTGCATACTAACCACCGACCGGTTGACGTACTCCCAGGGACAGTGCGAGCGCAGGCTAGGAATGTCGAAGAGACCTAGAGGTTACGGTCCGGGCCCGTAGTACTTTGTGTCTATAATAGTTTATCTGTTGAGAATATAATGTTTATTACATTCTAGCGTTTCCGTGATGAACCATTTTTACTTCGTTTACGCTCAATCGATCAAACGACGTATTCCTTCTCACGATCTACGTTTCTACGAATCTGATCAACAACAATCATGAAATTTTCGAGTGTCAATCTTCACAACGAAAGTACCATTGTACCGAGCGGTGACAATCCGACACACACATTAACTATCATACAAACCTATTGATATCCAACTAGCGATGCAACTACTGTGTGAGGACGGCGCGGCCAGGAAGCGGCGACAGTTTATGCGCCTAGGAAATAGTAACGGCAGCCGGTACTCACATAAAAATTGATTTCGAAAATTAATTTTTCTAAATCAATTTTTTTCTTTTTTTTCGGCATGTTGGTCCGGACTGTCCGGATAGGGTCCGGACGGTCCAGACTATATTAACGCTAAATACCGCCCTCTAGTTGGGCGGCAAGCCAAAAACCGCCCACCCAGTGGGCGGCAAGGGGGCCGCCTGTAAAATGGCCGGCCCCCGGGCGCATTTTGCAGGCGGCCCCCTTGCCGCCCTCTGAGAGGGCGGTTTTTGGGAGGCCGGGGGCCCGCCTGCAAAATGGCTGACGGCCGTCGCCGGGGGGACAACGGCCCTATCGCCCCCTGGGAGGGCGATTTTTAAAAATCGCCCTCCCAGAGGGCGGCGGGAGTCTATTTTTGCAATTTTTTCAAACAAAAATCTATTTTTGCAAATATTTTAATAAATAAATATAAAAATCAAAAAAATTACCCGGCGGAGCTCGATCCGGCTGCCGAAATTGAAGGAGCTGGCTAACATCGGCCCAGTAGAGTCTAACTGACGGACAAAAAGGTAGGCCCAACCCAATATGGCCCATATCAATTTGGATCGCTACCACGGGTACCGGTCCAAACTAGAGGCAGGGTTTGAAGACAGGGAAGAGAGAGAAAACTCCCTCGTGAGCACACTTCCCGAACTGCTAAACGGTACGTCTTTTTACATAAATTTTCTATATAAAAGTTGCTTAAAATATCAAATAAATCCATTTTCAAGTTTATAATAATTAAAACCTAATTAATTATACACTAGTGACTCACTTCATTTTACGTGATGATCTTCTTCTTCCTTTACCTTCACCTCTAAACACTCCCTACTCCTTAGGTCTCGAAAACAAAAGGAAACCAAACAACATGCTCAAATTGGCCCACTACTCTTGGTCCGCTCCATTTATGCTCTCAAACAAATGACCGGCCCATTCGGCCCACTAAAATTAAGGCCTTTTAGTATTTGCAAAGACGACGCAGCCCATTAAGGCCTATTAGTTTTTAGATTGGGCCCGATTGCTTCAAAATTGGATTCCTTCTCTGGGAGGTGCTTGGCCCATTACCATTTTCTCCAATATGCTTTCGTCGTCTACCTCTCCGGTGGCCGCGACGGCCTCTAACCCAGCGCCACCCAGTCGCGGAGTCGCCGACACATCCTCATCGTCGCGGGCGCTGGCGGCCGTCGACGATGGCGGCCTCCCTCCGGGGCCTCCCGCTCTCGCCGCCGCCTCTGGCGGTTCCCCCGTGCGCGTTGTCTCGGCGCCTCGCCCCGTCGCCGCGGAGCCGCAGCGTCTCTGGGGTCCGTGCGGCAGCGGCAGCGGCGGCGGATGGTGCCCTGCGGCTAACGGATCCCGTGGAGGTGGTCGGCGTCGGGAGCCGGAAGGATGCCGTCATCGACTTCTGCTTGGGCTCCCGCACCCTCTCCTCCACCCCTATCCGCTTCTGGTACGGCTCTCATCCCCCGCGCGTTTGCAAATTGCTTGGGCCTTCGTGCCGCGCAATGCAGTTAGGAGAAGTCGTGATCTGTTGAAGCGTAAAGCCCGAAGCCCCTAACTAGGAGCAACGTGGATTCCACCGGTGAAAACTTTCACTTGTGGATTGCGTTTTCTCCACAGGGAGTCACGCGCTCAGTCCTGCACCTGTGGAAAACCATTTCAGTGGACTATATCATTTGCGACTTACTTTAGCCTTTGGCCATAGCAGGTTAATGTGGTTCTTTTGCTAGCACAAACACCTGAAAAGTTTGTCGCTGTACTCGCTGTTTCTATCATGCTCCTACTATCTAAGTTGTTTTGTGGAGTGAGTGAAAGTTTCTCCATGTACAATATGTTATAGGACGTTGGAATTGATCAAGTCTTTTGTTCTCACAGAGCAAAGCAACGTACTTGCAATAGATGCTACATGATTTTCTTCTGAGGAAATTTGAATGGTAGAATAAATCCTTTTATATAAATGCTAAAATGGAATCCAACATGAATTTTAATGAAATCCCTATTTGACATTTTCCACCTTTAGCCCTGTATTCTCTTCTTTAGCGCTCCTGATAACTGCAGAATTTGTTTTCAGGACTATGCACGTCATGGATGATTGTACCGTACAGTTAGTACAAAGAAGCCATGGAGAAGGTATTCCCTCCGTTTCAAAATATAGGCTGTTTTAATTTTGTCTTAAGTCAGTTTTCTAACTTTGACCAAGTTTATAAAAAAATAATTAACAGCTACAATACCAAATAAATACACTATCAAGACATTTTTTTATGGTGGATTTAATTGAAACTAATTTGATGTTATAGATGTTGGCGCATTCTTCTATAAAATTAGTCAAAGTTAGAGAAGTTTGACTTAGGACAAAACTAAAACACCTTACATTTTGGAACAGAGGGATTAGGTGCTAAAACCACTTAAGTATTTACTTCCTGTCTTGACACTACGTTATTACTATTTACATGTTTCTTTAGCTTTATGCTCTCTGTTCTGTTTTTTCGCATGAAGCTGACAACTCTGTAATTTCAGATGTTGTAGTCAGAGACATGGAACCTCCGTTATCTCTTCAGCCCTGCCCACCAGCAGTTATTCTTGTCTGTACACTTCTCATCTCTGTTTGGTACTATTTTTTTTTTCATATTGTTTGACAGTAGGACAGTAGGCTTTGTTGTTGTTGTTGTTGTTGTTTGACAGTAGGACAGTAGGATACCATATAGTTGTCAGTGGAACTATATATATTAGGCTATATGACTAACCATTGTGATAAAATAATGTCAGTAGTTTTTAAGGGTGGCTGTTTATCTGAAACATCAACTTTGTGTGAAGTGTCAAGGGCTTTGACCAAAGTTTTTATAACCCCTATCATCCGATTCTGACTGATGCTTACATAGAACCATGCAATTTTAATATGCTATCAATTTAGTCAGCCAGACTGAACTCATCTATATTATCTACATGATTTCCTTCTTTAGGTTGCAAGTGCTGGGCAGGATGCTGACCATATTACTGCGATGGAGCTCCTTAGTGAAGTGAAATCTGCTGGTAAGCTGGCTGCATCAATATTTTTGAAGCCCTTTTGTTTTGAGGGACAAAGACGACAATTAGAGGTGGGATATTCTGCTGTAAAAGTTTATTTTCTTGATCTATGAGTTACTTCTTGTCACCTACTTAAAATTGTATTGACTGTGTATTAAGTTTAAGATTATCTATTCGTTTTTTATGTGCCTCTTACAAACAATCGTATGGTTCTGCAGGCAGCTGATTTAATTGGAAAAATTCAAATGTGCTCAAACTTTCACATCGGTAATCCATGTTATCTACAGTTTTTCACTTAAAATATATAGCTTATTTTTCCATTAGAGCATAAATAAAATATAAATATATATACATTGAGCAAATAAGCTTTTCACTTCTTCCAGTATGAGCCTTATGTTCTTTGCTTCATTATGGATCTTGGTTGAGTAAATCATTACACCTTTTGCTCCTAGGTAGAATCAGGGTAAAATTAGGAAGATCCAATTGCGTGGTACGTATGCTATATTCTTTGTACCACAGATCAATACATTTTGCATCAAGAATTGCAAATTGTCATTGAGTCTGTTACTCTCTGTTCGCACATCTCTATGCTTAGTCCTATTAACGGGGTGTCGGTGTGTGCTGGTTGAAGCCTATCCATAAACTAAGATAACTGCTAAGATTTTTGACGTCTCTCGAATCTAGATGGTGTTCTAAGGTAATTGAGTTCCTGTATACCTCATGAGTCATGATTCAACAAAGCTGACTAATATTTAAGTTTCTTATTTCAAAGAAGATCCGAGGAAGCATTGCATCTTGGTTCATGCAATTATCAAGTGTTGTTGAATTGTCCAATCCTTTCCACCAAGATTTGAAATGATAACAGGAGACAAATTTGATAATGCTTGGTCAATTTATAATAAAATTTACTGATTTGTACACAACTTAAAGTCAAGAGGATGAAATCATGGGCTGGCCCTATTATTAGCTGGATGAAATCATGGGCTGGCCTTATTAAAGCTAAGTGGTTTATTTGTTTTCAGTGCAATTTCAACACATAATTAAACATCCTGTCATTAGCCACAGCCCATGACAAACGGCATGCCGTTAAAACACAATTTTTCCCCCCCACACAGTTATTGAAGCCGATTCACTGCTTGAGACGGAAGTGGAAACCCTTGCTGAAGCTTTGGAAAGTGCCAACAACGCTGTCCTTTCAACTATTAGCATGATATCTATCATGATGTCTGTGAGTCTTAAAATCCCTTATTTTTGTGTTTGTATACAAAGATAACATTTTACTCTTTTAATCCTGTTATTCTTGAATGTCAGGGGTTAAATCAGACATTCCGGAGTTCGATTAATGCTCAAATGATGGAAGTCCATCCTGATGAACTAGGAAAAGTAACCTATTGAATATCTGTACTGCTTAGTTGTATGATCTGCACTTGAGCTATCTTTTTCCTGATACATACAACTCTAACAGCTACTCAGAAGTTATGGGGAAGCCAGAGTTGGATTTGGTGCTGCGTTATAACATCCAGTCTGCAATTAAACAAGCTGTCTTCCACTGTCCATTTCTTCGTGGTGGAATCAAGGTGCACGTGATCATCTAATTTTAACTTTTCAATCATTCATTCATACTCACCCACTTTTTATCAAAAGAAACAGGAAAGGAATTTTAGTCTTATGTTGATATCCTCGTATACAAATTACCTGTGCAAAACATCACAATATGCTTTCATATACATCTGCAAAAATGTTCTTGTAACCAACAAATTTCAGACTTCAGAATCATCAAATTTCAAGTGTATGGCCAGCTAACCTGCATAGCATGATTGCTTGTGCATATTTTGGTAACTATCCGTTGGGCTGTTGATATTTATTTCTTATAATTAATGTGACTCTGCAATTCAGTAGAAATAACTGAAAAGGTTACACTTTTGAATTACATGCTTCGTAGCTAGCAAATCTTATCTACATTTCTATACACTCCTAATTGTCTTACTGTTTTTAAGCACATCCAAGGAAAGTGAGGAACAACATTGCACACAAGAAATAGATTCATAATACAGAACATGACAGCACTAAATAAGAGACAGATCATTGGAGATTCATGGCTTTTTAACAATAGTGTTCCTTGATATATTCACAAATGCATGTGACACAGTAAACTTCAAAGCTTGTAGAAAAACAACTAAGAATCTATTTAGTTGCATTCATTCAAAATATCAGATCTGATACTGAATACTCCTAGTGTCTGTGGAGTTTGGTGTCTTCATTTCAAGCTATAATAATAAGGTCGAATTTGAACATAATTTTTTACTGTGTACTTTCACCTTCTTTTGGAACAATTGTGCTTTCCATCTCAAGTGGCTATTTATGTAACATCTTTTGGCTATGATGTTGAAATTTTTGTACATGAGAAGAATAAGTAGATTTCAAGCATGTAGAAACTAGGTCGCTCGCCCTGGATGGTTAGCTAGTCCTCAGGGGTGTTCTGGTCACGTGTCACCTTGTGTGATACTTTATGGGGGGAGTGTTCTGGGAGGGGTCCTTCGGATCCCTCTGTTGTATATATTTCTTTCTTAATGAAATGAAGCGCAGTTCTCCTGCGTTTTCAAGAAAAAAAAAGTATGTAGAAACCTCTCTTCTGAGCTCTTTCACTCCAGAGTTAAGTTTAATTAGTTTTTATAGTCAGAAATCCCATTCCTGCTTGTAACATAAGCTCTTGGTGCATTCATTTTATGTTTTATATCATTTTTCTGAGTATATACTTTTTTCTGTGTAGGATCTGAACAATGTGGTTTTTCTCTCCATTACGAGTTCTCGAATGTTTTCTGAAAGTGATATGATCTCCACTTTGCACATCTTTCGCCGAGTTACAGGGTTCACCAAAGATATTATATTTTCTAGAAATTGTGAACCTGATTTAGAGCCAAAACTGATAGTAGTTTCTCTCTTAACTGTGAGGTAAGCCCTTGCAAAAATTCAAATGGTTGGTTTGCTGGTTTTAATGCCTTGGTTGCTCACTACATCTATTCATATAGCCTTTCTACTTGTGTCATTCTCTGCTGTTTTGCTGTCGCTCATCTAACCTTTCAAGTCAATAGACTACACTGTGATTGCAAAAGGAATTTCTTGACTACCTGGTGGGAATAGGACTAGCAACCTGTGAATATGTTAATAAATAGCAGTTGTAGTCTTAGAAAAAACATGAAGCTTCGTATAACAATATTATGAGTCTAAAGTTTAATCTCTTAAGGGAAAAATCATTATAATTGAAAACAATAACTGTTAGATTTGGCCATATCTGTCAGTTATACATAGAAAGATAAATGCATAACTGCTCTGTTTGTGCCTTACTCATTAGTTGGTGATCACTGCTAACATTTGTGGATGAAAATGCTCAAATTTTTGTTTTCCAGAAACAGCACTGATGAGAACGTGGCATCAGTCAAGGAGGGGTTTCTTTCAGGTTGGCGTTGCATTTTCCTTTTATATCCTCTCTTATGGGAGGAGATATCCCTGAACAAAAACAAGCTACGTTGAAGCAGTCATACAGTAAACTACCTGGCAGTGGATTGAGTTTGGCAGAGCAGGAATTCTCACAACTTTCCAGTGCTTTTACCAATGCTGCTGTTAATAATTTATTTCCTGAAGAAACAGAAATTATGAAATCTGAGAGGTAATGGATGTAGTAAGTTTCCTTCTTGTATTGGAAGTTACTGTTTTGAAAAAAAAACTTTAGGGTGTTATGAACCAAGCAACACTCTTTGCAATTCTGTCTTAGGGAATCTAAAGAGAGAGTACACAGAATCTCAAGAGGCTAAGTTTGAACATGATAGGGAAATTAGCAAAGATAGCGAAAGAGGTAAAATTCCATATACCATGTTCTCCATCTTTTGTGCGCGTGTGTTGTTTAACTTGATGGTTCATTGGCAGAGCATTTAGGTTCAGAGCAGGAGCATAAGTTCTGGAGCAATTCCCCTGGTTTTGGCATTGCTCAATTATGGGCTAAAGTGCGTATGACATCAGATGGAGGCACTCAGAACAATGACATCAATATTATCACTCTTCCAGTTGGTGTGAAATCTCCTCAAGTTCAGTGTGGTGCAGATAAACGACCTGAAGCTCATAGCAGTGCCAGTAGCACATCTGAAGCTTCTGGACATGCTGCCTTTGGAGTATCGTTTTCAGACATTGGCTTGGAGAAAGTAACGGAAATGTACAGCTCTGCAGTGACATTTTTAAAGGGAAGAATGGATAGATCTCGAAAGCGCGGATCAGTTGCTAACGGCGCCTAGCCACTAATGTAGCTTGTTAGTCTCTCTTGATTTTCTGTATATTGGTTTTATCATTTTTCAATTTGTGGAGACTAGTCTGGGTTATCTTGCTTGGATTGTTTTTTTTCCTCTATATGGACAACATTCCCCAATGATGGCATTGAAGATAAACACTCATACTTTAGTTATAATTCTGCATTCCATCAAAGTTTGCTAAATTGGTGACCTGGTTTTGCTAATCTAAAATTTGGATTATTCTTCTATGCAAAACAGCCCTTATTGTCCACATCAGCTTCTCATCATGTTTTTTCAGCCTCCCTCACAAATTTGTGCCAATTTTCTGTGAGATGTTGCTCTGCTGGCTCATTAGTTTTTGTTTCCTGTTCTACTAAGATGGGCTTTCTATTTAGTTATTCATCTGGGAGATAGACGAGGGCCATTGTGCTAAGACTTGCTTATCTTTATCTGGTTCATGAGCTATTGAATAACCTAAATAGACACATTAAACTTTAATATTTATCTTTATTTTGAACTTCTGTTTCTAATGGGTGAAAGGACTTCTCTTTTTTCTCCCAGTCCAGAGTGCAGTTGGGTCTTTTTGCTATAACCATGTGTGCTGTAATATATTGTTAGATAACATGCAAGAGAGTTGGCATACATGACCTATGGTTTCCTCTAAAATTATTAGCATGCTCGTTCTGTTTTACAAATGTAACCTATTGTTTTCCATGTAGGATGCAGAAAGAGAGATGGAGAAAACATGGAGCCCCATAGTTGAAATACAGTTTGGAGGGGGAATTTACAGAGGGAGGTGTCAAGAAGGTGTCCCTGAAGGAAAGGTGAAGCCATTTAAACTAAGTGTTCTTCCATTTGGCTTGACAGTAATTAAGTAGCTAACCTTCTTCAATATTATCTTTTCTTAACAATTACAGGGTCGCATAACATTCAGCGATGGGAGCTTTTACGATGGACTCTGGAGGTATGGCAAGAGATCAGGTCTAGGGACGCTCTATTACAGTAATGGTGACGTATTCCATGGAACATGGAGGGATGACCTTTTCCATGGAAAGGTATGGTATACTACTTACTTTATATTTGAATATGGCAATTATGAGATGTCCATGTTAGGTATGACTTCTCCCATTTACAACATTCTTAAAACATTCATGATTAGCTCAGCACTTTCTTTGTTGGGTAATGGTTCTTGCCACCCATGTTTTATTTGAATCTCTTGGTTGTCATTTTAAGATAATATTCTTTAGACGACGGGAGTCAACCTTCCTTTCGAGATATGAACATAAAATTGCTTTAATCTGGTAATTTAGATTTTTTTGCTACGGAAGAATTTGTATTCGCCTTTTGATTTCCTTTGCATAGCTATTCTTTGTGCATTTTTTCCTTTCGTTTTTTATATGCTCACTTTGTATAACAAAAATGTGCACAGTGTTGTATTGTTCAAACAGCACTTCTTGCTGCTCTGTTGTGATTAGGTGTTAAGATTCTTTATACTGGTTAGGGTTCACAATTCTGTATTGATGAATTTTGATCCTTTATTTGGCGCACTGCATTGCTGCCAAGAGGATAAGTAGTTAACACTCATTCCCTTTATCCTAAAATTAACCTCCATGTAATTTGTGGTTCTTTTCCTCCCTACCTTCCTGGGTTCATCTCTCCTTTGGTTCTTCCTGCCTTTGTTACTTACCTCTTGTTTCCAGTTTCCGTAAATAAATGCACAGTTTTATTGGACTATGATGACAGTATTACATGAACTAGCACAGAGATCCAGTCATGCTGTTGATAGCAAATTTTATACCTAGTGGTCATTATACTCATCAGTCATTACCATGCACTTATCGGCCATTACATTCAGGTTCTGTTCATTGGGTATTTTCACATTGAAAAATCATCTATTCTGATTGTAAATACCCAAGAACCACGTTGAATTTATCCAGGCTGTAAAACTGAGTAATTTCTCTCCACAATATAATATTTCATACAGATATTTTGATGGCAACCTTTGGTATGACATCAAATTCGGAACATGTATATTCATATTAGATTTAATAATGCCACACTTTTTAAATTGTTGTGTTCATGTGAAGTTCTTGGAGTTTTCTCCCCTTTCTTTTAGGGCTGGTATTATTTTCACAGTGGTGACCGCTGGTTTGCGAACTTTTGGAAGGGGAGGGCTAATGGTGAAGGTAGATTTTATGCCAAGGATGGGAGTGTCTTCTTTGGCAATTTTCAAAATGGATGGCGACATGGGGAGTGCCTGTTGATAGATGCAAACGGATCAAGGTTCCATCTACTGCGTGTTTTCATGTTTTCCTGAATGACTATATCTGCGTGTATTTTAAGTTAACCTTACTATAAACTATGGCTACAGGGTGGATTGAAGAATTTGGATGATGGTTTTACTTATTGATCAAACTAAGTTGGAAAATTAAGGCTTGCGAACTTACCCCAGACTTTATTGTTAAAGTTGTACTACACAGAAGCTGGAGTACTGCATTGTCAAATTGCAAAATGCCACAATACACTCCGGTATGTGCCTCCATTGCGCTGAAGTATTTCACTGTTTGATGGATATGCTCATGCATGCTTCACTCCTTCACCAAGACACCAACGATGATCCTTGGTGTGTATACCACTTTCTTTTGCAGATTGTACATAGGTGCCTTTGGAAGCATTGTTGTAGAGTTGATGCCTAATTTCTGAAAGCTGTTCTAGTCATTGCTGTAGTATAGCCCCTAAGAAGAATGGAGGATGTAAGCAAAAGCAGGGAAAAGTCACTCAACTGCAATCAAACATGACTACGATGAAGTAGGTTTCATTGATTTCATTTATGGCCGCTAGTCAATGAATGAATGGATGAAAAGCTCTCGTGGCCTTGCCCCCTCAATTCCAGTTGAGTAGTACTACGTGATTTTCCACAGATGGGGTCCCACAGCGCCCTTCCCTTCTCCGTTTCCTGTCACTGTCAGTATCACCCATACACTGTTCATCTTATCAAACACATGGTTCAATCAATAGGTGCACATTAATTTGAAGTCTGAGGTAGAAATTGCGACGAAATGGCTTAGTGATGTTGTTCAATCTGAGCTGTTGGCTGATGACCGGTATCAAATGACCGCTGATTGGGTTGTCAAATCCTTAAAAGTGGCAACCATCAGATGGTATTTCACATTTCCACAGCCTATGTACACCCAAGTGCCCAACTGAAGACTGAACCGCCCAATCTGTACAGAAAAGGTCGCTTGCTGGCTTTTTAGGTATAAAGAAGCTAAACTTTGAGGGATAATTAAGTTTATTCTGCGAATGGACACGGTTGATAGCTAGCACAAGTGTTACTAACCTTCTTGGCCGAACAACACCGACTCTACAATATTCCTCCTCCTGTCGCAACGATTCTTGCCAAAATTTCAAGAAATACTTAATGTAGGGGGGTGGTGTCCAGTGGTTCTAGCTCTGCCTTGCGGCCTATTACTTCCTGAAGTCGATTGATTTCTACTATTTCATACTGGTGCAAGATATTTTAGAACTGGGCAGAAGTCAGATACCAGTGAGTTCATGTGTGATGGCCTCACTCATCATGTGCCTGCCTGAACGCACCCGTTTATTGCCGTGCTTGCGATTCCCGTCTAAACAAATGACACGTGAGCTGCCTGAATGGTGCACAATATAACTTGCCCATCCAAGTATCCAATCACAGGTTGACGCATAAACCTTTGGCCGACCAGTGGAGGAAAGTAGGAAACCGTCGCGAGCAAATGTCAGCCTGCTATTGGGCTAATCTCTTAAATATACCAATGATGTTCTCAACTTAGCTTCATTTTTTTCACGTTAGTGCTGTGCCCTGTGCTGCACTGCTCAAAAGCTAGCCGGTTATGGTCATTGCTCATTCACACCTGCTTGGTTGCACAAATAGAAGCAAGTTGCAGTCGTAGTGGGAAACCACTTATTGTAGGTAGATTTTTATGTTATTTCTGTTTTTTGACTGGTATTTTAAGTAGTTTTTTAATTAAACTATGATTTTGTAAAATTGGTAGTCATTCGACATACAATCTCTAAACTATAATAAATTTCATTATTAAAAAAGAGTCATGATTGTATGACTTTACTCACCAAAGGTTAGCTTCTGAAGCCTATAAATAATATTACGCATAATCGCACATGCAAGTATGTAGGATTTTGGTGAGTTTAAGAAATTACAACTGGTCTCCGTCTCCTTAAACTTGTGTTAAGAGACGCATTCATAGGTACGGGTACGATGTACATGGTGTGTGTTGTGTTTGCCTCTTCCAAGTAATCCTCCCAAAGATGAAGAAAAGTTGCAGTCTGAGTCACGTTATCCTGCCGCCGAGTGCATGGTTGCTGCGCGACAAGGACGTCGACCGGCCGGCCGCCTGAATCCCCCGCCGGGTCAGCGAGGGACCGAACACGCGGAGAGCCCTGGTTGCACGTATGCCGTGATCTCGCCGCACGACGCGCGGGTGGAGCCGGCCGGCCGGCCACCACACACGTACGTACGCACTAACGCACGTCGCACCCCGGCCGCGCGGCGCGGTTGGGCGGTGGACGCTCTCCTGCCTGCGTAGGCGAGCACCCGCGGCAGCGGCGGCGCCGACTGATCGACTGAACGTAGCGCGCGCGACAGCGGCGGTGCGGGAGACCGCGCTCTCTGGTCTACGCCCAATCATTCCCGCGCGCGGGAACCGAGCCCAAGGTTGGTCGGTCGGGCCCACCGGCTGCTCCCACTCGCCGACATGGGTGGGCCCACGCCGGAGACCACACCGGTCTCGTGCCCCACCACGTGTCCCCGGTCGTGGATCGATGACATGTGGGCCCGGAAGGGGATGAGTAGATTGGCTT
Source organism: Oryza meyeriana var. granulata (assembly GCA_003991445.1). Lineage (NCBI taxonomy): Eukaryota > Viridiplantae > Streptophyta > Magnoliopsida > Poales > Poaceae > Oryza > Oryza meyeriana. Next base: position 80,472 of record RYFJ01002208.1, read on the forward strand.
GTTTTGTCCATCTAATTTGTCCCGAAAAGATTTTAGATTTGCTATTAATTAAACGTTTGATGTTTTGGATTCTGTCAAACAACAACGTTGGTTGTTAAATAGAACTTTAATTCAGGGCTAGGGAAGTGAGTTTCAGGTTACACTTTTAATTTGTTGAAGTTGTACTTAGTTACCATTATCGATCATGCGTAATTTTAGTTATAAATTTATATAACTTAATCATAAATATATGCAACTGCATCTAACTTATCGATTACGCGTAACTTTAGTAATAAATTTGTGCAGTTCAGTCATAAATATGTGTAATTGTAATTGAATAATGGATCTATTTTTTCAAATGTTTGATCAATAAGTGGTTTAAAAAATTTTATTTTTAGAGCAATCGATATATTAAAGTTTTTTAAAGTGAGAATAAGTATATTGAAGTTTGTTAAAGTGAGAAATAGGTGTATTAGAGTTTAATAAAATAAAGGACAATTTAATGTTTTTAGTTTTGCATTGGATCGGAGAACTGTCACGCAGATCGTCTTGGATGGAGTAGCAAGTCAGTAAGTGTGGACAAAGCTCGATTTGTGTGAACAATTTTTGCAGTGAACTTGCTCGCTGTGTACGAGGTACTACTAGATGAAAACTTGAAAAGTGTTCAACTGGTCAAGTTAATTGAAGGTTTAGTTTAACCATCGCTCCTGGACTGGCATGCATGTCGAGTATGCATGTGACTCTTGGTGAAGGTAAGAATGCTAAGTACATTGTGGTTTTGTAGTTTAACCGAGTAGCCGTGTAGGATGAGAAAGAGACTTGTCATGAAAGACACCGGTGACTGGTCGTGTCTCAATTAGTGTCTAGCTGGTTCTGTAGGATTATGCGCAATAGACCATATCGCACAACTATACTAAACAATAATCTGCACAAGTGCATATGCCACTTCTTGGTTACTACTCCCTCCTTTTAAGATAAATTATTTTTACTACTTAAACCTTTATCGTAAAATAAAACTATTTCTCTACGTACTACCTTATCTTAATAAATCGTAATTATTCTCTATTTAATTTTTTATCTACTTTCTTTTCTTAAGTAATCATAATCTTTCTTAATTATTTTTAACTACTTACTTAATCTCTATATTCAATTCTAAATCTACTTATATTTTAAAACAGAAGGATACTACCAGTAGTACTGCCTGCTAGCTGACCAGTACCATTCAGGCACTTGTTCTCGGTGTCATCAGATTCACTTGACCTGCATGCCCAGCCAGCAATTGTGCTGCTCTTCCTGCCAGAGCGGCAGGTGCAAGACTGCCACGTGCCCCATGGATTCCACATTACATAAGGGCAGCCAGGGAGGAGCATGAGCGTGTCAGACTGTGGGCTAACTCGCGATTTGGAGTTTGCTGTAGCTAGCTTAAGAAGAAGAAGTCAGTGGTCAAGTACGTCCTCGTCGCCGGCCATGCTGTCCACCGCCAACGCGGCGGGGTCGCGGATGTGCGGTCGGCGGACGCACGGGGGGTTCGTTGACGTGCCGAGGCGCGGGGCGACGTTCTTGGCCATGGTCGAGTACGGGAGGAGGCCGCGCGGGCAGCTGGCGCCGCCGTGCTCCGTGCGCGCCGCCAGCTCCAATCCCATTGGCTGCCTCGAGGTCGAGCCGTGGAGCGGCACCGCGCCCGCGTTGCCGCTGCTACCCGGCCTGGTCGTGGCGCCGGCGGAGGACTCCGACGCGTTCGTCGTGCCGTCCGAGCAGAGGGTGCACGACGTCGTGTTGAAGCAGGCGGCGCTCGCCGCGGCGGCGCCTCTGACGCCGCAGAGGCCCGTGCATCTGGCCGAGCGGGAGCGTGTCGCCGGCGGCCTGAAGGCGGCCTTCGATCGCTGCGGCGAGGTCTGCAAGGAGTACGCCAAGACATTCTACCTCGGTAAAATCTTCTACGATGCTCTTCCCTTTGTGATTGATGCTATTTGATAGCGTGTCACTGTAAAATGGTAGCCTGTCCATCAGATTAAAAAACTAGCAAAATGACTGAAAAATCCAAATGAGCAGCATGATATATGATCCTGTGATGATTGTGAAGTGATAAAAGTGTCAAGAGTAAAAAAAGAGCTCATCTGCAACAGTAGGATCATTACACGCGACTCTGTCAAACGCAGCAGTAGAACTGACCAGCCCGCCTCCCTGGCACATGTGTAATAATTAAGTTGCTGAAACAATTTTAATTGTCTCTCTGCTGCAGCGACGCAGCTGATGACGCCGGAGAGGAGGAGGGCGATCTGGGCGATATACGGTAAGCCCCCAACATGCATCCATGCAGCTACCACGACTTGGTTGGAATATAAAGCTAATTATCCATCTTTTTCTATCGGCCTAAGTTTTTAGGTTAAACTGATCGATACATATAACTCAATACCCACAATTGATTGACTGATCGGTGTGGTATCCATGGTGATCGCAGTGTGGTGCAGGAGAACGGACGAGTTGGTGGATGGGCCGAACGCGTCGCACATGTCGGCGCTGGCGCTGGACCGGTGGGAGTCGAGGCTGGAGGACATCTTCGCCGGCCGGCCCTACGACATGCTCGACGCCGCCCTCTCCTACACCGTCGCCGCCTTCCCCGTCGACATCCAGCCGTTCAGGGACATGATCGAGGGGATGCGTCTGGACCTGACCAAGTCCCGGTACAGGAGCTTCGACGAGCTCTACCTCTACTGCTACTACGTCGCCGGGACAGTGGGACTCATGTCGGTGCCGGTCATGGGCATCTCGCCGGACTCCAGGGCCAACACCGAGACCGTCTACAAGGGGGCGCTGGCTCTCGGCCTCGCGAACCAGCTCACCAACATACTCAGGGATGTCGGCGAGGAGTAAGTGCTTTCTATTGAGTTGATACACCGATCAGTTCAACCGATCAACCTAAAAGCTTAAGCTAAAGAGGAAAGACGAGCGATTCACTTTATATTTCAATAGCTTCAGATAGATCATCCATGCCGTCTTTGCCCTCCATGCTGATCTCAATTACTACTGCCATTTCTGATGCCAAGCATTCATCCTGCTTCTTGTTAATTTGCAGTGCAAGAAGAGGCAGGATCTATCTCCCACTGGACGAGCTCGAGATGGCTGGGCTATCTGAAGATGACATCTTCAACGGCCGTGTCACCGACAGATGGAGAAGCTTCATGAGAGGTCAGATCACGAGAGCGAGAGCATTCTTTAGACAGGCCGAAGAAGGCGCCACCGAGCTCAATCAGGAGAGCCGATGGCCGGTGAGAAACGACTATCTTTTCATTTGAATATCTGATCATTCTTGTCAGGTTACTTATCTTGTAATAGTAATATATTAAGCTGATTCAGACATGAATTACAATTAGGTTGCTGTTGCAGGTTTGGGCTTCTCTACTTCTGTACCGACAAATCCTTGACGAGATCGAGGCGAACGATTACAACAACTTCACCAAGAGGGCCTATGTCCCAAAGGCAAAGAAGCTTGTGGCTCTGCCTAAAGCTTACTACAGATCACTCATGCTTCCTTCTTCTCAGAGACAATGCTCTAGCCTAACATGATCAGGCTTGTAGTATTGTTGTTGCAATTAATCTTGTACTCAAGTTTTGCAATGTATAAAGTATTGCAGTATCTGCAGATATATGTACATTTAACATTGTGTATAGTAAAGCTTACATAAAACAGTATGTATGACCATATTTCATAGGTCATTCTACTCTTGCATAATGCTGTCAGCTTATCACTCGTTGTTTCAGTCAATCAGCTAGATGGTGAAAATACCAAACAATATGTATGAAATATTAGTCTAATCAGCATGGGTGTAAGATGGGTATGTACCCCACAAAGATTTCCAATCTATATAAGTCAAAAGTACCATTTTTTTAAACAAAGTATTGGTGTACAGGTGGCACCTCTTGATGAAGGATCATTAGCATGAGCTCAGCAAAATCTTGACCCTGCCACTACTAAATTCAGTTTATGCTAATATAATAACTAGTTGGTAGTTAACTTATCACTACATCTAGCAGTGTACAAGTAGTAGTTATCTTGAATACCAGCGTGGATACATGCCTGGTATAGCATGTGGTCGCATGAATCTTGAAACATTGCGTGCTTCTTTCTCCCAACTTTTCTTTTTTGTTTGACCTGTGGAAGAGAGAGAGGGAGAGATCGAGTAGCTGTTCTTCTGTCAGATGAACTGCAAATTGTTTATACGTTCTGTATGACGGATGGCAACCGAGATCTTGTGTTCGTCATATTCAGATCATATACTATATTATCTGAAGTTTGGAGGCCAGCGGCGATCTGTACGTGTTGTAGTGCACACCGTCGGCCGCCATTGTTTATGCTCATAATGCAGGAAGCAACTGATTGAGATCGATCACTGTTGGTTTCCATTATTTTCTTGTTGCCGTCAACTATGCAGAATGGAATCTGTGGAAGGGATGAGTCATATGCTTGATATGCAATTTTATGGGACTCTGGTTATGGATAAAAACAGTGACAGAAATTCCTGACCGATCGGGTATCAATTTCATAAAAGTGTTAACTTTTTTTTTTGACCGTATCTGATTCTAGCAATATATGAAATTTGATTTTTTTTTTCTAATTTCTATTAGTACCGTATTACAATCATCACTAAATAGTTAAATCGATAAATATAAAAATTTCTAACTGACCGAGAATTGTTTCTAAAAAATGATATTGTTTTTAACTGTTTTCATCCGTAGACTCTGCTTGCATCTGTAGACTGTACAACATATGACATGACAGCATCTTGGTTCTTGGAAGGGATTGGGAATGGAGCATGATGCAGTGTGCATTAGAAAAGGGCAGATGATGAATCATGTCCTACGCCATGGACATCGTCAAGCTGTACACGCTCGTAACTGTATCAAGCCATTTACATTATACATTTACACGCAGTGGAGTCCTCTTGGGAATAACGCCGAACACATGGCGCGCGCGCGTGCCACCCCACCCCGCCTGGTCTCCACTCCAATTATGATCGGATTACAGATGAATACACAAGCTAGTGCGAGTTGATCGGATTATTGGGAATCATCGATGAAGTTCTACGGTTCTAGTGTTTCTTGGAGTTGATGTAGTCCTGGAGGGCTTCCATCTGCTCCTTGGTCGGCGGCTGCTCGTTGTTCTTGATCGACCGGTGCACGTCGTACGTCGTCGCCCCGAGGAAGACGAGCCTACAAAAGGCACAGACTCCAGTCATGGCGTCATGCCGCCGCCACTGCATCACGAAGAGAATCGAGATCGAAGGATGCACTGCCTGCACCTTACCCGGCGGCGAGCAGAGCGACCTGCCTCGGGAAGACGTGCTTGCCGAACACCCTCATCCTGCTCCGCCTGCGTGGCCGCGTCTGCTCTGCTCGGTCTCCAACTCTCCATATGTGCGTGCAGCCCATGGGCCTTGCCCTAGGTTGGCCCGAGTCGTTGGGAGGTTTCGTTTCACCATTTCACCGGCCTTTCGATGCTCGCGCCATCGGCCGGCGGCGCCTCCCGCCATGTTCGGGAGCTCCTGCGCCGGTGCGGCTCCGTCCACCGTCTCAACCAGCTTCACGCCCACCTCGTCGTGAACGGCTCCTCCGTCGTGGACGCCGTCGCCTCTCAGATCCTCGCATCCTACTGCGCGATCCCGGCTGGTTTATGTTACGCCCGCCACCTGTTCGACAGAATCCCCGACCCGGAAAGGTTCATGTACAACAACCTTATCAGAGCCTACTGCAATAGCCATTGTCCCCGAGAAGCGCTGCGTCTTCATCGTGGCATGATCCAGCGAGGCATCCTGCCGAATGAGTTCACGCTGCCGTTCGTCCTCAAGGCGTGCACGACGACGCAGGCGTGGGATCACGTGTTGGTCACCCATGGCGTGGTTGTTAAGCTGGGATTTGTGCGGCAGGTATTTGTGGGGAATGCTCTTCTGCACTCTTATGCATTGGCAGGGTCGCTGGGGGATTCTCGGCGGTTCTTTGATGAGATGGTGGACAGGAATGTGGTGTCGTGGAACTCGATGATCAATGGATATGCACAAGCTGGAAAAACTAGGGAGGCGTGCTCCTTGTTTGGGGGGATGAGACGCCAGGGGCTCTTGGCTGATGAGTTCACGCTGGTCAGCCTGCTTTTCGCCTGCTCAGTGGAGGGAAATCTTGAATTTGGTAAGCTTGTGCATTCTCATTTGCTGGTTAGTGGATGTCGGATTGATTTGATTCTTGCCAATGCTTTGGTGGACATGTATGGTAAGTGTGGGGATTTGTTGATGGCTCATACATGCTTCGACATGATGCCCCTCAAGAGTGCTGTCTCATGGACGTCCATGCTTTGTGCTCTGGCAAAACTTGCGTCTGTTGATGCCGCAAGAGATTGGTTTGAGCAGATGCCAGAGAAGAGCATAATATCTTGGAATGCCATGGTCTCTTGCTATGTTCAAGGTGGCCGATGCCGTGAAGCATTGGATCTTTATAACCGTATGAAACTGCTAGGCCTCACTCCAGATGAGTTTACCTTGGCGGCTGTCCTCTCTGCTTGTGGGCAACACGGTGATTTGGCTTCTGGAAAGATGATACATGACTATATCAGAGATAGCTTCAACAATCCAGGTGTCACTCTATTTAATTCGCTACTTGACATGTATGCAAGATGTGGTCAGGTAGACACAGCCATAAGCTTGTTCAGTGAAATGCCTAGTAAAAATGTTATCTCATGGAATGCGATTATTGGGGCGCTAGCCATGCATGGACGTGCACAGGACGCACTCATGTTCTTCAGATCTATGGTATCTGATGCCTTCTCCCCTGATGAGATAACCTTTGTTGCTCTTCTTTCTGCATGTAACCATGGGGGCCTACTGGAAGCTGGACAATATTACTTTCAAGCTATGAGGCATGTTTACAATGTTAAGCCTGGTGTTGAGCATTATGCCTGCATGGTTGATCTGCTTGGCCGTGGTGGCCAGCTAGCAAAGGCTGTTGATCTAATCAAAGATATGCCAATGAGGCCTGATGTTGTGGTTTGGGGTGCATTACTGGGAGCCTGCAGGATCCATGGACATATACAGATCGGCAAGCAAGTGATCAAACAATTACTTGAGCTGGAGGGAATGAGTGGAGGCTTGTTTGTCCTGATTTCAAACTTGCTATATGAAACACACCAGTGGGAAGACATGAAAAGGCTAAGGAAGCTAATGAGAGAGTGGGGAACTAAAAAGAATACGGGTATTAGCTCAATTGAAACAAACGACAACATTCATGAATTTGGAGTTGAAGACAGTAGGCATGAGAACTCAGACGAGATGTATGACGTTTGATCAGTTGCCGCATCATTTGGTCTTTCCGCATGCCTTGGCTGTCCTACCAGAACTTAATGTGGAGGAGTGAAAATCTATTCTAAAAACCACCTAGAATCAACAGAACCTTATGACATAGAATAAGGCACTATACCAAATCAAGATGGGTGCTGTGAATGAGCTGCATCTTCACAAGCAAACATTCACCATCAAGCAGCTTGACTGTTGAAGCCTGAAGGTGGGTGAGTGGCTCTTGCTGAACAAGCACATTCCACAAAAATGCATCCACGTTCATTTTAAAAAGTACAAAATAATTGTAGGCATCTTGAGCTGCATGGTTTACTTTTGCAGAAAGTGCCATACAGGCTAAGTGAGTATTTGTCATTTTCAAACATTCATTTGGCTTGCTAATTTACTCAGTTTCAGGTGTTCTGCAGATATCATGGTTTCATGGTTCACTGAACGATCCGCTCAACCATCATCAGTACATATAGACAGGTGAGTAGCATTACATCTAAAACCCTTAGTCGTCGCTGCCTTAGCTGTGATGTCTCAACAATATTATTGCGATTTGTGGGGAGCTCAAGCTTGGAAACAGTGGATTCATCAGATTGGTAAGGAGTCCTCCAAACTGGTAGTACATCTGGAATTGAACTGTCTACTTGAAGAATCGTTTGTGTCGTTCATTCATGGGACCATCAGTGACTACAGTTTGATTATGCTGAGACTGGGAACCTGGGATGATATAGAATGGGAGTATGGGACACACCACATATGCACACATATGAAATTATCAAAGATAGATGTATGCACAATTGGATCTTTACATTTCATTTTCTGTCATCCTGACATACATCCTTGTTTCTATAAGCTCTGATATTTTCTTATTTGATTGAACAAACTGCAGGATGAGACCATAATCATGCCTACATTGATCGACTCGTGATGCTTGTCACATGGATTCCTATTGTTGCAGAGAGAGTACATATCAGTTAACCGGGGCCCTTCACTTCACCGCTTGCCGGTTGAAGTGCAATAAAAGAGTACCCCATGTGTTGTGCTTTGGCAGTTAAGCGCCGAATCGACATGAGTTACCACTGGCGCCACACACCCGCATTATTTGATCATTGACCTCGACTGTGCTCAGTGTCCACGTCTCGCCAGCAGGTCTTGCCTCACAGGTATGTGGTTACTTCTTTCTTTATCTGCTGTTGCATACTGCACGGGGATGAGATGTTCTGGATAGAGGGACAAACTCCAACTGTTGAGATTTACTAGTGCCTTCTTCTGAATGCTTGATCAACTATGAGTTGCATCTGATTATCATAATTCAACTGCTATCAACTACTCCACCAATATTTACCATCTCTTGATTGCTGCAGGATCTAAACTAAGGGAGCACCCAGCACCAAGCCACCAACCAGAATGATCAAGATTCCGTTTTATTCATTTTCAAATTTCATGGATAAACTACTACAGTGGTTCAGAGATTTAAAAAGAACAGGCAGACAGATCTATACTGCCGTACACTTTGGCATGAGTGACAGGTCTGTCTTTTCCCTCCATCACTTTTTCTTTTCCTAAATACAGATATTCATGGGCAATTCCTTTTTCGATCATAACACAAAAATGAACGCAGTTGCTCATTGGAAAAAAGAAGCCTCCAAAATTGTCTAAATCAACATTCACTTGTAGTTTTGTGAGATGGTGATTTCTACTTTCTAGACATGACAGAATGCTGAATGCCTCCCCAAGGACACATTCAGAACCTGAAACAAGTCGACATCTTGTGATGCCCTGCCCTGTACGCACAACATCCCAAAGCCAGCCAACCGAATCTAAAGCATACAGCCTTGCAAAATCCATTAATTGTGATACAATGCTTTCCATGCCCGATTCTATGAAAGAAACCCACGGCCTCGCTGGAGAGCTACCAACCGAATGGAGTAATCATACCACTATAATCACCGGCACAAGCTTGTAATAGTTGCTCTGTCGAAAGGGATTGGACAACTAATTCTCAATAAAAGCCCAGCCAAGTTCGTTACTTCAGCTAGCTCTTGGACAAAAGCAACAAGCCAAGAACTATGTGTCATCATCATCATCATCTAAAAAACATATATTGATCCTGGCATTTTGAAACTGTAGTAACTGGACAACTTGACAGTAAATTACCTCAGCATCATGAAAAGATCACATCTTTCTATAAACCAAACCAAATTGAAAGAACAATACAACAGTATGGATAATCACAGCAATGGCTGCAAGCAATGAAATGGCTGTACCAAGCTGCCTGTCCACTCAGGGAAACGAACAACGAATCAGTGCAGAGAGATGATGCCAAATGCCAATTACACTAACAAACAGTCAAACTTTGATGGTGATGTAAAATGTAAGATGTAATCACAGGTGCAGCGCCGCCATGGATTTCAGCCTGCTGGACATGGCGTCGACGTTGGCGGCGGCGTTCTTCCGGGCAAGCCGGCACCACCTGCGGTCGGTGTCCAAGACCTGGCATGCCGTCACGAAGTCGAGCACCTTGCCAAAGATCCTGAACATCTCCACAGCGTAGATGGTGTCCTCACCGGCAGCGAACGCGGCGTTGGGGTCCATGGGCGCGTCGGGGTGCGACGACGCCTCGCCCCACTGGCGCGAGCCGAGCTCGAGCTCGAACAGCTTGCGCGCCACCTTCTCCCGCCGGCTCGCCACCGCGCCATCGCGGTCGGACCACGAGACACAGAGCATCAGCAGCCGGGATGAGCAGCACAGCAGCGCCGGCGCGTAGTCACGGAGCCGTGGCGGCGGGCGTGACGTCTGGATGACGAACCAGAAGCCCTTGTCGAGGTGGTAGGCGACGAGCGTGTCCGACTCGCAGTACACGTAGAACATCTGACCGCAGACGGCGCCGGAGCAGGCGAGCCCGACGTCGGCGGGGAAGCCGGCGATCTCGAACCACTTGTCCGTCACTGGATCGTAGATCTCGCCGGACACCAGCGGCTCGTCCCAGCGCCCGCGCCCACCGACGGCGATGAGCGCGAGCCTTGGCTGAGCCCTCCTCTCCTCTTCTTGTCCGGCAATCTTGGCATCAGATGGAGCGAACTCCGAGGAATCGGCGTCCTCATTCAGCACGTCCCGGAGCCGGAGGCGGCGGAGGGAAAGCCGGTGGGGATCCTCATACACGGCGGAGGTGCCTCCCAGACGGAACTTGCCGGCGTCGGCGCGAAGGACATGCTTCTCGGCGCCGGCGTGGAGAATGCGGCGGCTGAGTGACATCTCGAACACCCCAAGCACCGGCCGGGACCGCGCGCTCCGCATCGGGGCAGCCTTGCGCCATGCGCCGGCGAGAGGGCTGTACACGAGGACGCCCTTGTGGGTCTTGGCCTTCGCCGAGCCGGCGTCCAGGCCGCCGGACCGGCCGCCGACGACGTAGAGCTCGTCTCCGACGCCGGCGACGGAGAAAAAGAACCTCCCCTTGAGCCCGTCCGCGCCCACCCGGCGCCAGCGTTGCGCGGCCACGTCGAGCACGTGCACGGCCGTGGCGGCGGCGGCGGCGGCGCCCCACCCATCCCCCTCGACCCCGAAGAGGAACAGCCACGGCGTGCGGTGCGGCCCCTCGCGGCGCATCCGCGTGAACTGCGGCGCGACGGTGAGGTCCCTCCACCGCCTGCAGACGCAGCGCGCTGCCAGGAGCGAGGCCAGCGGGAGCCGGCAGAGCACCATCTCCATCACATCGTCCGGGAGCACCGAAAGAGACGCCGCCGCCTCCTCCGCCACCACCATCGCCGTGGCGGCAGCAGCAGCCCCCTTCTTCCACGAGAAGCACTGCAGCGCGGGTGGCACGGCCTCCTCCTCCTCCTCATCCTCCTCCTCGTAATCTTTTTCCTCCGGGGGCCGGCGGCGAGGGGCGGCGGCGGGGTCCATCTCGTCGCAGGCGCAGACGCGGCATCCCCCCGCAGCGGCGAGTGGCAGGCGGAGGCAGCTCCTCCTCCGCCGCCTCCTCCTGGGGGGCTTGGTGGTGGTGTCGTCCGGGGCGGCGGCAATGGCATTGGGCGGCGGGTCGGCGCGCAGCAAGGAGGCGAGGCTGTTGCTGCCAGATCTCTGGAGTGCTCTCGGCATGGCACAGCAAGAAAGAGAGAGAGAGAGAGCTAGGTGGAGAAGAAGTGGTGCGTGGCGGCGGAGGCGGGGGTGGGGGTGGGGAGGTGGAGGTTGAGGAGGATGCCGCGGAGGAGGTTGATGAGGAGCCTGGCGAGCGAGGAGATGGACAGCATCGCGGCGGAGTGCGTGGGGGATAACGCGAACGCGAGCTGAAAGAGAGAAAGTGCGAGGGTTGTTTGAGCTGAGATGAGCTGGGGTTGGGTTTGGAAAAGCCAGTACTCCGATTTTAAATTAGTTGTTGAGTGCTAAATCAAACGTTTATATTTTTATTATTAATTTTTATAAACTTATAAGGTTTAACATCATAAGATTTATAATTTTATATTTACCTTAAGAAATACTTTTATAATAGTATATAATTTATATGTTGTTAAACTATACAACATATATGATTTTTAAAAATTAATAGTTAAAGATATAAATATTTGATTTAGGATTAAGTAATTTAAAACGGGAAGAAAGTAATAGTAGTGGAGTAAAATATGCGGCGGTCGGCGCGATTCACGGGGCTAAGCTTCGGTTTCGGCTTGGGGTTGGGGATATGATGGTCTGGTGGATTATGCTTTGCTTTGCGGCGGCGCTTGCGACTTCTCCGTTGCTCAGCTCATGCTTTTGTCATATTATTCATCATTATTTGTTTTATATTTAAAAATATGTTTTTAAAAAGAACTTTTTTCTACAATATTGTTTAAACCATTTGTTTTAAACTATTTATTAAATTTATTTTTAAAAACATTTAATTTATCTATATAATTAAATAGATAATTTGAGGTACTAATACACTTAATAATCTAAATTGCCTCACTCTATCTTAGTCGTTGGAAATGGAGAACGTGCAGGTCGTTGGGGGAAGATTGGTTGCGGTGAATGAATCTGTACTTGTGTACCTGGTCCGATGTTGCTCCATGTTGGGTGACGAGGTCAGAATGGAAAAGAAAAAAAGGAGAAATGCGCTGGCCTGCCTGATTCGGGGGCGAGTGGTCACTACCGTTGAGCGCTGTCTTCTTCGTTACTGGAGTAGAACTTGTTAGTACCACCTTACGTTTCATCGAGTACAACTGTTTAAGAATAAATATTCTTTTTTCAATTAGATGACTCAATCCTCGGTTGAAATCCCCGCAAAAAAAAAATGCTTCTTTTTTATAGTCGAGTATAAAACACTAGTGATGTGATCGATAAACGCTTTCGTTCTTCCCCTTTTTTTCCCCAAAGGAAGCTAGCTAGATGTCCTATTATGATTTGTTGTTGGTTAGTAGTTAATGTGCAAATTGGACGACTGACCTTAGATGCCTTTCAGTCGGAATGCGACATGAAACCATATGCGGGATAGGCATGAAAGATAATTAATATTTCATTTGGTTGTTTGTGTACAGATTGTTACATCATCTCGCCCTGTTCTTCATGGTCGCCAGGCAATACCTTGGATTTATTTCTGGCAGTGGTAGGCAGCTTGGAGCTACTACACTTTGAATTTTAGTTTTTTTTTTCGAAGAGAATTTCGTGTTGTTCATGTCCAACCCATGTAAAAAGAAGTGAACACTAGACACAGAATACTCTCTTTGTTTAAAAATATAGCAAACTAACATTGGATTTGATATAAGGTTATGTCAAATCCAATTCTAAATTACTATATTTTGAAATATATTTTAAAATGGATGGAGTACATGTTTCTCCTAATCTCTTTTCTCCTAAGAAGCCATGCTTGGACCTGGCTGGTGGGCCTAGGTGATGTGAAGCTAAGTCTGCTATATGCAATAGTCCCTCTTGTCACTTTTTCGCTCTTAAACATGTGATATTATGTTAATTGGACTGAATTTATTTGTTTAGGTAAGAAAATAAATAGAAATTGGTTATGTGTAACGTACTAACATTGGCTCTTAAATATGGGGGTTTCTAAAATTCACTTTAATAAATATAAGGTTTTTCTGAAATTCACTTTAATTTTAATTCAAGTCGCGTCATGAACTCGCAATAGCCTATCCAGGGTTTAACCGATGCAGTAACAGCAAGTGCCTATCAAGTTCAAAAGAAATTTAAACAAACATTTCAGTTTTTAATAATGTTTATCTGATTTTACCGCTGTTCAGCGTGGTAAGCGCAGTTACCAGGTCTACCGTCAAGGCACGGTAACTCCTCCCTGATAAAGTAAACCCTTCCTCCTCTGGTAAAGTAAATCCTGAGAAATCCTCCGGTAAAGAAAAAGTAGTGCTCCGTATTTTTACTATTAAACCTTTTTGTTTATTCCGCCACGTGCTACCACATTATGCCAGGTGAACGCGATGTTATATTATCTTAGCACAACTAAGTTGTCTAGTCGTGTCAGCCAAATAAGGAAGAATGGAAGATTGATGTGGCCATGAGTAATATTTCACAAAAATGAAATAAAAAATGCCCGTCCGGTAACGGTAGGGGGACTAGCTAAATTGAACCACCAAAATTTTGGGATTATCATTTCGAATATGGATCATCAGTCCTCGTTTTTTGCTTTACAATACCCCACAGATGATGCAAGGGTAACGACAGCGCCTATTGCACTACATGCCTACCCCTCCATGGAAACAAAATGAGGGGTTACCGTATGTGCTACAGAAGTGAAGGCATGAAACCTACCCAATGCCAGTGCGCCACTAAGGATGAGGTCGGCCATCTGTAGCCCGAGTGAGTTGAGTTGAGTTGAGTTGACACACATCTCAGTCAGTCTTGATTCCTGTAGAGCCATGAGAGCCCTGTTAACTGAAGCAGCCAAAAAGCAACATTCTCCAATCTATCGTTTATCTGGGTAAATTGGGCACCCTCAATTGCTGCTTCTGATACTTTCTTGTTTGCAAAACATTGAAAGCTCACCCTACAACTGGTGTGGCCGAATTGCTCTGTTTGATAGTATCTTCTCTATATAGCTTCCAAGTTTAGGTGAGAGAATTTGCAGCACCAAGGACACACTTGTTGTATGAGAAGTCCGCACTAGTATCATCATTCCTTAGTACAATGAAGCACCTTGTGTTCGGGTGACCGGGATTCACTCCAACCTGTATGTAGCACACAACATGTGTTTCGATCAAAACATGCTAGAATGAAGAATAATCATAATGCAATGCGGGATGCTTTTGATATATCACACAGAAAAAAAAAACAATGGTTCTAAAGCAGGAATGCATCAGTTGGTAACTGGTTACCCACTTCAGTGCTAACAGCAAGCTCATCATGAACTGTGCAGTCAGCGTGGGGGAAGCATTATCTTTCTTCAACATCAAGAAGTTAACAGTGCTCGGAAATATTACAATAATAGCACCCTAATTACAAATTATATGAACACAACCGCCAAACCTACCACATTAAATGGACAGTTCACTTGCGGCGGTTGCATGCTAAAACCAAGAATATCAGCACACAAAGGTATGAAGAAAAATAGTGCTATTCTTTTGAGCTGTAAGAGAAAAACTATTAATGCAGTCTGTGGTCAATGAAAATTTGAATTTATATTAGTAGGATTACAGAAAAGACGAGGGCTATGCCAAAAAGGAAAATTGCATTCATACAACCTACCTTGATTTCTCTTATTCCAACACCAATCTTGTCATACCCTTTGGGATGAAATTTCAAGGCCTCTATTAAGCATGATTTATCTTCTTCCATGACAACTTCATTTAATGTGTACCTTCATGCAAGCAGAAGATGACATTAAATACAAAGGATAATACAACAACAACAACAACAACAAAGCCTTGTATGGCATAGTGATATGGCATACTCCATGGATAATAAAGATAAAAAAATTTTAAAAGGAAAATAACTATCAGTCACAATTCCATGGATAGTGATATGGCATACTCTCAGCATATTTTGTAAGCAAGTGCGCATGCCAATGATGTTCTCCCATATACCAACATTAGCATCAAGAAACTTCTGATTAACAGATATGGCGCCACCATTGATGGTAGCATTGCCTTCAGAATTGAGTACTGATCTCTGCTTGGAAGTTTCTCCAGTCCTTTGTCCGTAGGTATACATAAAGTTCTTTTCAAAAGCCTGAACTTCGGGGTTATGTAGAAAGTCATAGATGTTCTCGTTTTGTTTTGTCTCATGTGACTGCAACAAAAAAGTAAATGCCCTGTATAAAATTACAGATTACAGAATATCTGAACATCCATTGATTACATAAGCAAAAACTGCAATTCAATTCCTGTATAAAATTAATGTAGCGCAATTTCATCAATCAACAGCTCAGCATAAATAATATGAACATCATAGAGATAATATAATATCTTCGCTTCATTTTTATATCAATCAGTCAAAAACCATAAAACAAATAATTTCAGTGAAAATTTACTCTGTGCAAATTTCTCTAGCTTGCAGCCCATTAGAGGCTCGTAGGCAAGCATTAGGAAAAATATTTAATACCTTTATGCTCTCAAAAAAGTTAAATCGTGCATGTTTAATGCAGTGTGAGTAGGCATAGCGGGTGATTGCACATCAAGCCCTCAATTTGTTTTCTGTTATGGAAGCACGTTAAAGTACCTCTAAAAAAATATTGGCCCTGATTCAGCAGGGAAGTTACAATACATACCTTCCCAGAATATAGAATCTTGAAAGAACCCGACGTCCCAATACAAGGTTCTTTGCCCCAGGCAATTGCATCTAGAGTACCAGAGAGATTGTCCACAGAATCTCGCTTTGCAGCATTTATAAAACTATGTGCAGGCCTCTGCAGAAAAAGCCATAAAATCAGAATATGTCCAGGACACTTTAAAAGGAAAATCTCATAGTAAATAATCACTAAAAAGCTAAGATTGCTCACAGAAAAGCATGCTTCAGAAAACGGAGAAGAGATTGATAACCAAGTCCTTTGCTGCTTTAAACCTTGACTTAGCCCATGGAATTGCCCACTTACAGACAGGCAGTCTGCCACAACCAGTAAGTGCTGTTGTCGGATATTCTTTCCAATAGCATCTGTTGTTGATCTCAAAGACTGCACAAAAAGCAAGTGAAAATCAAAATGTTATAAAACTATAGTAGAAATTACCACAAACAATTAGGTTTCGACACTATTTTCTATAGAAATTCATGGAACAGTGAGACCAGAATGAAGAGCAGAAAGTATCATACTTCAACAAAGAATTTCCATGCTGAGTCTATGCCATATGAAAAGAAAATATCATATACTCTCTCTGGTCGGCTCCGTTCCCAATCAATTAACTCCATTATTGGGATGCATGCATTTTGTAGGGTAGCCCAAACCTCCCACTCTTGCAATGCTCAGACATACCAACTTTCACAACAAGTTCGCTATCCTGCTGACATTGGACCTTAACATCCTTAAATTCCAAAAATCCTGCGAATGAAGGAAAGCAAGCAGCACACATCAGAAGTTAACAAGCAGAAAGTATGATGAATTATAATTTGAAAAGCACAGCTCCCATGGTGAAACTCAGAGAAGCCAGCTCATATATTTTTCTTTGACTACTTATTCAATATAATGTGTTCTCAGTCTAAAAAGATGACGCAATAGCCTGAGTTCTATCATGTGAGTTGTTGTGGGGTTCTTCATGGATCAATGGAGGTTCAGCAAGTTAGAACTAGACTTTTGTAAACCAAATCGACCAATATTCAGTCATAAAAAGTCCCTTTCTATGTCTTATGAGGCCTTTTTCTCATATTTGTGAAACATAAATACATAATATAATGATATGTCAAGTTATAACAACAATAATGGCCTTTTAAGGAGTGCTAAGATAACTAAGAGCATTCATAAACTTGATGTATCTGGCATACACCAGTACATTTGCATGAAACGCTTCCTTGTGTAGTTAGCTGGCTTTTGACTTATTAGCGACAATAACAAACTAACTTAATAAAACGTCATCTACTGTATATTGGACTTATGGTTATGTCATATGTAAATAATAAAAATAACATAACGGGTCATGGGTTCTTTTCAAAAACATAAGAAAAAAAATATTAGTAGATCCAGCCATTACTATCAAAGCTATTGGACATCAATGGTATTGGAGTGCGCCTCTCCTTTCGTTTGTCCTTACCAGTGGATGTCTTATTTAAATACTTTGTCGACCTACTTATCAAAGCGCACGTAAAGGTAGGTATGTTCTCCTACGTGTTGAAAGATGTGCTTCAATCAATAGGTCCTTCCTCTCAAAACCTAGCTTTCTTTTCAAAAACATAAAAAGAAAACTTGGATCTTGATCCTAGTGAGGAGTTCCCTAGAACATTGAGAAGATTTTTTGGGGAAAAATCTATCAAAGCATAATAACTTTTCAACAGTGTGGCCAGGATGCTCGGAATCACCCTTTCCTTGATAATATCCAATTGAGACGTGGAGTTGGGTTCCACCTGTACTACCATAGTGATGCAACAGGCCTGATTCTTGACACACTCATTGCCTACAGAACATTTGCTGCAGGGCATAGAATGCCAAATGATATGTCATGGGAACTACAAAGAGAAAACAGGATAGCTACTAGAGTAACAGCATGAAACATGTATAACTATGCATGCATAATTCTAGAATCAGCTGTGATGCCCAGTGCTAAGACAAATACAGTTGTTTGCGAGCTTAACAGACAGGTTATATTTACTGATGATATATTAGATGAAAGATTGATGTGTAAATATTACTTAGGCAGAGCATGCAATTTCTGGGGGTAAACAGATAATGCAATTCAAATATAGACAACAATGCTATTGCAAAAATTTCAGTAAGTAAAGATTAATAAAGCACTTTTGTTTGTTTGTTTGTTTGTTTGGGTTGTCATTGATGTGGGATTCCCCATCAATGTATATAGAATTGTTATCCTGAAGTTATTTTATTCTCCTTAAGTTACCCAAATAAATTAATAAAATAAAAAATACTAGATGGGAACAAATAAGCTCTAGAGTAAAATACATAAGCAGTATCACAGTCACCAAGGTCGGTGCACGTTAATCACTCCTTTCGCAAACTGACCACACACAAATTGATTGAAGGGTGCAAATCAAGTTCAAAACATGCCATGGGGACTACTTTCGACGTCGTCGTGAGCCTAGCCTGAGGGTGCCATGCAGGCAACACATAATCCACAGACTGCTTGAACAAGAAGGCAGTGTGTGATGTATAGTGCAGAGTGGCAGGAGGACAATGGACAGTTCAATAGAACAGAGGAGCGCCATGTTTTTTACCTTATTTTTTAGTATGTAAAAATAATGCTGATACCTTTGGGCCTGTGGATCACATGCTGCCTGTGGCACTCAGACTAGGATAGCATCTATTATCAACGTAATTAGCTCATGTGGCATTTGTTTGGCATGATTTGCAGTCAACAATCAAGTTAGCGACTTGTTTGATCAATTTGTAAAATGAGTGACCAACTCATCCACCTCACAAGTTGGGAATTACCAGTTCGTTTTACCCTAAAGTGTAATGTTTTAATTTATTCTTTCTTGGTAGATATATGTGTGAGAACTAACCAAAATCTCGCAGAATTGAAAATACAGTTGTATTCAATATGTAAACACACACGGTAGCACATTGTACATTTGTATTCCTACATGTAGAATAACTTTATCTAGGTCACGGATTTTTCTTTACACTTCAACATAAAAAGTTTTTACCTTTTTCCCACTAGGATTTTACTCACACACCACCTATCCATGCCCAGGTTTTTCAGTAGCTTCAACCAGATGTATTTACTGTCTAAGAGTGAATAGTTTCACTATAAATAATTGAAAACATCTTGTAAAAATATTGTAAGTTAATTTGTGAGATGGGGGGTTCAAACCCAAAAGCTAACTACACAACCCACCCTTAGACATCCCACCAAGCTACCGTTTGTGATGAGGTACAGGATAACTTTCTCAAATGCTCCATAAATCAGTAAAAACAACATGATTCAGTGTGTAAAATGCTCATTTTTCTTGGGAATGCCAAAAAAATCCTTGGTTTTTTACTCAAGTAAAAACCATGATCCGGTTTAAATTTTGCTTGACTTTTACTGGGGCATGAGTGGATATTCATTCAGGTGGGTTCGGTCAGTGAGTAGAGTAAGTATTCTGCACTCAACACTATAATAGTATATATACATTTAATCAATACACATTGTTATCATGGAGGCTTGTTTTTTACTGTTTCAATAATATACTACCTCCGTCCCACAATAAGTTCATTTTTAGGCTCTACCCTTTGTCCCAAAATAATTTTATTTTCTTTCCCTCTACTTACCCTCAGTCCGCAAATCGATGAGTTTTATTCCTTCAATACCCTTACCTACCCACCCACCAATACTACCTTTTATATTGATGAGTGGCACTTTGGTCTTTTTCACTCCATCTTAATTTGTGTTCCAATGGCCAAAGATGGACTTATTTTGGGACGGAGGTAGTAATAACAGATGCCTATACAAGCACATATCCCTTTCGAATCATGCAGGTTGATGTTCGACAAAAGAAATGAACCATGTACTATTATAAGTTGATGCTACTGACCAAGTAGCTATTTTTGTACCATGCAATATGCCAATATGAAATGACTAGCACCTACTTGGTAAAGACCAAATAAATATAACACACATGCCCAGAATTTTTCAATAGAAGTGTAAGCTCAATTAGTAAGCTGGGCATTTAGTAGCAGGGCAGGAACTTCTGTACTTTGTTGCTTCTTTTTCAGGTAAGGAAAACAGGGAGGCAGTTGATGGAAACCGTTTCTATATCAAACGCCACACAGCGAATCATGCATAAGACAAATAGTTTCTGAAATTACCTGTTCGAAATACAAACTGAAGGGATCGTATTATTCAACTGTTTTCTTAAGGCGTTGTATTGGTCAATAAGCTCTCTTACAATAAATCCCAATCCTAACCTTTTTATCTTCATTGTTTCCTACATATACATACAGTTTTAAACAGACATTTAGATATCAGTCCAATGTCCCTATGAAATCATGACCACTTTACTCCAAAAGAACAAGACCTGGCTTAAATGAAAATGAGTGATCCAGGGATTTCCTTGTGTCTTTTGCATATCAGAGCCACCATATCTAAATATCAAAATGAAACAGACATTGAGATTACTAACATGCGCAATATTAAAAGGTGAAGAAAGCCATGGATTAAATGTACTAACAAAATCATGACCGTGTCAACCAAATCAGCAAAGTCCACTCGCTCTAGATGATCCTTAACTTCTAGCGATGCATACTCAAAACCATATCTATACTTCCTTAGATGCTTTGACAGGAAAAGCAAACCAGTATGATCCACAGAATTTGCACCCTTGTGGCACTTCAAAACTTCCTGCACAGCAAAGTGAAAAAGTTAAAATAGCGTCAAAAAGAAAGATGAAAGGAATAACATGACAACGAAAGACCATTGAAGAGTAAACCAAAAGAATATAACCTGCAAGTTCATAAGAGGGGAATGCTCTAAAGCATTAACTGGGTGATCCAAAGCTCCATAGGCAGCTTCTGAAATGGAACAAGCAGCCCAAGAGCCAACAGGGGCCCCAGGTTCACATTCAAGATCATGATCACTGTACATGCCATCAGCAGTATCGTAAGAAAACTGCACTATTTGCTGCCCATAAGAACTTCTAACAGTCCCATCATAAGCAACATATGTATCTCTCAAAAGATACATTAGTTTCCTCGTCAAAGTCCTAGGAACATCAGCATTTTCGCCAAAGAAATTTGCCCTGCCAGACATGGCACGCAGTAGACATTCTAACGGATTTAGCCCATCAAGAAAAGAATTTCTGATCACAGCATACATGGATTGACCTCCCATACATTCAATGGTGCCATCAGTGGTTTCACAATTGAGATATTTATGCCTATTCCATGAAACACACGAGAGTTCTGACGGAATTCTGAAGGTAAATTTACTTGCAGGAAGTTGAAGACCAACACATGCAGTTTGTTGGACAAACTTCATAATGCTACCTTTACTCCCAGAGTTGATCATTGCCATCACTGAATTATCTTTACTCACATGTTGATGCTACCTTTACTCCCAGAGTTGATCATTGCCATCACTGAATTATCTTTACTCACATGTTGAACCATCTTCAACAGATCATTGAAGACACTCTTAAATGATGTGATTGAATATTTGATGATTTTTGGCAGACTGATCTGAGTAAAGTCAGATAGTCCATCAGAGTTTGATAGATCATCACCTCCATCATAATACTTCAGATTTGGTATAGAAGCTGGATTTAGCAATATTTGCTTGATTCGAAAAGCTTCTTCGGCTTCATCCAATGCCAGATGAACTTCCTCACTCAGTTTTCTCCTGGAGTAATGGTCTGAGAACAGATAAAGATCTGAAAGGGAGACACTTAAACCACTCATGGTTAAGAATTCACATAGTACATCCTGGGTGGAAGAAAGGAACTCAAGAGCCTTACAACCATACTCTTTGAACATGACAGAGAAAATGCTAGATGTGTTGTTCTGTAGCCAAAAAGATCCTGATGAGCAGGTAAGCACTTCACTGTCTTTGATGTGTAACTTCTGATCAAAACTGATATCCATACCAGAAGGTAACAGCATGCCAAACAGTTGCTTACCAGTCCAAAGAGGACCTTGAGAGTTCATAGATTTAATTACTGATGGCATTGGTGTTGATGAGACAGAAGAGCATAACATCTGAAGTTGTTGAAATTCAGCTTTCTGCAAGAAAACATCTGCACTTGTTAACTGATGTGCAGCGGCTAGAGAGTCATGTGTTAATGACACCAAACTTCGCCCATCTTGTGCATTCAACATTTGGCGTCTTAAACTAACGAGCTCTTCAAGCTCAGCTCTTGATTGTAGGGACTGAGGGACATATCCATGCAAACAGTCCCCATCAAAGTCTCCCTTGAAAGGACCACAGCACAGTGGGTTAATTGACACAGCAGAGTGAACTGGCAGAAGTTTTGCTGATAGGGCAATCAGAGAATGTTGATGAACTGAAGGCGGCCCATTTACAAGAACAAGATCACCATCCTGCAATAATCTATAGGCAATATCACCAATTTCTAGCTGGTTTGCCTTCTGAATAAAAATAAGCTTCCCATTTCGGCGGACAAGCAGTACCTCCTTGGTAAGAAGGTGCAAGTTGCACTTCAAATTTATGGTTTTGAAGTTGTAAGAACTAACTTGCTCAGAAACAACCAAGTTCAAAGCTAAATCCACAGGAATACCGATTTCATTTAAATTAATTTTTGGATCCCCGACCATTATACTCCTAAATGCATTGTCAGATCTTTTGCTGAGAATGATATCTTTTAGCCACTTGGTTCCATGTGTATCTGTAGATGTAGAGGATTCACCATCTGACTTTTTTGAGTATAACTGCAAAATGCATAAGCATGTTAGAGAATCAAGTGAAATCGTGTACTGTATATCTCAAGAGAGAAAACGTGTAACATTAGCTGTAAGCGCAATTATCACTTTAAATTACCCAGGTCCTGATAAAGTTGTGAAAAAAATAACCAAGTTAATAAAAAATTCATTTGGCTTTGCCATTGTGAAGTAATAGTGACAATAAATAGCTAGGTATCAACCATAACTTATGAAAGATTTTTTTAGAATTTTAAGTTCTTTTACTTCAACTTGTACACTGATCCTTCTTGTTTCAAAAGACACATATGCTCCTCCTTCCAAATTAATTGAATTAAATATTAGTAAAACTAGGAAAGGAGCAAATATTTTTTGTAGGTTGCGCTTAATCACTTTCCAGAAGACCAATCAAATGGACAATTGAACAACACTATCAGTGATCAATCTCTTCACTATTCTCAATAGATTTAATGTCAATGATTTACTCCCTCCGTCCCAAAATGAAGCTATTTCTACCACTTAAGCCTTGTCCCAAAATGAAGCCATTTCTCCACCTACTCCCTCATCTCAACCAATCACAACCATTCTCAATTTAATTGCTTCACGTATTTTCTTTTCTCAACCAATCACAACCTTCCCCCAATCATTTCCACCTACTTTCTTAATACCCGTGCCTAACTCTAGAAATGCTTACATTTTGGGATGGAGGAAGTAAATAACATCACATTCGTTATATCATATTATGTAAGAGGTAATTTACCATTTGCCACTCCATATAGATGGCTTTAATAATTTATCGCTTAACAGACGTCAATTAATTGTTTGCCATCTAATAGTTCAGTGCACTTAACAAAACACCACTTTAGCCACTTTTTCACACTTTACCCCCTATCATCAGACGCACCTTAATTCATACTCCCTCCGTTTGAAAATATAAGGTGTATAAGGTTTCTACACGATCTCCAACATTATACTTCGACCGTTAGTTTCTTTTATAATATATCATCAACAACCACAAAATTAACATCATATGAAAATATTATCAAATATGAATCTAGTGATACTACATGCATGATATTAAACTCATGTATTTTTAGTATAATTATTAATCAAAATTTTCAAATATTGACTTTGCGGAAAACAAGGATGCCTTATATTTTTAAACGGATGGAGTACCTATTTTGTCCTTCACTCACAGGAGATCAACATCTTTGTGTATTCAGATGGGGCATCCCTCCCTTGCATGCCCGCATCGCAGTCGATGCCACCAGGAAAGAATGTGGTGGCAGGGAAAGTACATCCGATGCACGCGACCAGCGCGAACAAGGGAAGAGAACCTGCTCCAATCACCTTGGTCTGCTGCAATCGCAATTAAGGCTCTGCCATCCCTCTTCTCCCTCATACGAAGGAAGGCACGTCACTCTCTACCTCGCGGTGCTGTCCCTGTCATGCGGAAGGTTCCACCTCGCGCCGTCCCTACCTGCTTAAGGAAGGGAATCTCACGGTATCCGCATGGTGCGGAAGGAATAATTGACAAAGATGTTGATCTCCAGTGGCTAGAAGGGTGAAGGACAAAATAGGTATGAATCAAGGTGGGCCCGATGATCAGGGGGTAAAGTGTGAAAAAATGGCTAAAATGGTGTTTTATTAAGAGCACTCAACTATTAGATGGCAAATAATTAATTTACATTAAGTGACAAATTATTAAGTCATCCATATGACTATGAAGTGGCAAATAGTTAGTTTTATACATGTGATCAAAATACAGGAAAATGAGATGGAGATAAATGAATAAAATAACAGGGTACACTGTAGTCTCCACTGCAATGGGTTTGTAAAGATGTCACAATCGTGATGTAAATATGCATGTGTACAAACACTACAGGCAAGATATAATAAATAAATCATACCATATCTAACCAAATTCGAAGGTTTGATACTACGATTTATCAGAAACGGTAAGATAAATTGTGGTAAACTTAGTGATCTACACAGTTTTTAAAAAAACGAATTGATTGCATTCAAGAGTACTACTTTAATGAATTAATGCCAATATGACAGAACTGAAAAAAGTTATCAGGACAAAGTGCACTGTGCTATATGGTATTGCATTAGAACAAGATATTAGCTATTTTGCCTTGGATGATTTCAAGCACTCCATAACGCGACTTGTGACAACTGAACTTGCAAAAACACTGAACTGCGGATGCTGACGGTAATCATCAATTCTCCTACTCACATCAACCATCCTCTTATAAGCTCTCTCATTGATTAAATGACTGTTTGATGACTCACTGGAAGATTAAACTCTATTCAGTATACAGATGGTTAGAGCATATTAACAGGCATAGTTTAAGGAGAAAACAAGTCTTGGAAATGATGAAACAAAGAATATAATAAAAGAAAGTTAGCACTAACAAAAGCTAACCGGGGGCCATCTGAATGTCCATATGGCATCTCTCCGCAACACGATGACAGTTAGGAGTCACTGGCAAACATGACAGGAACAATAGCTCCCACCTTGGAGTAACCTGATTGATAAGTTCAGGGTTAAGCTTTTTTAGCATGTGAAAGACCTGCAAAAATGGCAATAGTGAGTTATGAGTATAATTGATTAATTATGATACACAGCTTGCCTTTTTCTATGAAGGAATGTGATGGATTGATGGAGTATGTCATACCAGTTCAGTACCCAGCTAGAATTGCATACCTACGTCTGAAAGAAGCTTTAAAATAAAATACTGCCACCAATCACACGTAATTGTCGTTTTAGACATTGATATGGCCCCAGAGTTATAAGTTTAGTGGTGGATCCTATAGCAATATATTTTTATAAAGCATACTTTTGCCTTTCCCTTATAAAAGCAAACTAGAAGGCATATCATGATTTCATCGAAAAGTGATCGAACTAAATTTTATTCAGTCATGCTATTAGGACACTATGGGTCCATCTTCACCCTTTACGCATCAAGTTGGTGATGCATACCAGATAATCAGGGAAGAGTATTATAGCCATGCAAAACTATTTTACTATGTGAGAATCATAATATATCATATTTATGCATATCAGGATAGTATTTGTTGTGTTTTCTGTATGTTTTAAATATTTGAATCAAAGCAACTGTAAGAGTGATAATACTTGCATTTGAACCAAAAATAACAGTAAACAAATTGGCAAGTTTCAGCAAATAAAAACGAATATTTTTTCTCAAAAGTAAACAGACACAAACTTGCAGTACTATCAAAGTTTATCCTGCAAGGCAATAAAGAAGGTACTTTATTGAATTGGATAGCTAAAAGATACATTACTTGGTATGGTGACAATATTTTCTTTGTCACATTGGATTGAGGTGGTTGGTTATCATCAGGTACGAAATCCCAGAAATCTTGGGGAAGGGTTTCCTTGGACTTATGTGTCACTCTGCCGGCAACTTCTGCAATAATTGACATTTTATCCATCACGCTAGTGTTACGGTGAAGTTTAATCCTGGATAGTGTTACTCTTGGACTTGTTAGCATCTTAAAGATTATACTAGGGTAGGGTAAAGTTTTGCACCATCCTTCTGTCCAGGAAAGAAACAGGGCTTAATACAAGAGAGAGAAATATGCACCAAATATCTGAACATGCACTTAACGAGCAATACTTGCACATTGCTTGAATTGTTGTCTCATCAGCCCTTTTTAATTAAGAAAGAATAAAGAACATCAATGTATTAAAGAAAGAAGTGTCACGGTTTTCACCAAGACATCATTGATACACAAAGGAAGCAAAAAAAAAGGTCTATAGCCTTTTTGCAATAAAAGCTTGTGATAATAGCTAAATAAACTAGGGCAATAGGCTAGCTCTGCGCTCATGTTAAGGCAGTTGATGCAATACTCAGGATTTTCATCCCCACTTTTGTAGAAGTCCTAACCCAATTGGCACAGATGGCTCCCCAAGGTTTATATGCAACTCTCGTATTACTGAAATTATTAAACCAGCCCAAACATGGAACAAGTTGGGCCTTGGTGTGGGGCCAATTCCATTAACCACAAGTAAAAACTAACCAAACTCCTTAGGTGAAATCACTTGTAAGAAGTTGGACACTGGTGAAGAAACCCATAACTCATGTAAATTGCTTAGGTGAGCTCTTGAGAACCTCTCATTGACTAAAGGTGCCTTGTCACTATAGAATTTGAAATTTGATATCTATGGATTTTGTGAAAAAAGAATAGATTGCTTGTTCAGGATGAAACTACATTTTCAAACCTTTGTGTCCCCATTTTGCTTCAGAGTGAGACAGCCAGGACATATCTGATTCAGCAACTGGACAACTTCCTCGATAAAATATGGATTATGCACAGTTGCTGCAAGCTTAATAACACCAAAATGACCTAACAATTTACCAGTTAGTTTATTCTGCATTAAGTGGAGAAAATAAGCCATATAATATGATACTGCGTGATTAATATTACTTACCATCACAGTCACGTATGCTTCGTGATCCACAGGTTGCACACTGTGGTGCGCCGTTTGGTAATCCCAACTTGGCATTAGTCACATCACACATTTCAATAATACTCGCACTACTTATTTTTTTCCTGAAATGATAAAAATATTTGTGACGGTTATTTCCAATGACAGCAAGTTAAATTTACAGCCAGTGTGAAAGATTACCATGTCTGAACTGGTCATGAGGCTGAATTTGATGGCATTCAGCTCAGCTTCAGGTATTTTCACCTCAAGACTTAGCTCCTCCATCCTGAACTATAAACACATAAAAAAAAATAATATAAATAGAATTACCCTGTTGCAACCTCACATTCCACTTGTTTTTGCAACAAGTATGCATGCATTGGAATAACATACTTTACATACACACCACAACAAAATTGCAGGTCCAATGATAGCAGCCCATAAAAAAAATGTTGGTAGCAGACCATACCTTCGGCTACGCAAGATGATGAAAATCGGTGGCACCCAACAGCAGCTGCTCCAGCCCACGAAGTGTTCACCCTGCATGGAAACGAAAACAATCTCGATTTGAATCCTAAAACAAAAACAAACCAGATAGAGCAGGCTGGCGAATACATGATGATGAAAATAGAGGATATAGTACTGGTCATTGAATGAACCCAACTCCCCCGCGCCCCCAGCCTAGCCAGTATAGGAACAGCGCCGCCAGCGATTGCCGGCACAGCCGACCAGCTACCAGCCCACCGGCCGCTCACCGCGCGTGGGTGGGCCCTCGCCTAGACGCCGCGTGGCCGCACGCCCGTCCCCCGCGCCGCCGCCGCCTACGATCGCCCAGCCACCCTTCCCTTCCCCCGTTCGCGTGCATAAACTGCCCAACGAAGGGTCCGGCTCCAGCAACATCGTTGCCCATCATGGCGTGTTCTCCCTCCTAGACGCCAGCCATGACCGCTCGCTCTGCTCTACTTGCCTACATGCACTTCGACTTAACTAGCCAGCGCCTATGAGTCAGGGGGTTTTACCTGGGGCCTTTTCCAATGCCCGGAGGTGGGGCTGGAGATTCGCGGCGCCCTTAGGAAGAAAGACGGGACCGAGGGGAGAGGCACGGCGTCGGCGGTTGGGGGCCGGCCGAGCGCCGCAGCGGAGAGACCAGAGGCGCCGCGGCGGCCGGCGGCCGGGCTTCCTGTGGGGGAACGGAGGAAGGAGAAGAGGGGAACGGCGCCGCGGCGGAGGGGAAACGAGGGCGCGCCTAGTGCAAAAGCCGAGGCAGACGAGGCGCATCCGACGGCTCAGAATCGTCGGTGACGTGGCCGTATGAACGCGCCCGGAGAGTAGAACTGCTCCGTTTCAAAATATAGTAACCTAATATTAGATTTAATATAATCTAGTATTATGAATATGGATCTCTCAGCTCATCTTATAGGCCTCCTTTGGATTCCTGGTGTTTCGTAAAATGGATTCTATTTTCAATGTTTGTAAGAATTAAAACCTACAACAATATTTTGGATTGAGATGCCCATTTTACCTGGTTGGACGCCATTTTAGCGTGCCAAACGGGCTCAGCGCCTGCTCCGGATGGGCGGTGGCGGCGGCTTGGCCTTGGATTGGGGTGCGAATGAGGTGACGGTAGAGGTGAAAATGGTAATAAAATTCTCGATCCGTACAATACTGTTTATATAAAAATAATATTATTTCTCATTATTTCTGTTTCTAAAAATTTAATTTTTCTAATCCTTATCAGTGTCGTATTGAAGTTGTCACTTAATAGTTAAAGTATAAATATGGATAATTCCCGACCATAGCAAGACCATTTTGATGAAAATAATATAAAAATAGTACCGTTTTCATCCCTAGCTGATGGTGATATGCACGTAGTGGCATAGTGACGTGCTTCATTTCTAAGCCCAAGGGTATTTCTACCCGTTCATGTTATAAAAGAGGGCAAAATTAAGGAAAAGATGTTTTATTGTTGTACCATGGTTTGACAATGACAATTTGGTGAACCTACTTCTGATATGACATTTGGAAAAAACTTTTTTTTACGATGGCATAATTCTAATTTTCTCTACGAGAGGCACACGCACCATCTCACTTGTTGTGCATGGATCGGTCTAATGAGCGTGTGTTCACGTGCCGGGGCCGCTCAGTCGCTCATAATCGTGTTCAGACCAACCCTGGTGCGTCCTTCGTGCCCATGTGAGAGTCCCCACTACTAGAAAAGCCCCAGCCCACGTGTGCTTCCATTAAGATCCAGAGGCTTCCCATCTCATCCGTTGTCCCTTCCACTTTCAACTCCACAAGGGCGTTGAGTACGTGAGTTGTGAACAACGACGGCCTTCTTCCGGCAATGACAATGGCCTCTCTTTGGCAAGCTCCCTCCAGCCTCCTTCTAGTGAGCTCGACCTCGGCGGCTCCTCCCCTGCCCCACCTCCGGCGCCTCTGCTTCGCCGCCCTCCATCTAGTCCAATCAAACTGTGGTCACCAACAACATCCCCTATCCCGCATCTCCTTCCCCATCTCCAGTAGCTCATGTCACACCGCCCACCATCCACTTCACTTTCTCTTGTGCTCGATCTAACTAGTACATCCTAAGACCCTTACCATAACCTAAATCGAAATCGAGCATTCACGCATTGGCCTTTCGGATGCGCACCCCGTCGACGCCGTAGGCGCAGGTGCCTGGGCATGCCTGTGCACTCGGTTAGTTCACAACAGCTTTAGGCTTCTTTTGGAGCTGCAGGTTTGGCTGATATTTTTAACGCACGTAAACGAGACAAACTATTAACATATGATAATTAAGTTTTAATTATTACAACTTGAAAAATAAATTTATTTAATTTTTAAAGCAAATTTTAGATAAAATTTTTTAAAAAAAAATACGTCGTTTAACAATTCAGAAAGCGTGCTCATAGGAAAGAAGGGAGTTTTCACCCAACATTCACCTTCGAACAAGTCCTAAGGCTTAGTTTGAGAGCGGGTGAAGAGGAAGAAGAAAAAGATCATGAAAACGAGGTGAGACATTAGCACATGATTGATTGAGTATTAGCTATTGTAAGCTTGAAAAATGGATTTATATGATTTTTCTATAACAACTTCCTATATAGAATTTTTTTTATAAAAAAATATACCGTTTAGCAGTTCGAAAAGCGTGCTCACGAAAAACAAAGTGAGTTTTCACCCCTTCTTGCAGATTCGAATGCTACCTTACTTGCGTGGTTGTGTTGCATTTGCGAAGAGCACATGCGGCGTGCCGCGTGTCTACCTGTGCACGGCGGACAACATCACCTCGATCGATCGCCAGTTTCATCAGCATCCTGTCATGTCGATGCAGCGTCCTCTCATTTCACCACTCTGCTCTTACTACATCTATCAAAAAGAGTAAATGCACTTTGCAACCGGATAGAGTGTATGTTGTTCACTATATAATTGGGTTTAGTTCACCGCCTCTACTTTTTACTTTGTGCTGGTATATTAAAATAAGTTTCACTTTGGACGCTAAATTGTGTCATAATAATTGAAGAAAAATCTTGTAAAATACAGTAACGCCGGACTTGGTATTAAACTTTTTGAATTTAGACCACTATTCACAAAGTTTCATTTAGATTTTATATAAAATTTGATGAAATTTCTATAAATTTGATGATATATTCTAGTGTAAAGTGAAACTTATTCTGATGCTAATATCATGATGAAAAAAATTACTAAACTCAATACAAAGCTGAAACAAGATACACTCTATCAGGTACAAAGTATATTTACTCATCGAAAACATTGGAACAAATTATGATGTCCAAATGGCCGTTGCAAATGGGGGGCCTGCGGCCATCTGCCGGCGGCCGGGCACGGTGCTACAGAAAGGTAGGGCGGGACCGTGCCCAGGGCCGGCCGGCACACGGTTGGCCGTGGGCCGTGCCGGCACGGCCGGTAGCCGCCGGTGGGTGCCTGGGGGCGCCGGCGGTGCGGCACGGCCGTGGACTGTAGGGGCGGCCGGCCACGGCACGCACAGGCACGGCACGGGAAGGGCACGGGCACGGCACGGGAAGGCGGGGAGCAACGCACGGGGGGCTGTCGGGAGCCCGGGACACGCACGCGCACGGCACGGGGCGCCACGGGGCACGGCACGGCCCGCTACGGGCACCGGACGGGGGCCGGCCGCCAGGCGCCCGGGCCCGGCGGGAACCGCCCCCCCGCCGTCGGCGGCGTCTACGGCCGCGGCGCGGAGGCCGAGGCAGCAGGGCGCGGTCGGCCTATGCCCCCCCAAGCAGAGCCCCGGCGAGGAGCGCCGCGGAGGGCGCCGGCGGAGGCGAGGGCAGCAGCCGGGAGGAGGCGGGTGCGGGAGAGGCGCCGGCGAGGAGGCGCGGACAGCGCGCGGGAGACCCCCGCGGCGGAGGCGGGAGGAGGCGGAGGAGGAGAGCTAGAGGAGGCGGAGGAGGAGGCGCGAGGAGGTTGCGTTCGGCAAGAGTTGTGAGTCCGAGGAGGAGGAGGCGGAGAGGCGCCCGAGGAGCCGCCGAGAGAGCGGCGGTAGCCGATGGAGGAGTGATGGGGGAGAGGGAAATGGATGTGGGTTCGGAGTCCGAGTGTGATGGCGGAGCGACGCGTGTTAGTCCTGATGTGTAGAGCGCCTGGCGGCTTGAAGGGATCTCCTTTTCGAGGGGAGCGGAGGCAGCCGAGGAGGCGGTTTTGTGCCCAGCGGAGGTCTGCTAACGAGGCCGAGGAGAGAGGAGGGAGGAGGAGGCGATGGCCGACGGTAGGAGGCGGAGGCCGGCGACGGGAGGCCGAGGTGGCTTCGGGAGCCGAGGAGGCGGGGGAGGAGGCGAGGCGGGAGGAGCGCAGGCGGAGGCGGAGGACCGAGGGCGGAGGAGGCGGAGAGGAGGAGGTCAAATCAGTAGTGTGCAGCGCGGCGGCGGAGGCGGAGAGCGAGGGAGGCGCGCGACGCACGGGGGAGAGCCGAGGAGGCGAGAGCGACGCGGTCGGGCAGGCGAGCGGAGAGGAGGCGAGAGGCGAGGAGGAGCGCCGGCAGGTTCGCTAGTGGAGGAGCCTCGTCGAGGAGGGAGGCCGAGGCCGGAGAGGAGGCGGAGGGAAGCACCCGAGAGAGGATACGTCGGGAGGAGGTCGAGGCCGGGGTATAGGCCTGCCGGGGGTGGCGTGCGGGAGGAGAGGCAGGCGACCGTTGCTCATTCTCTCCTGACATCTGGACCGTTGTTCGGTGACCGGCGACCGTTGCTACAGTGTTCGGCCCCGACCCCCTGGGGTTGCGTGATAAGGCCAGTCAAAAACTTGACACCTGTCCCAACGGTCCGAAAAACGGGCCATAGATTTTGAATCTAGCCCGTTGCAGATGACAAAAAATCCGAAAAAAATGCATATAAATACCTATCAAAAAAAATTTCCTGTTCGGAATGTGAAATTTTTTTTCCTATAAATAGGGGGACCCCCACGCCACATTTTCCTCATCAAACCTCCCAATCTGCTCTCCTCTTGTGCTCTATTCTCCTCTCTTTTGCTCTCTTTGCTCAAAATTTCTGTTTTTAGACAAAATTTGTCTAAAATTCAAAAAGTTTCCCACATTCTCAAGTAATAGCTGCGACAGCCTCTCTACTTCGGTGCTCCTGCAAGGTAAAAGAATCTTAAATTTTTCTTCTTGTTCGTACTATTTTTTAATACTAATTTTCTCTATTTATATTGCAGGACTGGATCCGGAACTACCCGACCGTTTACAACTGAGCCGACTTCGACCCGAGCTATCTGTCGATGTCACAAGGACAGACAACTCCGGTCGGCTCCTCTACACCGCAAGAACATACGGAAGAAATACATCGCGGCTTCACCAACGATCCGGAACTGGAGCGAGAGCTTGTCAACGCAACCGGCTCAAAGAGATCAAGAACTTCCTCCGCCTGGCAACATTTGATGAGATCAAGGAGACCCGCCGCGGATGGAAGGAGGTAACTTACGCGAAATGTAAAATTTGTAAAACTAAACTCTCTGGAAAATCTTCTGGTGGAACAGACATTTGAGGCGGCATGCTGAGGCGTCTGCGAAGAAGCAAGGTTACCACTAAGACAGCAGCAACTGTACTCAATCCGGACGGTACGGTACGTTCATGGGAGTATGATGCTTCAGGTAGCACGAGATTCCTTACCCGTTTAATTGCTAGACAGGATCTACCCTAAATTTTGGTGAGTCTCCTGCATTTGAGACTTACATTAAAACTGCTCATAATCCTAGCGTTCAAGCTGTTAGTAGACAAACTACAACCCGGGACTTGGTGAATGTTTACAACCAAGGCCGGGATAATATTAAACAATTATTTGCTACTTGCACATTTCTATTAGTATCACATCTGATATTTGGAGTGGTGGGCTAAGGAAGACTATATTAGTGTAGTTGCTCATTATGTTGATGATGAATGGGAACTACAAAAAAGAGTAATAGCTTTAAAATTAATTGATGTTTCACATAATGCAGAAAATATTATGTCGTCCGGGAGGAGGACGAGGCGGAGGAGCCGAGGAGGCCGAGGCGGCGGGAGGCCGAGGCGGCGGCAGGCGGCGGAGGGGGCGGCGCGCATGCGGGGAGGCGGCGGCGGCAGGCGACGGAGGCCGGGGAGGCGCGCGCATCTGGAGCGGCGGCGGAGGGGCGGAGGAGGCCGAGGCGGCGGGACGAGGCGGAGGAGCCGAGGAGGCCGAGGCGGCGGAGGGGGCGGCGCGCATTGCGGGAGGCGGGGACGGCGCGCAGGCGGGGAGGCGGCGGGAGGGGCGCGGCAGGCGCGGAGGCCGGGGGACGC
The DNA here is from genome assembly GCA_003991445.1 of Oryza meyeriana var. granulata. Lineage (NCBI taxonomy): Eukaryota > Viridiplantae > Streptophyta > Magnoliopsida > Poales > Poaceae > Oryza > Oryza meyeriana. The sequence continues at coordinate 114,461 of RYFJ01002208.1, forward strand.
CGGACGCGCGGCGGCAGGCGTCGGCGGACCGGGCCGGCCCGGGCACGGTGGGCTGCCGACGGGACCGTGCCGGCACGGCACGGCCACGACCCCGCGGCCGTGCCTGGGCCGGGGGGGAGGCACGCGGGCCGGCACGGCACGGCCCGCTACAGGAACCGTGCCTACACGGGCCGTGCCGTAGCGGGCCGTGCCGGACCGTGCCTCGGTCCGTGCCGGCCCGGTCCGCCCGTTTGGCCACCTATAGAACAAATCTGAATTTGTCAGTGCTACGTCGTGGCATTTCGGAACATCCTCTGTCCATCAAATTCAGCTGGATTCTCCTTCGTTTCTGCACACGACCTATTCACGAGGGAGACATGCTGTATCTGCTGTAGGGAGAGGCAGAATACCCAAGGTGGAATACTCACCTAAAATATAACTATCTTTAAAGTTTAAACTTGTTCTAAATATAATTACCTAAGATATATAAAAGTAAATTTTGGTAAAACTTTCTATCCTACACCTAATGATCCACATGCCCCAACTAAAGTGGGCCTGCACTCTACCCACTATAATAAATAATATTTTTAACCTTGCACCCAAGTTCTTAATCCTCAAAAAAAACTCCTAATAGTTATATATTTTAGACAGACATAATTTCCAGTATACGGAGAGCATAGACTTTGGAGGAATTTTTTATTTTTATATTTTTTAAAAAATATTTACAAAAGTATATTTTTGTTTTAAAATTTTACAAATCTATACTCCCAACGTCCTCTAGGAAGACGTTTTTTAGGGCGTTTTAGATGACGTGGCATACGGCCATCAGCCGTCAGGCTGTCTGTCATTTTGCAAGCGGCACCCTTGCCACCCATTAGAGCCGACCCGAGGGGCCGCCACGTTTGCGCCCTCCTAGAGAACAGTTTTTCCCGGCCAGGGGGCCGCTTGCAAAATGGCCGACCCCACGACCGGCCTTTTGCAGACAGCCCCCTTACTGTCCTCTGGGAGGATGGTTTTTGCCCTGCCAGGGGGCTACTTGCAAAAGCGGTGGCCATTTTGTAGGCGGCCTCCTTGCTGCCTTCTAGGAAAACGATTTTTGCTTGGGCAGGGGGCCGCCTGCATAAATGGTGGCTGCCTAGCCGCTGAGACAGGGTGCCGCCTGCAAAAGGAAAAAAAAGCCCCTCACCAGGGCGATTTTTTGGTGGCTTGGTATAAAACCCCCCTTCCAGTCTCCGAAAAATTCATAAAATTCTCAAAAATACCAGAAAAAAGAAGAGAGGGCTGAGAGGGGAGGCGAAGGAAAGCAGTGAAGCCCTGCTGGTTTGCAGATTTGTGTGTAGGTAAAATCTTATATCCCTTTGCAATTTTCATTTGTATTCATAAAGTGATGTAGTATGTGTAGTATTGTATTAATTATTTCACGAGCAAGGAAATGTTAGGTATAGTCCACATGGTGTAGATCTATCGTAGTTCAGCTTAACGGCTAAGGGTATTGATAGGCCGGATGAGAGAAGTTAGGTTTATTTTTGTTAGATGAGTAACCCTAGTTCGAGAAATGTTAGGAAGATGGAAATGTGGACGATGACATTTTATTTTTTATAGTCATGTGTAGTATACCCTAGGTATATAGTTGTATCGGTATATTTGTAATGCGTGATTATGGTAATTATCGGAGTATGCACCCCTTATTCAATGGTAAATTTTGAAATATAATTGCGTGTGTTGGTCTAGCGAGGTATAACTTGTGTTTATTTGGTTATAATGTAGGTTGCTATGGATGCGTTCGGTATGTCCACTCTTCAACGACCTCCGATTGGTGTGCCTCCACTAATGTGTTGGTGCGGATATGATTGCAAAGTTGCAATAAGTGAGAAAGATCACACATACTAGCAAAGGTATTAGATGTGTGCTAATTACACGTACTCCCCGGAAAAGCCCAAGCCGCAAGAGAAGAAAGGGAAGTCGAAGAAGCCGGTAGAGGTAATATGAATTCTCTTGTAGTACGAAATTTTTTAACCTTTGTGTTAACAAATTTGCATATATCAAGGCACTAAGCCTCCTCCGCCTCTGTGCGACTTTGTGCAGTGGATAGATACGGAGATCCGTCCAGAGCACGTAGAGTTTCTTCGCAAGTCACAAGAATGGCATAGGGAGCACCTCGAACGTCTTTGGGCGACGGAAGTAGATTGGGAGGCTGAACAGAAGAGGAAGGAGGAGAAGGAGCGGCAAGAGAAGGAAACTCGTGAGGCAGACATGGAGAGGAAGCGGCAGAGGGCGCTATGTGCGAAGGAAGCTAGGCCGGAGGCGACGAGGAAGGGGAAGTACCCACGCTGCACATGGTAGTTGCATATCTAGTTGGATGTCCGTTTGAAATACCTTAAGGCATGTAATAACGATAACTAGAAACGTTTCATGTGCCATTTGTACTTGTTGGATGGATAATTTTATTACGTTCGTAAGCAAGTAACGTGCGATGTTAGAGTTCGTTCTGTGTGTTCTGTTGAAATCTGTTTATTTATCCCTGCATTACGAATGCACTGATTGGCTTTCATCGCTCAGAATCTACTTTGGTCGTGTATTTGAAACTCGAAAATTCACGGTTTTTATCAGTTTCGTCGAAAACGTAGACCCTAAGGAGTACATCGTTGCACCGACAAGTGTAAACGAAGGAAAGAAATTACTACAGTAAGTAAGGATGAATAAAACATGACGTACAAAAGATATAACATATGTAAAACAGGCTAACTACTACTGATACAACGTACTACAGGCCTTGACCGTGACCTCTAGCCCTCTTTATCTTCCTACCCTGCGCTCGTACGTGGCCCTGGGAGTAGGTCAGCCGGTCTGGTGGTATGACATGGCCAGCGCGGCTTTTTGCATGCATGGGTGTGGCAGCTGGTGGCTCTTATGTCTACGGTGGCGGAGCTCCTCTAAGCTGTGAGGAACCTAGTATCTCCTGAATCTCTGCGTCCTCCAAGTCGTCGCCCTCGAAAGGATCTCGTGGCCAACCGCTGTCGTGTGCGCCCTGCATGGAGAAGTCAGTGCCAGCAAACATCCCCGGCAGTAAGAATTTTGTAAGACAAAAGAAAACTTTGCACCGTGCATCTAACCTGAAGGAGCTCCTGTAGTAGCCTCGGGGGCAGTGCTCATGCCCTGCTGCGTGTGCGGACGTGTGTGGTACGCTCCCTGCGTGGACGTGCCAGCTCTCTAAGGGATTGAGGTACGGTGTAGCGAAAGCTACACAGAAGTATATTGATGTAAAACGGTGCATGTCGGTAGAAGGAAACATCATATGAACCGATGGATAGCGGAATTTACCTCTAGAGGGGCCAGCTGGCTGACTGAAATCCTGCTGGTGCACTCCTGCTGCAGGCAGGTGAGGGTGCTGAGGTATAGCTATGGGAGGTCCCGCGTCGACCGCACGACAAGTGAGCGCACGAATCACTGTGTGCATCAACCTATGGATCCTCCCGAAAGTCATCCTCTGCTCCTCTTTACTCAGCACGATCCCAATGTCCAACCGTCCGAACACCACGTCCACATCAGCCTGAACCTGGCGCGCAGCGTCGGCCTTTTTCAAATATGATGTGAATATGTGTTAGAACCATGAACACCTACAAAGAAAATGGCAAAGTGCAAAAAGAACATGACTCACCGCGTGGAAGTAGTCCTGGTCATGGTGTATAGAGTACGCGTCTGTCACGGCTGCGACTGTGGCTGTGGATCAGCTGGAGTGAACGTGACGCATGTGCGGGTGCGGGGCTGGTACCACCTGAGGTATTCTATGTAGGTGGCCTCAGTGTGTGGATGGACTTCGTCGATGACCTTCTTCGTCGCCAACAACCAGTCGTTACGTACCTCTTAGTCGGGGAACCACAGAGTGTCGGCTCTACCTGTCCCCTACGAGTATAGCTAGTTGCAGAGAGTGTATTAGACTTCATAAAAGAGTTGTAATACTAAACGAAGTTCGCAGTTGTACTAACCGATGAATGTCGCGCGGGACAACCTGCTCCACAAGCACAGGGAAGTGCTGACGTAGGCCGAACGTTCGCGCATCACGCGCTGCAGACAGTGGGGCTCGAGGAAGATGTCGAACACCATCAGCGTTGTCATCATCCAGTAGGCCAGGTCACGCGTGCAAAGAGCCGAGAGTCCGAGCGGTGCACGGGCCGCGATGGGCTGCGCACTGTATGGCTCCCAGACGACGTCGCTGGGTTTTTCTGCAGGCGATCGTACTCCATCACGAAGTCGGAGTAGGCCCTTCTAACCTACGCGTGCGCGTAACGACACTGCAAAATAGGACATGGAGAACACGTCAGTGTTTGCGCGTAAGTGGTAAACCTAGAATTTCACGATACGTACCTCATGGCGATACTAGACTGTCCCTATAGTCGGATGGTCCTCGGCCGACTGCCCGTACAAACCTCTAGGCCCCGTCCTCGTAGAGAGAGAGTGCTCAATCAGAGGACGACCTATCACGCAACCGCTCAGACCGCCCATAGCTACAGAAGGAGAGGCAACCGGCAATAATCGCACCTGGATCGGTCTAATTTGGCATGTGTCACAAAGACCACGGTACGTCACTGCTAGCACAGTAGATCCCCAGCTCCATTACGGCACACAGCCGTCCTCGCCATCAGCGATCGCACGGGCGTAGTGGATCAGTCCCTTGTTCATCGCGTGCCCCGTCCGTGCTGGTGAACATCCACCCAGCCGAAAGCCAGAGCAGTACGCCTCCAAGCTCCGTCGCACCGAGTAGTCGTCGGCATCAGGGTGTAGCTGATCAGGCTACTAAGCAAGATTATTGTTAGTTCCACTGTTGCTTTAAAGATCGGGCGATTATAAATCTAACAAATACGCCACTTACAGTGAACTGTAGTAGCCACGCCTGCGAGGGGCCGCTCGTAGTGTAAGGAGGTAGCGAACCCGGCACACCAAGTCTACACGTGAGCGAACCGAACAGTGATGTCCTGCGCTCATCCATGCGCCCTATGAATTGGACCCACAGCGTCCCCTGCGAGGGGAAGGCCTAGTAGGTACGACACGTCCTGAAGTGTGGGAGCCATCTCGTTGCACGATAGGTGGAATGTGTGCGTCTCCAGTCTCTAGCGATCCACCAGTGCTGCCAAAAGTGACCGGTCAGCGTCCCACCGCCTCGCAGGGTCCCTCTCATCCGGTGCGGGCTCGACTAGCCTACACAGCGGAAGAAGTCCAATCTCACGCAACCTGCAGAATATAGCACCGTAGTCAATATTGCGAAACATAGATATGTAAAAGTGTGGGGAAAAAATATTGGTACAGCTCTTACCTCTCACAGAACCGAGGGTCTATACGCAAGAGATGACGTGAAGGCCATGGACGGAAGGTGCTCAGCTCAGCACCCTCAATGGCTGATAGGTAAGACCGGTAGGACCAATTGAGCCCCCGGTCGAGCAGCTTCGGTGTCTGGTACTGTAACGCCCTGAAAATCGCCTTAATTAAAAATTATCGCGGGTAAATGGAAATACAAGAATACACTAGAAATTTTTTGTTTGAGAAAAGAGTTTGAATAAAATTTTGAAATTTCCAATATTAAAAATCCCAAGGTTAAATCTTTAAATAAATACTTGGATGCTTTTATATTCCAAGGGTTCTGTCGGAGTATTTTAAGCATTTGAGTATTTATAATATTAAATTCTTCGTGTTTCGTGGTGGCATTTACTTCTGGTAAATTCCCCGTGATTTAATAAACTCTCTGAAATTTTCTTGGATTTTTCGGAGCTACAGAATTAATTTTAATACTATAAAGATCACTAAAGTAAATTAATTAAATATAAAATAACTTCCTTTTTCTTTCCCCTGTTCTGGTCGTTTCTAATTCAGTCCTTTGAAGTCTCCCCCGTTCATCGTGAACTCTGACTCCCTTTTCCTCTAGGGTTTTGTGTCGTCCCCAAAACTCTAAAGTCACCTCAAAAACCTAAATCGGAGTTTCCGGATTTATTCATTATTGAAACTCTAGAACTCTTTTGGACTCCCAATCTGAGATCCTTTGTATTCGAAATATCTATATTCCCCTTTGAGATAAATCTTAGATATTCCCTTAAACCCCTTTTTCTGTCAAAATAAATCCAAATCTCCAATCATTTGAGATTTCTCCAAATTCTGGTCCTAATAAAACACCCTTGTCAATTCTCTAATCCTAAGATATTTTATTCGGAATATTCCATTTTCCAGTTCTCGGGAAAATATTCTCCATTCTCGGAATCCCACAAAATATTCTGTTTCCTGGACCCCACTAAATATACTTTTGTTTTCTAAATTCGTCCAAATACTGTTCGATTCCCAATATATATATTTATACCTATGTATATATACGTATGTATATATATGTATGAATGTATATATCCTCAATATTCAGAATAGTCGTTTCATCCTAAAACCGCTTGGTCTCCTCTATTCCAAATGAATATTTCAATTCCGAAAATGTCTCGTTAATTCTAAGTTCCAAAAATAGTTCACCAAATCCCTCTCCTTTTTCCCTTTCCTCTTTTATTTTCCCTTTATCCTTTATCCCTTTTCCCTGTTTACCTTCTTCTCCTGGCCTCCTCTTTCTTCTCGTCTCCTTCCTCTGTCTCTCTCAGCGTCCAGCCCGAGCCGGCCTGCTCCAACCCCGAGCCGCCCGGGCCGAGCCCCTCCTTGGCCGAGCTCCTCCAGGCCCGGCCTGCGCTCGGCCTACCACCGCCGCTCCCTTGGCCCGCCACTGCCACCGCCGCCTGGCCTAGGCCAGCGCCTGCGCCTCCTCTCCGCAACGGCCGCCGCCGAATCCGTCGCCAAGTCGCCCCATACATATAGCCGCCGCCCCAGTAGCCCTAGCCCTAGCCCTAGCCTGCTGCCCCGTGCGCCGCCGTCGCTGGAATCGTAGCCGTCGCCGCACAGCTGCTCGCCCGTCGCCGCCGCTAGGCGCCACTGCCAAGGCTGCCGCCCCTGTGCCCCGTCGACCCCGCCGTCGTCGTCTTCGATCCCCAGCGCCGCCGCTGCATCGAGCCGCCGTCGTCGCCAGTTCGCTGCCGTGCCGCCGTGCGTCGTCGCCGTCTTCGTCTCTGCCCACATCGGCAAGCCATCGGACGCCGCCTCCCTTCCGTCACCGGTGAGCATCCAAATCCGCCGCCAAGTCGTCCTCATCCTCCTGCCGGTGAGCTCCAAGGTCGTGCCTCGTCCTCCGTCGCCTCTTCTCGTCTCTGGCGCCTCTTGCATCCAGTAGCCGACGCCTGCTGCCACCAGTTGGTCGCCGTCGTCTTGCACTGTCTCGGTGAGCCCCGAAGCTGCCGCCCCTCTTCCTCATCTCCCTCCCCTCCGGCGCCACTCGGCGTCCGCTGCCGTCCGTCGTCCCGACGCCAATACGCCGCCCCGATGTCATCGCCTCCCCCCCGGCCTCTGCCGCTGCCCGTCCAGAAGCACCATCGCCGACGTGTTCTGCTCCCGTCGCCGCCGTCTGTCATCTATCCCCACCGGCATCGCCGTCTCTGCGCCCCGGTCCGTCGCCGGTGAGCACCTTCGCACCTGACGTCGTAGCCGCCGCCATCCTTCCTTGCTCGGCATCGTCGCCCAAGGCCAGACCAACGAAGCTCCCTCCTCTCCGCCAGGCTTTGCGCCGGTCTTCGTTGCCCTCCGCCGTGTTCATGCCGGCCGTCGCCGGGGACGTCCTCGCACCGGCCGCCATGTCGTGTCAACCCCTCTGCCGCCCTTGCTCCATCGGCTGTCGCCGTCCTGCCTTCAGCTTCTTTGTTGTGTGTCGCCGTGGATGGCACAGCTTCTCCTCTGTTAGGAATGACAAGGGGGCCCCCCACCGGTAGCCCTTCTCCTGCGTATGATAGATGGGGCCTGCGTATATCCCCAACTCCATATCAGCCGTCCACTTCTGGAGGTCAAACCTGAGCGGCTCAATCCCCATTGAAACCGTCAGGTCCATCCTGAGCCATCCAATCCTCTGGATCTAACCTAAGCCATTGGGTTCCCTTGATTACTCCAAACAATCTCATTCATCTGTTTTCCTCGAGATTAATCCGAGTCGTCGGATTTCATTAACCCGATTCGGATGCCACCTCAGCCTTAACAGCCATCTCATCGCCACGTGTTGTCAAGTCATCAGTCCTCCACAGCCATTTGCTCTTCGGTCCCATGGACTTAGTCCATCCAAAACCCAATCCATGATAGTGGGGTCCTACCTCAATTTCCTATACAATAGTAATTCCTTCAATAATCAATTTCTGAGAGAATATTCTTGAGAATATTCTTTTCTATTTCTTTTCGGATTTATTCCGAATTCAATATTCCGAAAGCCGTATCTTTTCCATCCGAACTCCGATTCGACCCGTTCTTCTTTCTAAATTCATATAAAATCATAATTTACTTGTTTATGTATTTTATGTATTGTTTATTGGAGTTTCTTAGGATTATTATTGTTTTACGTGTAGTTGCGTATATTGTCGTTTCGGAAGACTACGGAGTCTACGGAAGAGTTCGGAAGAGTATTTGAAGACTTTTGCGATTGCAAGGCAAGTCACATGATAATCTCCTTAAGCATATTGATCCCATTTGCGAAAGATATTTTATTTTAAAGTTATTGCATAAAATGCTTTAGAATAACATTATTATGGGTAATTATTTAATAGCCAATATTCCTTGATAATTATGGCCATTTTGGTTATTGCTATCTATACCTTGATACCTTGGGTGAATAATACTGACTAGCTAGATGACTATTTAATGGTCTAGCTAGATTATTTAGGAGTTGCTTAGCCATGCCTAGAAACTGTAGTGTCATTATATGTGGGAAACTATTCATTCTGATTAATTAATGATCAATGGCTACAATTTCACGACCGTGAGTCGTGGTTGATTAATTAACTATATTAACTAAAACTTGACTGAATGGTGGGTTGTGAGCACCAGGGTTGTGTTTGTTGCTAGCGGTGCTCATGACAGTTAAGGACCGGTTCGCGGACTATTTGTTGCGAAGCAACACTCGTGCTAACCACAAGCTAGTATGGGCTAGCAGGAGTTTGAAGTGTGCCGAGTTCAATAGGAGGCTCCAGGGCGTGTTTGTGGCTGGTATAAGTCCACACATGGCAGTGACAATAAGACCATGCTTCGGGCGTCGGACCGTCTTGCGGGGAGGGCATTGATCACCCCTACCGAAGACCGGAGGTTCGGCGGGAGGCTCTCCTATTGTGCGAGTTACATGAATGATCCTGTCACAATTCCTTTCCAAGGTACCGTGGTGGTACTTAGGCGCACATTGATGTGTTGAGGTACCGTGGTGGTATCGAGGGGCACAGTGATGTGTTGTGGAGTTATGTCTTGTGGGTAAATTGGTACACCTCTGGCCAGAGTAAAACTATTCGAATAGCCGTGCCCACGGTTAAGGGCGAGCCTAGCAATGTTTCTGTGATTAGTCCCACACTACTCATTAATAAAAATAAATGATGGAATATGGATAGCTCCTGTTTGGAGGAGTTTTGGTTTGGGCCTAAACTGCGTTGGAGCGCTGTTCAGTGGTTGATTCAATACTGATTAATAATTAAACTATACTGTTTTTAATAATTTTGAATGCAAATGTTTTAAATGCTGTTTTATACAAATAAGCCATATTATGCCTTTCCTTTGGTATCCTATTGCATTACATTGCGTTCCCTAGTGTGGCTTGTTGAGTACGGTGGGTGGTACTCAGTCTTGCATTATTGCAATCTTTAGAGTGAAGCTTTGCGTGGAGGAGAAGATGGTGTTTGGCTTATACCCCAGTTGAGCTGCCTGTGGTTTGGAGCTGAAGCTACGCTAGTTGCCGTTCCGCTGCTGATTTCTTCTGTGTGAGGACTAAGTTCCTCTGTTGTAAGTATTTATCGTTATTTCGTATTTGGTTATGTTTATCAAATTGTCAATTTGTGTACCTCGGCTGATTCCTGGATGAGGATTTACTGCACAAATTAGCTTTGGAAATTCTAGTGAATTTCTGGGCGTGACAGGTACGCCATATTTGCATGCAAATAGAAGTTAGCATAATTTTTATTGTGAAAACAACAAGTAAGAGTCAGTTCGCAAAGTTAATTGAACAACCATATTAAAAATTATTGTAAAGGTTCATAGCATTATTACATGACAATAAAAGATGACAATACAGTACATATCGTTCTATAACAAAGATCAAGCACACAACATAGCAGGAGAACTTAAGTTATAGAATCTCTATTACATTGATACATAGACTAACACTACACTGCAGCACCACCAAATACACAAGAATGTCTAGGACGGGGTCACCTTGAAATAGTGCCTACACCCGGGGGACGACTACCATCAGTGTCTAAACCCGATGGTCCAGCTTCCGCCGCATTCGGGCCCGGTGCATCTTTCGAACATTTCTTGTAGGTATGGCCTTTCTGGTTGCACTTTGAACAACGCTTACACCTTTCACCTGCTTCTGACTTATCCATGTCATTACGAACATGTCTTGTCCTGCAGCGATCTGTTTTGTCCCTTAATTTTATTGGGTCAGGAATGTAGATAACTTGGGGATACTTGGTACTAAATGTCCCCGCAATACCGAAGCCGTATATCTCGCTACTCTTGGTACAGAAGATTGATTCTTTTCTAAAATAAGGTGAGACAAAATGACGTGCTTCTATCCCACACTCAACGCTCGCGGCAATAACATGAGAACATGTCTTGTGGAGCAGAGTAAGCTTTTGGCATGAGCACTTGCAGGTCCCGTCTTTCTTCAGCACGCACTCTTGTACAACTCTTTTAGGTAGATTTCACGTATGTCCTTGTCGACACACAATATTTCAAACCTATGTTCTTTAGGTATAACTCGATATTTTCGGGCCTTATAACTTTTATTTAGCATGTACTTAGTCAGTAATATGCCAAAGAAAATATTGTTGTCTGCATAGAGGGGTCAACTACTTTGAATTGATCTCTAAAGTACGTGCATGTGCCATACAAGATAAATTCAACAATGCCAACAAGTGGAAGCCCTCGAACATCACACATCACACAGTTGTAAATCTCTGCCAAATTTATGATCATTATGCTGAATCGAGAACCATCTTTATCAAACAATAAGGTCTATTTCTCCTTTGGCTCATTCTCAATTCACTTCAAAAATTTTCTAATCGATGATGCCGACCTTCTTGTCATACGAGGTCCATCATTTGGGAGAGGTCCAACATCTTGTGGAGCCTCATCCCCCATAAGGGTAGCCCTCCTGGACTGCTCCTCTATTTGTTTAGACGTCAGCTCATCCAACCTCCTCTAAAGCTCATTAAATTTTTTCTCTTAATTCTGGATGCATAGTCTCTTGAAAAGATCCATAAAGTGTTTGTTCTTAAACTGCCTGTAGAAATTAGCACCCATATGATGCATGCATCATCTACTTCGAACATCAGACCATCTTGGTGGGTATCCCTTATCTATGCAGTCATCCCTCAATTCCTCAATTGCCCGCAGCAAGCCGACGTGATGGTCATGTATTAGACACACGTTTGGCCTCATCCGTACAATTGCAGACTTAACCAGCTATCAGTGTTCTCGCTCTCAACAGAAGCAAAAGCCACGGGTAAAACTTGGTTGTTTCCGTCAACTCCAATTATTATCAATATCTGTCCTCTCTACTTTCCAGTCAGTAATGTCCCATCAATGCAGAGGATGGAATGACAATGCACAAATGCCTGAATGCAAGCACCAAATGCAAAGAATACCCGTTGCAACACACTTTGATTACGATGTTCAATTGATGGGAAAACTTTCAGGTCGTAGTAGGTCTCCAGATTTCTCTGAAGAATGCAGGCTAAAAAACGAGGCAAATTATCATACGATGCTTCAAATTTGCCAAACCTCATCTCCACAACCTTCTGTTTCGCTCTCCATGCCTTCTCATAGCTAATTATGTACTTAAATTTCTCCTTAATATGCTTAACAATTGACCTTGGTTCGTACCCCAGGTTGTTCATAACGTGAGAGTACATCTCTGTTGCAATAAATACAGACGTCATGTTTCTATGGTATTTCTCGACCCCTTATAAGTGACAAGAATGATCGGTCACTATTGACACTTGCCAATAATCCTTCCATTTACTCTTGAACGCATGCACCCGCCATGGACACCCATTATTCACATACTTCACTTCATACACCAACTTGCTTGACTTGCTTGACTTCACGACCCAGAACCCCCTCTAAAGTAACACCACCCATTGTTTCACTGCCTCCTTCAAATACTCTATATATGCATATTTAGCCCCCTAGATGACCTCGTTCTCCCTGTACTCCCATGACACATGATGCTGCTCGGAGATAACAAGCCCGAAGAAATCCTCGTTGGTCCATTCTGCAGGTATTACATTGTCCTCATCGGACGATTCATCATCCTCTGCATGTTAGTTATCAGCATCTTTTCTTTCCATTTCCTCAACAATGGTGTTGATTAGCTCTTCCTCGTTTGCCGCACCTGTTGGCTGCATATCTTCTTCATTCTCTTCTTCATTTTCCTCTATTGTTTCGGCATCATCTCCTGTCGCACTTGGACCCTCATCATCTTACACGGCTATTGCAACGGTGTTATCCTTCTCGTACACTGACATAAGTACGCCAAGTAGCCAACCACGTTGGAATGCATTCTCCACGTACCATCTCCAAGTAGCAATGCAATCCACTGGCATCAGTTCCAAAAAAACTTTGGACCGCACGACTCACTACAACATATACGGTTATTGTGTTGATCTAGGGGTTGACTCGGAAATCTCACATCAACCAGTTGTACACTGACCCGAAACTTCTCTTAGCTGGCCTATCAATATCCTTAGCCGTTGAACTGAACTCTAATAGATCTACACCCTGTGGACCATACCTAACATTCTCTTGTCCGTGAAATAATTGAAATACCACCTTATTTGGCATCTCTGTTGACGAAAAAATAGAGTTAAACTAAGTATCAACATGTTCATCACATCTAATACCGTGTAATCGATATTTTATAACTACCATCTCTACAAAAATTACGTCGCCTAATAGGTTGACCTAAAAAACTATAACTTATTTTCATATCGTACGATACACATAACTAGTACAATACTACATCAATTCATGAATACAAATAGAAATTGCAAAGGGACAAAAGATTTTATCTGCAAACGAATCCGCAAGCCAGCAGGACTTCGCCGCTTTCGTTCGCTTTCCCTCTCAGCTTTCTCTTCTTTTTTCTATTATTTTTGGAAATTTTATGAACTTTTTGAAGGCTGGGAGGGGGTTTTATACTGAGCCACTAAAAAATCACCCTCCCACAGAACGATTTTAAATAATTTTGCAGGCGGCACCCTGCCTCAGTGGCCAGGCAGCCGCTATTTATGCAGGCGGCTCCTTGGCCGGACAAAAATCACCCTCCCAGAGGGTGGCAAGGGGGCCGTCTGCAAAATAGCCGACCGCAGAGCCGGCCATTTTGCAAGCAGCCTCTTGTCCGGGAAAAAACCGCCCTCTACGAGGGCGGCAGGGAGGCCGCCCACAAAAGTTGCGGCCCCGCGGGTTGGCCATTTTGCAGGCGGCCCCCTCGGCAAGGGTGCCGCCTGCAAAATAGCAGACGGCCCGACGGTCGTTTACCACGTCACCTAAAATGCTCTCTGAGAGGGCTTTTTTTAAAAAACGTCCTCCCAAGGGCGTTGTGAGTATAGATTTGTAAAATTTTTTAAAAAATATACTTTTGTAAATATTTTTTAAAAAATATAAAAATAAAAAAATCACTTTGGAGTCTAGATTATGGAACAGGCCCATTAATTATTCCCGGCCCAAAAGGCCCACTTCATGTTGTGTCGATTACCTTCTTTACGTGGATAAGTGCTTGACTTGTTTAGATTTTTCCGAACAAATTTTGACTTGTTTAGTTTCCGGTCATATACCATCTGGCATGCGTGTTTGTACTGTAATTTGTGTCTAATCTGAAATGCTGGAGATTTGTGTTCTAGTTGGAAAAAATGGAGACTTCTGTGCTAGAACAATTCAATACCCATCAAAAAAGTCATAATACAATGACTTTATTTGATCTTTTGAACTGTATGTACTTATTTTATATTACAAATAACTCGTTTCCTTTTACATACTGCATCTAATTAATTTCTACACGCTAGTGCCCTTCATATGAAACTTTTTTCGGAGCCAGATATCAAAATTAGGATTAGATTCTCTTTTCGTGAATACAATTTTATTTTATACTATATACAACTATTTTTTATGTTTTTATAAATACAATTTATAAATCTTGTATACAACAATATTGACCAATCTCCACTGCTATCATCAACCCACAACAATCTAACGGCATCCTTTCTCATTTTCTTTGATTAATCTACGCCTCCAAAACGAATTAATGCGATGGTTTTTAACCTCTCTTAATAATATCTCTACTATTATAAAAACAAATAGTATTTCTATTAAAATTTTCCTTCGTCGCTGACGTTATCCTCGCATCATGCTGACGTCATCCATGCGTTGGTTCGCGGACAGGAGAGAAAAGCGTGTGCGTGTTGACATCCGGATAGGTTCGACTTCCTATTCCCTCTCCCGAGACGCGCGTCTGTTTCTCAGCCCGAGACACGCCGTCATCGCCACCACCACATGCTTCCGCTTTCTCCATCTCCCCCTTTACTGGACCCCTCCTCCGCCTTCCATCTCTGTCAGCCCCCTCCTCTTCCTTCCTCGGCTCCCTCCTCCAATCCTCTTGCGAGAGGCAGCCGGGCTAGGAGCGAAGCGGCAGCGGCGGCGGCCACATCTCCCGCAACCACGCCCACATCTCTCGCGTTGATGAGGCAAGAGATGTGTCGCCGCCTCCTCCGTCCAGACTCCAGACAGGGCCGGCCTTGACTTTTTGGTGGCCCGGGGCGAAACAAAAATTGAGGCCCTCACCGGTTGTAAATATAATAAATAATATATCATTGCAGCTATATTATGAAAACTCATTGCTACTAATGATGTCACAATAATAAGTTTAAATAAAAAAACCTATTGTCTCTACATCATTTAAAACAATTTCTTCTAACAGTTCTAGAAGCGAAGTCAGTAATGATAGAGTCAATATTAACATCCTCTTCTCAATGCATAAAGTAGCCAAACCATTTAGCCTTTCCTGAGACATTACTGACCTCAAATAGTTTTTTAGTAGCTTCAATTTTGAGAAGCTTCTTTCGGCTGATGCGACAATCACTGGCTTAGTAAATAAGATTCGATAAGCAATGGACACATTGGGATAGCTGTCCACTTCTCTAACAATCTCAAAAATCTCCATAGTCGACATTTGTCTATCTGGCAAGGTCAACTGCAAAACCTTCAATTCAGATATTAGATCATTTAAGTCCACATCACATGAACCATCCAAAGAGAAAGTTTTTGTAAACTTAGTGCAACATTATGTTAGTTCAACATCATCCAATACCACCAAGGTTCTTGAGCTTAGTAAAAATCCAAATACATTTTTAAATACTTGGAGTTCTTCAAATCTATTTTTCAATGAGGTTGTTGCCATATCAACAATGACCAAAAAGTAATTAACTTCAAACTCCTTCTCAGCTTGCAATATTACTTCATCACTGAAATCAGATTCATCAAAATGTTTCTTTCTAGTACCTTTGCGTTTCACCGGAAAAGATGGGTCGACACCCATTGCAGTTGCAAGATCTTTTGCAATTTTCAAGCTAGACTGAAACCCTTCAGTTCTGTAGTTATTGAAATATTGCATTAAACCTTCAATTTGCTGCAAGGCAGAGTCAATGCACATTGATGGTGATTGCAGCTTCTTGCTCACTATATTGACAGCAAATAATATGTCATGCCAAATAACCATACCAAGAATAAACTCAAAATTACCAAGCAGATCAAATAAATTTTTGGCATCACTTTTTGTACTAGGCTCAGAATCACTAGCTTTTCGTAAATGAGACAAAGCTGACCTTAACTGTGGAGCTTGATATCTAATTGCTCTAACACTTTTGATCCAACTCTCCCAACGAGTATTGCACACTGACTTCACAGTTAAATCCGGAACATGGTCAAGCAACACTTTCCATCTTTTAGTAGAACCAGAAAATAGCACATATATCCGTTGTACAATGCCAAAAAACAATTCTGCTTTACGAATAGAATTTGCCATATCACAAAGAGTAAGATTAAGGCTATGGCAAGCACATGGCATATACAAAGCTCTTGGATTGATATCAAGCAACCGTCTTTGAACGCCCTGGTGCTTTCCTTTCATATTGGACCCATTATCATAGCCTTGGCCCCTTATATCAACGATATTAAGACCAAAACTCTTCATCGCCTCTAGCAATACATTAAAAAGCCCTAAACCACATGTGTCATCCACTTCCAAGAATGCTAGAAAATACTCCTCAATCTTCATTTTATTCTCAGTCATGTTAACACACTGAACTATTAAAGTCATTTGTTCTTGATGACTCACATCTAGGGTACAATCAAGAATAATGGAAAAATATTTGGCCTTTCTAATAATTTCTATGAAAGAATTCGTGATATCTGTACCCAAAAGAGAAATCAACTCATTCTGAATTTTATGACTTAGGTAGTGATAATGAATTTCTTGTTCTGAATGCGCCTGAGACGCTCTTGCAATATCGGGTCAAATTCTGCAATCATCTCAACACAAGCTAAGAAATTACCATTCTTTTCATTATAGAGCTGCTCACTGGATGCTCTAAAAGCCAAATTTCGCTTACCAAGAAACTTCACAATGGCTACTAATCTGAATAAAACTTACTTCATGTGTTCTTTCTCCTTTTTGATTAGCTGCTGCATTTCTTTATCAATTGTCTGATCTTTTCTCAATCTGGTCCTTAACTCATTCCAAGAATTCATGCTAATGATATGCTCGACACTTCTTTCATGTTCCTTTAACCTCTCACTTAGATGTCTCCAATCCCTCAATCCATCAGATGCTAAAGAACTCTTCATGCTGTTAGACTTGAAAATCTTACAACAGAAGCAGAACACTTTATCAACATGTTTAGAATAAACTAACCATTTTCTATCATGTACCTCTCCATTTTCCATTACTTTCTCATAATAAGAATGTGAAAAATGTCTAGATCTTGCATCTACAGGGAATACAAGATTTTGTTCTCTTATTGGTCCTTTTTCCACCAATGTATCCCTCGCTTTGTTATCGAGATTTCCCCAATTTCTAGGATCATAAGTATCAGGAGAAAACACTGGTTCTTCGTCAACAGAAGCAGATTCTACGGCTGGCGAATTCTCATGGCCACTTACATTATTATCATCATCATTGATGTCAATATTTTCTTCTGAAATCCCTTCATCTTGTTGCTCCGCAACAACTATAGCCCACTCCTCTGTATTTCTTGAAGGGCTCGCTTTCTTAAAAAATTTATCAATAGCACCTTTTTTGACTCAATCAACTCATCCTGACGTTTTCTTTTTCTTCTTTTCTCACTGCCAGATGCATACTTTCTAATGGAAGACATGTGATTCGAATGGGAGAGAACAATCCTACAAATTGAAAAAAGAAACTATTAATTTGAGTCTATGTAACTAAACTTTTCTGGCAACGATGCAATGGTTGAATACGCAAGAATTCAGTTAGGATTCAGAAAGATTTTGAACCTTGATCCGGCAGCGTTGGGACGATCCTTGCGTGTCTAGCGATTGGGGCGCTCCTGTCTGGGAAGCAGCAGCAGGCGAAGTAGCGGCCGCCGGCGGCCGTCTGTCCGTCTTGCGTGTACGAGAAGCTGCGAAGGTAGCAGTAGCATCGATTGATCGATTCGTCTTCCTGTATGTTTCTGCTAGAGGGCTTAGGGTTGCCTGGTTGGCAATGGGCTACGGCCTCGTACTCAGGCCTGGATTGTTTTCATATTTGGGCTTGCTTGGAGGAGTGGATTTCTAAGACAACTAAAACGGTCGCAAGCTAGACCTTTTAAGTATATGAACTATATGTATCTTCAGACAGGGCCCCTGATTTTCTGAGGCACAGGGCGGTCGCCCTGTCGGCACTGGCGCAAGGCCGGCCCTGACTCCAGACTCCTTACTCTGCGGCCACCTCGCTCTCCTCATCCTGAGACGAGCCTAGCTGGTCGGATTTGCAGCTGGCCTATGGATTTACTGTCCTCAAAGTTGCCGCAGGGTGTGCCGCTAATCAACAGGAGGAAGAAGCGGGTGTGCTCTTAACCGTGGCTGATTCACACATTCCCATGAAAAAAATTTAAAATTGGTTGAGGAAAAATTATCACAAGATCGAGTGGGTTCCATGTGTAAAAGGGATTTTGTTTTGGTTGAGCGAAAATTGAGTAATAGAAGCCGGCCAGGAGCTCCATCGCCATGGACGATGAGCTCGTAGCTTCGTGCGATGCATGAACAAAAAAGAAAACGTCACGGTGGAAAATAATTAAAAAAGGAAGGAGGCGACCCTTTCACACTAGATGAAGGTGTTCTGCCGCAAGGACAGCACACACAACATTCTTAATGTGTAAAATGTATTTTTTGTCCGGTGAATTCAAATATATCCGAATTTTTACCTAGTCATACATTTTTATTGGCACCAACCAAGATAGCGAAATTTTGCAAGATTTACCTAATTGTAAGGTCATTGTTTGCCTAATTGATTGGATGCTTTGGTGTCTATAGTTGATACCCCTAACACTAAAAAAATCCATTCATCATCTAGGATTTTTGTCCACTGTTGATTCCCATGCAGACACCCCCTACAGATTTCAATGTATGATTTACTTCTATGATTTTAGCGTATGATTTACTTCCATGAGCACTCTAGGGTGAAACGATTTCTGCAATCATAGTGAAACAAGTGCGGTGCGATGGCCACTGAAATACTACACATAAAAGTGTGTTTATATTTAAAGGGATATAGTTTGATCCATATTAAATTGTTGTTTTCACATCCATCCGATCATTTTAATTTCCGTTGAGGAGGGGAGTTCTGATCAGTTTGAATCGGGATTCACCAAATCGTATCGGATTACACCAGGAGACCGGAGTTGCATATGAGCGCCTGGGGTGACGATCCCGACGAAGAGGCGGCAACAATCAGTGCTAGCCCTCACCTCATGGGTGGCAGTCTCTCCTCAGGATAGCTCATCCATTACACGACCTGGTCTAACAATGTCAGCGTTATTTTTAAACATAACATTTGTTGATTTATAGAGAATGTATTTTCAATTAAAATTATCTTTGCCATTACAATACACTGGCATATTTTACTATCTTATATACTTTTTAGAATATTTAGAGTGTTTTCGTTCATTATCAGTGTTTTTTATTCATCTTTAGTAACAAAGGCATGACTGATCTGACTCGCGAGCGTAAATACTAATTGTCCATGGGTTTTTGTCACGCTTGGTGCAGTACACAATGTCTAGTCATATCACGTATCTAACTCCTTTGAATTCATGTATGTACAAAAGAAATAGAGCAAAGTGCCCAGTCCAAGTATTTGGTGAATATTTTTTATCAGCATAAAATATTGACCATAGCCACTTTAAAGTACATAGTGTAGTTCTACAAGCGTACCTAAAATAAAACTTTGTAACCCCAACTCACTTCTCGCGCAACATGGGGACACTAGAAGATCACATCCAATTATATACAATTAAAATTGACATCGTTCAATGTAACATACGGACATTTTACTAGTAATAGATAAATAGGTAGGCAGATGGGCAATAGATAGATACATAGAAATTAAATGGACCAAAAATTCGGGATACAAAAAGAATCACGTGCCCAATATACATTGCTTAATTTCTTCTATACAGCTGGTGCACACAGTGACACAGACAAGCCTCACTGAGGTTTATTATTGTCTTCAACATCCTCCTTTTGAGCTGAATCACTGCACTTAACCAAGACTAAGACACATTTGTTTTTTGTCGACCTTTGACCTCAAGATAGGATGGACATGAATATCGTAGACCATGTCGTGAGAGAAATGGAAGCAACCAGGTAAGTCCACAGGAAGATCACTGAGCATTCCTGCTGGGCAACATCAAACAGCTGAGCCATGGTTCCTGCATTAGATCACACAAACAAGATGCATGGTCAGGTCAGGTGAGATCTCTTAAAAGCAGAGACAGATGCATCGCAGCTTCAGAATGAAATGGTATTGCATTGGTTTCAGCCTTTCAGGGAGGGAGATTACCAATGGTCATTGCAGGTGGCAGCGCGAACTGCATCATCAGCACGTAGCGGTACAGCGGGTCGTGTGGCAAGAATCCGACGCCGTATGCAGCATGGACTACTGCTATCCCGACCAGCGGGAGGATCACGTAGCGTATGCAGACGATCGTGATGATCACTGTACGCTTGAGCTCTGACTTCCGTAGCCCTGTATGCACATTCAGAGAAGTTCAGAGAACGCACAGGATGATTGTCTTGGCTGTTAATAATCTGATAGTATCTAACTAGCAGCTCCTGAGTAAGTACTAAGTGGTAACACCTTACCTTTTGTCAGATTTCCACCTAGGATGAGGGTGACGCAAGGAATCGTGCCATTTCTGTGGGAGAAGAAAACCGTGAGTAAGACTGAAGAATCACTGAAAATTTGTTCGTTGCAGGAGCTATCCTGTATAATATCCACTCACCCCATTAACTGGATGGAATCCTGGATGACTCTGAGAGGGGCATTGTCGCCGATGAGTAGAGATTTCAACCATGGGACTAGGCCAACAACAAATCCAAGTATCTGAAACAAGGCGGCCAAATTTGGTCCAAGACACAGTTGATATCAACTTTGATGAGATAAAATGTTGTGACTGGTTTGGCAGAAACATACTACAGATAGAGTTGGTGGTGCCATCAGCTCCTCGACAACATGGTGGATGGTTTCCTTCAGGTTTGTCCATAAGCCTTTGTCAGCAACCTTGCTCTTGCAAGTGAGTAGTGGAGCTTCCTGAGTTTCTGACAAGTCAGTTTCTCTGAAGATTTCCAACCGTTCATAGTGCAATTTTTCGATAACGGAAGCTTTATTGCACTCATCCAATTACATCAAGATGATAGAATCGTCTTAGAACACTCCCGGCCTCATAGTGCAATGCATTGACCATTACTAAACTTACCATTTGGTTCTCTTCATTTTGTTCGGCTAGTTTAGCTGTCACCGGAATAGGCGTCTCCTCATCGGCATCAGTAGCTTCACCATTTGCTTTGACGTTTTGTGCATGATGTTCTTCGTCGCTGTTGTCCAGGCACTGAATGCTTTTAGGCTGATGGTACATTTCGCCTCTCCTCTTCATAAGGCTGTATGTATACGTCCATATGTACAAGCCACCAAGCTGCAGACACATAGTGTACATCAGTTGTGTTGCTCAACAGATAAGTGGATCGATCATTCAGTGAACTCAATGCAGAATTTTTGCTTACAGCCATGGACAATGATGAGTAGGAGAGCCCAAGAGAGCGGCAACGGCTGCTGTCTTCTCCGAACGGGTTGCCATCTTCGTCGCAGACTGCTGGAACAACAATCAAGAGCAAGTTGCCAAGATTTCCTGCATTTTTTGGCAGTTGATGACACTGTTAACTTTAGAACTAATCAGCAAAATATGAAGGTATAAACATGCAAAACCATTCAAAAAACTGAACCTGCTGAGCAGAAGGCAATGACCATCCCTCGGAAATGTTGTGGTGGTTTCAAGATTTTACATGCTATCCAGCCTAGAATGCCACCAGCCATGAATGTGATCCCTATATTAATTGGCATGAACCACCTACATGATAAAATGTCTATGTTAGTGTAGTGGAGTTACAAGGAAAAAGAAGTTTCTTAATATAATGATACGCACAGCTCTCCTGCGTGTTTGAGAGCAAACAGGAAAAATAAGTTTTCTTATGCTCTGCTATAACGCCAGGGCCTGAAAACGTTCTTGTCATTGCTCTCAATGCTTTGCTAGTTACTCATGAAAGGGCCAATGCCCAAGGCCACAAATGGGCTACTAGCTTAGCTAGCCTTTCAATTATTCCTGGATGTCACATCTGCCAAGACTAGTTATGTAAATCTTGTTTACTTAAAAAGTTCTGCCAGAATCCTTTTAAATTTCAGAAAAATCTAAGGTTCACAAAATTCAGAAAGTCTGACCAAGCCATTGTGTTGATTCAGGCAGTTAAAATGTGGGAGTTGGCATTTAAGCAGACATTTTACTAAATTAAATTTGCATCGGTACACATATATGTAAACTCACCAAGAAATCACGTCTGAAAGCGTGACCGTCTTCGCCAGGCTAGCAAACATCAGAGATGGTGTGAAGACGGTGAAAACAATCTGTCAGAAATCTCAACAGGATTATATTAGCCAGAGAAAATACTACTCCCTCCATGTTTTTTTATTTGACGTTGGTTACATTTGAAGATGGAGGGAGTACCAAATTTGCAATAAATATTTATGTGCTAATGAGAGCTAGCTCACCTTGTTCATATCACTTAGGGCGCTTGAAGTTAGGATTTTGCTGTAACCAGAAGCGAGAAACGCTCCAACACCACCTATCAGTAGGACCTGGACGACTGGCATAGAAGCCACCAGAAGCAATGCCAAGAAACCCATCTTTTCTGATGCTGGATTAAACTTAATTTCCTTTTGGAGCCCTACTTAATAATCCCTTAATTTGTTTTCTGGCAATGTTTCAGAGATATACGTAAGTCTTCTATATATATCTGTCACTGTCAGGATATGATTCAAGCTCTTTATGGCTCGTCCACCCTGTTAAGATAATCGATCAACGAATTCAAGAGTTTAGACTTCAGAATAAAACACATTAGCTATGGGTGAACTGTACAAGAACTTCAGGGATGCAAATTAATACTTTTATTTATAAAAAAATATACTTCCTCCGGTTTTTAATATTTGATGCCGTTGATTTTTAAATATACGTTTGAATATTTATTTTATTAAAAATGATATACTTACTATTTATTTTATTGTGATTTATTTAATTATTAAAGGTACTAAGCATGACATATATTTTTTACATATTTGTACAAATTTTTTATCTAAAAGTTAATGACATCAAACATTACAAATCGGAGAAAGACTTATTTAGCACGTGGTACTAGTGGTTAACATTTGAAAAGGGCATACTCACATTAATTGCTGCACTGTTTTTCATCAACATAGGAGAGGTGAAGTCGTGAAGCATGAAAGCATCTACTGCAATCTGGACATGCATATATTTACAATCTAGACATGAACATATTTAGATTTACGTAGAAAAATAAAGTACTTGTAGGACGAAGGTAATAGCCAGTAACAGTGAGCAAGTAAATGTTGCGGCCACAAGATCTCCTTATAGGAAGTTATTGTAAGACAAAAATAAAAGATGAAGTTTAAATAAAAAAGAAATATTGTGTACTGTTGCATGCAACTAGAAGTTTCTTTACACCTCGTTTATGAGTAGCCTTTAGTTTGAGACTATATAGGGCATGTTTGATTTAGCTTATTGTTTATGATTTTTTTGTTAGCATGTTTTTTAAAATATAAAACGGTGTGTTTTTTTAAAAACGTTATATATAAAAGTAACTTAAAAAATCAAATAGATCTATTTTTTAAGTTTGTAATAATTAATACTTAATTAATCACGTACTAATAACGTTTCTCGTTTTACGTGTCCCTTATAAATTACCGCGAGAAGCTGAATGAAACACCCCCTTAAAAAATGAAGTTCAAGGTACACATTATAAAACAACCATTTTACCAGGAACATTCGGTTTAAAAAGAAGTTGTGCAGGAACCTAGCTAAGAGTAATCTATCAATTTGTAGATTTATAAGAACATGATACTAGGAAACAAGCTAGCAAAGAAAATAATGTTAGTGCGCGGAAGACAACTTTCAATTTTTGTTCTAATTTGTCAGAGCACTTAGTAGAAACTGCATCTTCAGTAGCAGCATGCAACGTCAAAACAGCTCTCCTCAAGCTGCTCCTCGATCGACCGCGAGCAAAGGGTATAAGGTCCGGTTTGTTTCGGAGGTTGGAGTGAGTAGCCGTTTGACTGGTTGCAGAAGACGCTTAATTAGTATACGATTAATTAAATACTAACTATTATAAATTTAAAGAAAGATTTATTTAAAATTTTAAAGAAACTTTTTATATAGAATAAAAAAATCATACCGTTCAGTAGTTTGAAAATATATATTCGTAATTATTTAGTATAACTAGTAGCTAAAAAAACACGGACTAAGTCACTGTAAACCTACACGGTACAACCAAACGCGGGGAAGAAGAAGATCAAACACGAAATGGACAGCTCTCCAAGAATCAAGAGACAAATTAGAATGACAAATAATCCTGACAAAAGCAAGCAGAGAAGCAATCTAAGATCATTTATTTTAATCCATTTGATCGGAACGTACTGTTCCGGCGAAACATGCCCCAGATCTTCGTTATGGCAATCCTCACGCTCTCAGCTAGCTAGCTCCCAAAATTCAGATACAACGCGAAATATTAATATACACAAAACCATAAAGTATAGCACAAGTTGGCCTGCAGAATTGGAACGATGAAAGCTGCCCTCACCTTTTTGTTGGCTGCACCTACACCAAGGGAATGTTCGAATCTGAGGATTGGGATGAAAATCTCCCTTGTTTTTCGTAAACACGTTTTTCAAACTACTAAACGATATTTTTTTACAAGAATTTTCTATATAAAAATTGCTTTAAAAAATCAAATTAATATATTTTTCAAGTTTACAATAACTAATACTCAATTAATCATATACTAATAGCTCACTTTATTTTACGTGATCTTCTTCTTTTTCATCTTTCCTGACCTTCATGCTAAGCCTAACAATATCTGGAGGATGATAAGAACCTGGATCAATGTCCAATGTCCAATTCCCACTTCCATGTGAGCTAGGGCTGAAGTTACCAGGCTGGTGGATGCAGTCAAAGACTCTCTTTTCGGATGTGCTACAGAAAATCTTTCGACTCACTCATCACGATGGTATGCTGGCTGGTTTGGAAAGAGCACAACGCTTGGAATTTTCAGCACCGCTGCTCAACTCCTCAGTAACATTAGAGAGGAGATCCTGATTTGAAAGGAAGCAGAAATTTTCAAGCAATGTAACGAGTAGCTAGCTACTTGTTTATGTTCAAGCAGTGAGTGGGTGTTCGGTGACAGGCTACGGCCTGATCGCTGAACCTTCGACAGTTTCCTGTCGAATTTGTAATCGTTTTAGGGACGGTAGCTACTTGTTTAAAATATTGGTCGGCCTAATTCTTCGATCGACCCGAAAAAAAAAAGAATTGGAGCTGACCTGAATTGCGCGCGTAGTGGACACTCCTGGAGCTAGCTAGCTATGATGAGCAAAAGGAGAGTGAAATCGAGGACGCAGTTAGCGTCTCTGCAGCTGGTCGGGGAGAAGACGAAAGCCTCAGCTCATATATATATATATATACTAGAGAGTTCTAGCTAGTGCTTCTTTCGCTCTAAAATACAGACGTTTCTAGGTTACTTAGCAGGTTAAGATTAAGAAGAAAAAAACTTTAATATTTTTTAATAAATATGAAATAAATGAAGGTAGAAAAATACATAGGAGAAGATAAAAAGAAATTAAAAGTGTTTGATGTAACAAGTAGTACTATAAATAATACTAAAAATTTTTATATTATAAAATAAAATTTAAATCATAAAATTTTTTATATTATAGAACTGATAGGAAAATAAAAAGGAAGAGAAAGAGCGAGAGGGAGAGGGACAGGGAGATGCTGCCTACACCGCATGCATCCAGCCGGCCGGGCGACTAACGCAGCATCCATCTCATTATATTCCGTCCTAATCGTCGCCACTTTCATCTAGCTCGCTGCATTAATTCATATGCTGTTAATTCCTCACTAATTCCGCGCTCCTGTCGCTAGCTTGCACGAGACATTGTAGCGTTCCATCAGGCATCAACCTGATTGTGAATTTCTTCTAGATTTTTATATAGTCTCTAATATTATATTTTGACTATTAATTTTTTTAATATATCATCAATAACTATAAAATTAATATTATATAAAAATATTTTTAAATATGAATATAGTGATACCAATAACTCGTTCGGGTCCAGAAATGCCAAGCTGCATGAATGCTCGGATATGTTCTGCATCAGAAACTCTTTTAATCACTCATGTATTAATACATGTCACCTATATAGTTTAAAAAATTTCGAAAAAAATATTAAGAAGATAGATTAATATGTGATATATCAATACATAAATACGCAAGTTCAAATTTAGTCTCTACAAATAAAAAAGAACGTACGCATGAATATACACAAATACTAAACGAGTAGGCGTCTATCTTGTCAATTTTTTAAAATTTTATTTATAACTATTCAGATAATATATATAATAAATAAGTAGATATTTAATCGAGTGGTTAGAACCCTTTCTGTTGTGTATCTCTCTCCACAAATATACACATATACTAAAAAGGTCATGATCATCAACACCACGTGTTGATTTGTCCTCCCTGTATGTTTTCCACCACGTGAGAGAATAGAAATAAATAAAAGGATACATATGGCATGGTGAGTCATTCGCAGAGACATCTCCCTTGCAAGCAACATGAATTAGTATACAATTAAATAGCATTATACTACATCCGTTTTAAAAGAGTTTATTTTCAGCTATCTCACATATGTTAATATAAGTCTAAAAGACTAAAATAGCTTCTAATTTAGCAAATTCTAATATACCTGTCCCCTACTTTTAACAAACTTCAATATATTTATTTTCTACTCTATTAAACTCTAATGTATTTATTTTTCACTTTTATAAACTCTAATATATTTATTACTTTAAAGATAAAGTCTTCATATAACAATTTAGATATGTTAACGATAAAGTTATTTTTGGGATAGAGAGAATAGCGAATTCTTTGTTGGCGTGTTATCCCTCTCTAAAACTTTAAGTCCTTACTAGGTGTAAAATTAATTAAGAGCGGCCACACGCGATACACGTCTGCTTAAATTGACGCGATCGGTGCATTATTATTTTTCCATGTTCATTCTTCAATGTGCAGTTTTCATAGTCTCTTTAGACACCTTCGAATTAACGCCTCCATCGCAGACGCGCGGCAGATTCCTCGGCAGAAACCTCGATCTGCATGTGGATCTCAACGCGTCATTTATTTCTGAACAGGACTAATTAACCTCTCCGATCGCTACATTTCTGGACAGGAGGGGCAAACGCTGCATATAAATGCAAGCAGCTGCATAATTCAGGCAGGAATTGATAGACGATGACGTCCTATATGAAACGTGGTGCAGCTAACGATGTTGCACTACTGTCTTAGAAAAAAACGATGTCGCACTATTTGCACACCACAAAAGTGTATAGGACTAGTGCTTAATTGGTACTCCCCCCGTCCCCAGAGTTAAGGGACTCTAGGTTATTTTGAAAGACGTTTTGGAAGCCCTGATTACTTGGCCTACGGCTGATAAGCCATACAACGGCATATAATCAACTAAAAATAATTATGCGTATAACTTTTATATCTATATTATTCACGATTTAAAAGCAAATGCTTGAAAATAAACTACCTAAAAGGCTCCAAAATCAACTCCAAAATTAAGTTTTAAAGTTTAAAATTTCACAGCATCTTATAAGTTGAAAGACAAACGATTGAGCTCTTAGAGAAAAGATTATAATGTCCATCATTAAATAAATGTTAGGTAGGGAGTGGGATGCTGATTGGGGGGTAAGATAGGAAGAAATTTGATTAGAAGATGATTGATATAATACCTTATGTTATGAGATAAATTTTGAATGTTCAAATCATTTATATTTGAGAACAGAGGGAGTACGTACTTCTACTTAGGGGTATGCATCCTCTGCTGTAACGGCAGGTGCTGTTGAGGCATTGATATGTGGATGCCGCTACTAAATATAAGATAAAATTACTTATATGTCCCTAAGTTTTCATTCAATCCCTTCTACGTCTTTGAATTTTGTCTCATACCCTATGTGCCTTCGAATTTTTATTCCGATCCCCTTATATTCATTTCGTTATTTGGCTGTGAGTTAACCATAGAAAATTTCCTGAAATAACTATATTGCCCTTCTCTTATACTTATGTGCTTGAGAGAAACATAACTATCAATGTGAAAAGATTCATTTATAAAAAATTGAAGGGAATATATTTATTTTAACACAAATTGAAAAACTAAACTTCAACATTTTTAAATGAATTTCAAGTCAAACTTGACGAAATTCGGTCAACATTTTCACTAAAATTTGAACCCAAATAAAAGATTGGTTTTCAATTTCTCGCTGACACTTTTGTATGGATTTCAACAATTTTCTTTTAAAAAATTGTTTAAAAATTTAAATTATGTTTTCCAAATTTGGGAATCAAACCCTCATTTGATTTTGTATAAATTAAACTTTTTCACATCAAGAATTGTGTTTTTTCCCCCAATAAGGTAGCACATAAATATGGGAAAAAGCCATATAGTCATTTTTAAGAAAAATCTAACAATTAACACATAGTCAACTAACAAAATAAATATATATGATAGCAAAATAAAAACTCACGGATATGGAAGGAACCAAACAAAAACTGATGGACACATAAGGATTTTATCCAACGATGGTGCTCGCGGTGCATGCATACATGTGATGAGGATGTGACGGCTGGAGTTACTCCAAACTCCGGCGAGCCAGCGGGCGAGGCGGTCACACTATGCCTCAGTGATCGATGTTGACGACTCGATCGGCCGGTCCGGCGATGAGATCAAATTTGCAGAGTTACAACTTACAAGAACAGAATGGTAAGTTTAAAAAAAAACACAAGACAAACTTTTAATTATTATGTCGTCCTACTTTTGTCAGCTCGTATATATTGCTACTGCAAGGATCACAAATTTTTTGAAGGCTTAAAATCACCAAGAAAAGTAAGTAAACCGTCATGGAGATGATTTTTGGCATGTCTCTCGAGCTACTGGATCGCGAGCAAAGGATCAAGTCCTTGTAAAACTACACAGTATAATCAACGGAGCAAAATGAGGAAGAAGAAGAAGAAACACAAATGCACGACAAAATGACAAATCCTGATGCATGCATGCAGCTCCAGACAAAAAGCAGGAAGCAAGATCACAGAATGCTGAAGTCCGTCCATTTTTTAATCCATTCGGGAGTACTGTTCCGTATCCTAGATCCTCTCCATTATGGCCTTGTAATTTTATACTGTTCCTTGATTGTCTTTAAGATTTTTTTTGCCTTCATCCATGATTTAATTTGGATCTAACGGTGAAAAAGTGACTGAAACTTTAGTTATATATATTTCATTCACGTGTGACACAGTCACTCCCTTAAACTTTTCGTCCAAAGAAAAATATCATGCATGGACGTGCGTGTGTACATACAACTACTACCACTAGTAGTAGAAGGTATCGTAAAAATAAATACGGTAAAAGTGCCGTTAATTTGTAGACACTTGGCGGCTACCCATCTGTGTAGCTCCTACACCAGGCGATTTGTCCCTTGATTGAGGATGGTATTTTTCATCCTTTATCGTGCATTATTATATGTGCTTTTAGAGAGCACCTAATGAAGAAAGGAAATTACGGTTTAATAAGAAAGCCTAAAAAGTTTTAACTTTACAACAATATTAATCAACTAAAAGTCCTATCTATCAATCCTTACAACAGGTCGGCTAAGAGTTTCGGTATGCTAGGGGTATTTTATCCAATTGTCCTTTCATTATTTATAGTTATACATACAATTAACATACATATGGCCCACTTTCTATGGATTATAGAGATGTCCAAATAAGCAGTATAAGTAGTGAGATAAAGAAAATGTGGCTTAACTAAAAAAAGAATACTTTAATTTAGGAAAAAGAGCGTTTGCCTTGCTTGGTTTTTTTTTTGTTAGGTTACTATCAAAATCTGCTTTTGGGTCTAAAGATGAGAGTGGATTTATAATAGTACTAGTTCTAATTATATTAAATTCACTAACAATAAACAAATATGGTTTATATATGGATTCTAGTCCATAGGAGTGAAGAAGTAACTTAAGAAGAGGATGGTATCTTTATAAAGATAGAGTAATATCCTAAATTATACTAATCAACGTATGATATATATGTCTTTCGTTATTAACAGAAATAGTGATAAAAAAATTCCTATACTTTTCCTTCTTTATGAGAAACGCGAAATAAAAAAGTAAAATAAAGATATATGTAGGTATTTGATATTGCTATATATATATATATATACACACACAACACTAGCTTATGGTACCGTAGAGAATCCATGTCCTCAGAGAATCGGGCGAGGCAGAACCAAACAGTCATGATTCGGCCAGCCTGTCAGCCTACTAGTACTTCTTTCGTTTTTTTAATAAATAATATCATTGATTTTTATCATAATGTTTAATCATTTATTTTATTTTAAAAAATAATATAAATTACAAAAATATAAATCATGCTTAAAGTTTCTTTAATAATAAAACCAAACCAAGAAATATATTTTACTAATTAAAATTTTTAAATAAAATAAATAATCAAATATTATATTAAAAAATAAAGGAAGTATCATGTAACATCCCAAAACAAACAGACAAGCCCGATCATTGACTACCTCTGCCCCTGATCAGCCGCTACGTTCATCACGGCTGCATGTCCTTGTCTTATTTTTATTGTCCTCCGAGCATGGGTACTTCCTTCATTCAATTTTATTTGACGTTGGTTATAGTTTAATTTTAAACTTAAACTAACCAACGAAAAATAAAAAAAAACAGAGAAAGTATAACAGTGGTGTCACGCCTGGTGTGCGATCTGATACTCCCATTAACATATGCATATATACCTAAGATGCCAATCGGGTATGACGGGTACGGGTAGCATCCGTACCCATCATACCCGTACTATATTTTTTTGCTCGTGGACATACCCATTACCACATGACGGCTAAGAAAAACTATCCATACATGTCGCCCGTGGCCGTCATGTGCCCACGGACATACCCGTTTAACCATCACCATATATCCATGTAGACTTCGGCCAGGGTGGGGGTCGGCCGGTGAGCAATGGCCAGGGTAGGCCCCCAGCAGGTAGGCGGCAGGCCGGGATAGGCGTCCACAGGTAGGTGGGTGCCCGGGATGGCAGCAGTCGGAGGCGGGCGTGCGCCTCTTCCGGTCTTCCCTATGTTTGGCGGACGGACAGGCATAGTGAGGCTAGGACGGTTGACTGTGGTTGGGGCAGGTGGTGGCTATGAAGAAAGGGAAGAAGAAAAGGAGGAAAAATTAGAAACCCTGGCTAGCTCTTTTATACTTAGTTGACTGAGGGTCCATATATCAATTAGTGTTGCGGGTAAACGGGTGAAACGGGCATGGGTAATGACTAGCCCATACCCATTTACTCATCGGGCACAGTTTTAAACTTAATAAAAAAACTCATAAGTACTAAATGCAGAACAATCCTAACCCTATTAGGGTTTTTGTCCGTGGATAAATGGACATAATTGCCATCCCTATATATACCAACATATGGTTGGCTCTGCTTCTGTCACAGCCCTAGTTTTAATTTCAGTTAATTAGTGTTATGCCCTTCTGTCATTAGAGTGCACAACTTAAATTTTTGCATTGTCACTTCTTGCAGGATTAAGTTTGCAACATTTAAACCCTCAATAATTGAATCCTAAATCGGCAAAAACAAAACACTACTAAAAGTGCATCAAATCAAACAGAAGTGTATATGGGAGATAATTTATTCAAATATTAGTTTATTTATCATGAATTAATATAATTTTTACAGAATTTATTTCATTAGTTTAGACCCCTTAAAAATTCAAACAAGTTTCAGCCTTGGTCCTTTTTGTTGAATTTCTGTGAGCAAACCATTTCGAATTTTTGTGTGAAACTTTAGAAAATGGAACCTAGGTAGTCTGGACTAGCTACAAAAAAATCACCACATTTTTAACACCAAATTTTCTTGGTCAATTTGATTTTTAAAGTGAAGCGGAGAAAATAAATCTGTAAAACCCTGGAAAACACTGAAACCGTTCTGCACGTGAGAGTTTACCCATCTCCCTAACATTCTGTTGACGCCGAAAACCCGCCGGGGGCTGTCCGGCATCTGGGAGACACGCGAAGGCCTGGGAGATCTGCTTAGCTCCAGTGCAAGTCCTAAAATCTTGAGGTTCGCGGGCGTGCCAGTCAATTTGACCCAGCAATTGACAAGGAGATGAAAAGTTAGGTCGCTGATCCAATCGGCCAGCAAGCCGATACGGATTCCTTCCAGCCGATCGCCGCTGGCTCTTGTACCGAAGGTAATGCCCGTGCCCGGGCCCTCGCCCGTGCTCCCGTCCGGGTTCTCCTCCGTACTCGTGCCCGAGTCCTCGCCTGTACCCGCGCCCGGGATCTCGCCTGTGTTCGCGCCCGAGTCCTTTAAGCCGACTGCCCGACCGCCAACAGCACTCGTATATCGGCTAAGAAGCCGATGACGATATAGACAAATAAGTCAGGCTGCACTTGATGATAATATGAGCAGAGAATAAACCAGCCGGCTGCCCGACTGCCGATAGAATGTGTGAATCGGCTGGAAGACCGATGATAATATAGCATGCCAAAAACAGTGTTTATCGGCTGGAAAGCCGATAGCAGAACAATGTAAATAAATATAAAACAACGTATTAATACATCGGCTAGAAGCCGATGGTGACCAAAACACACTGTAAAGTAGTTCAAGCAAATCATAAGCTAGCCGACTACGTAGTCATCGGCTGGAAGCCGATGATAAACTAGATATCAGAATAATAATCAACAGGCAATGCAGTCGGCTTTAAAAGATAACCTATCGGCTAAGCACCCCGATAGAACATCGCATGAAACCTATCGACTTAGCAAGAGTAAATCTATCACTATCAATCTAGTAGTTCAAACTTAACTGATGCAGCACAGATTAACAACGATAAAAGAACCTCAATGAGCCGATAGATCTAATGCAATCGTGATGTATCTGATAACTTACTGGCTATACATTCCGATAAGACGCTTGCACAGAAACCATCGGCCTAGCAGGAACAACTTATCGCTCAGTTTAGTAGGTCGGACCCAACCGATACAGCACAAACTGACGATAAATTATTCCCAGTAAACCGATGAAAACTATGCACGCGTGATGTGATATACCTGATCGGCCTAAGAGATCGAACCGAACCGATGCAGCCGTAGACAGAGCAGATACACCGTGGTAAGCCGACTACCATGAACCGACTAGAATATCGGACCTAACCGAGGAAGTCCTAGCCGATAGGTAGTCGGGGTAACGAGACTTACTCTCTCGCAGGAGTTCGGACCTAACCGATGCAGCCCGGCTCGAGAAGCAAGAACCCGTTGGTAAAGGGTGGCGATGCGCCGAATTTGATTGATCGAAAGATATCTTACACAGCACCCGGGCATACGTATTTATACCCCGAGTTGACATGAGTCCTTATTGGACACGGTACATGATTTCCTAACTATAAAAGGAAAACTAACAAGCCCTGACCGGATACGAGATCAGGTTTTCTAAAAGATAAAACTATCTAATTAATAGATAAGATATTTAACTGCCATGACGTGGTCTTCACGATCCTTCTCAAGCTCGGTCCCGTCCAAATTAGCTTCCATTGGCTGATATTTCCTTAACCGAGTCTGATACGAGCCGTGCCAAATTTTGGCGTTAACACATTCCCACAGACCGTCACACCCTGGACCCACCTGGCAGTGACCGTAGCTCGCCCAGCACCTTGTCCAGTTTGGCCACGAGGAGGGAGCGCTCCAGATTGGCCTCAAAAGGGCAAACGGCGCGTGTATCATCCATGTCTGCGTGTCTTTCTCCTACAGCTCACCTCTGCCTCTCCCAACTGTGTCGCCTGCTGCTCTACTCCATCCCAGAGCCAAGAAAACCAAGCAGAGAGAGAGAGAGCTCCTTCAGCCCTCTTCTCCTTCTTCTGGCTGCCGAGCTGCTGCTGCTGCTGCTGTGTGCTGCTGCTGTTGCTGCTGCTGCTGAAGCTGCTGCTGTCCGTGCTGCTGGCTGTGGAGAAGAAGGCATCACTGATGCTCAGCCATCCGTCAATCGCCGGGAACGCCGCCTCGCCATCGGCACTCGGGAGCCCGTCCAGTGCGCGGCCACGCGCAGCCGCGCGCAGCCGTGGCCATCGCGCCGGCGTTCCGGCCACCTCGGAGCTTCCCTGGCAGAGCAGCTGCGCCACCAGTGCCGCCTCCCTTCTAGCTTTAAAACGCCCCAAGAAGTACCTAGATCGGTTAACCAAGGAGGGAGATCGACGTCGTCTTCTCCGACTCCGACCGAGCGCCTCCACCATCGATTCCCGTCCACCCGGTGAGTCATCCATCGATCCCTTGCAGTGATAGCATCCTAGGGTGATACTCAACCTCCTGCATGTGTTGTCTCCACCGCGCATGTAGTGAATCGAGCCAACCACGGTGAAGCCGAAGCTTGGCCATCGCCGTTGCCGCCGCCTGTAGCCGCCAGAGCTCGTGGGATCCCGTCTGCCTTGTCTAGAGCCACGGTAAGCTTCCTGGGAGTCTCAGCGTAGTCCTTCGAGCTTCTTTTTCAAAGGTCTCTAGCCGTTTGATTACATGCATGTGCAACCCGAGTCCGGCCGGCACTTATTCTCATCGCCGGTGAACTACAGTTCATCTCCGGGTGTGCCACTGCCACCATTAGGTGCGCAAGGGAGTCCTCTTCTTTTTCTCTTTTGGCCGTAACTTCAACTGAGCCGCCGTTCGCCGCCGGCGCCGGCGAACAGAGCCGGTGGCCTAGCCAGCCTGCGCCTCTGCCCTGCTCTGTCTCACTGACGTGTGGGCCGGGCTAAGGAAAAATGAGAAAAGAGAAGATGAACTGAACGATTTTTCTAACAAAAAACTAATCAAACTTTGAAAATCCATAACTATTTCATTTTAACTCCTTTTTGAGTGAACCAAATTTTGTTGGATTTAGTCAAGCATGCACTTTATTTTTGTAAATTAAAAAGTAGCACACAGTAGAGAAATGAGCCCTAAAATTTACATTACTTATATATATGTTATTTATTGCATGCATTATGTATAAAATTGATAAATTTGTTCTAATTTCAAATATGTAACAGACCAGAATTTTGACTTTCTAAATTCTAACCAAAACAAAATAACAAAAAGACCTCGAAAGTAAAATCCTATAATTTCCAAACTAGGGAGCAACGATAAGAGGTTTTGATCAAGTTAAAATACCTTAGGAATGCATAAAGATTTTAGGAGTTAATTCACAAGAAACAGAAAATGTAATATGACTAACTATGTATAGATAAAAGTTTGACATAGAATACGGAGATAAATAAATTACTACCATTTCATGTGCATACCTTTTTCTGGATTGTTTTTGGATCTTATATTGCACTTTCATAATAGGATGCATATACATTTGTATAGCCTAAATAATTTCTAAGGAGAATAGGTCAAACATAAAAGCATAGAAAAATTCCTGTAACCACTATCCCACAAAATTAATCCACTGTAAATTTTCTATAACCTTATCACTTCAATTGGTACTTCAATAAAATCTCTCAAATCAGCTAGACTAGGAAGCTAGCTAAAGATGAATAGGTATACTTCTAAAATTCACCAAATGAAAATGAAGAATAATTGGACAGAGCTCTCTTTCCAAAGTGTGTGCCAACAAGAACCCTACCACCAGTAATTTTGGTTTAATTTATATCCCAAAGAAAACACATCAAATGATAAGATCAAGGCACTGGAGAAATAAATGAAACTTCAGAAAAACTGGATCCACAACCCTACTTTGCGAATCCACCAAAAATAAACCAGATCACTTCTAGCAACAAAATTTGGTCAGCAAGTTAATCACATTCTTCTATCTCCAGTAATTTTTACCAAATTTTATGAATTCAATAAGTGTCTCAAATAAATACTCTTAATTCAGCAATACAGAAAAACTTGCACCTGCAGACAGCCTACTTGACACTTTTGCCAGAATTAATCCATCGATCACATTCTCACCAAATCTTACCAGAACCTGGATTATATTGTGAACCAATTACAGTAAAAATTCCAGTACAATCTTCACAAAACTTGAACATGAGATAATAGGACAAAGCTCACTGACTCAGACTAGTGCACAGCAGAAAATGCTTTTCGGCCAAACTTTGCCATTTTCTCCAGAGAAATCCACAAGTCCCACAACTCTGAATTTTGGTACAGAGCTAGCCATTACCACTCACTGCTCACAGTAATTTTTCCATGGTTTTACCGATACTGTGCCTCAGTCAAAATGCCAGCTCAAGTGGTCTTCTCAACCACTTCATTAAACACTCTCTCTAGAAGATGTTCTCTCTATTCTGCCACTGTCGAGTGGGTCCCGTCCATTGTGGGTCCCATCTGTCAGCCACAGACACCCTTCCAACCCGGCCCCACCTACAGAACCTCGTTGCCACGCTCGCGGACACGCGCCAGGCCACCGGCGATGCGCTCACAGAGCGGTGCCAGCGCGCCCTCCTCCTTCTCCTCGGCCAAGTCGACTGCAACCCGAGCCATCTCGCCATTTAGCACTCCTCGCCATTCTCTCTCACTCCTCCACGGAAAGACCGAGGCGAAAACCCACCACAGCTCTGAAAACACCGCTCTTCTTCTCAGCACCGGCGAGATCCCGACGGCCGCTGTCTTCCTCCGGTGAGCCTCCCTGCAGCTGAGACTTGGGAACGTGATTGCCTCTGGATACCTGATCCATTTTTCCCCTCAACTCCCTCCTGTCTCCTAGGTTGAAGACGCCGCAGTGTGCACTCGGCTCCGGCGACCGCCGCCGTGGCATGCACGCGTTCTCCCTAACCGAAGCAAGATTGGAGCTGAATCTTGGCCAGCAGTATCACCAGCCCAGGACGAGCTCAAGAACCGAGCACTAGAGGCAGCTGAGTCCGAGACTGTAGAACCACGTCTTCTTCCTCTCCGCCGGCCACCGTGCCCTTCTTGCTCTCTCTCTTACGATCGGCCGTCGCCGTTCACCCGAGGGCACTCCGCCGCCGTTGGACCTCTCCGGAGCAACCGTCGCCGTTCCAGCTTCGCCGAGCTACGCAACACCTCAGTGAGCATCCCTGGCACTCCGCTACCGCATGCATGCTTCGCTTTAACTTGTAACATGACATCCATATGCATTCCATATACATGCCGAAGAGACCGCCGCCTCCGCCGCCTTTGCCGTCGATTCCGGCCACCGCCGGTGACGAGACCACCACCGAAGGCTTCGCATTGGTCTCCTCTGCATTTTATCTTTTGGCCCAACTGCAGCCAACGCCGCCATCACCGTTGCCGCCGCCGAGAAGCTCGCCGGCTCAGTCCTCCTCTGTTTCGCCTGGCCGGACGGTCCGAACCGAGATCGGACGGTCCGTTCTATTGTCGGCCGCGCTCCTCTGTTTCGCCTGGCTGGATGGTCGAACCGAGGTCGGACGGTCCGATCTATTGTTTCAGCGCACGCCTGCCTGCCCTGTCTCTTTGACATGTGGGCCCATCCTTTATAAATCCAAAAACTAAAAGAGATGAATAAATGCTTTTCTATTACATTGAATGGATTTAACTTGGGAAAATCATAGAAAACTCATTACAGCTCCAAATTAAGTAAAACCAGTTTTGCTGGTTCTGTAATTTTATTCTCTACAATCTGGTAAACTTAACAGTAGCACATTCTGTACAGAAAATCTGCCAAAAAATTTATAAGAGTAAATAAAGGGTGAAAATGGGACTTTTAACTAGAAATTCATAAGAAATCCATTATAACTCAGAAAAATGTCAAACCATTTTGTAATTCTTATAAAATGTATACTTTCCATTTAATGAACTCAGTTTGCACAGAATTAGGCCACACATATCAGTACATTTTACTACTAAAAGGACACATAAAAATCGTAAAATCATATCTACAAATGGCAAGTGCAAAGATAAAAATAATTTCATAAAACCAGTACCTAGTCACTGTATAAATCTCACACATATCAGAATAACTTCAACTTTGACCTTAAATCGTGTTCGGACGTATTTTCGTATAGAACTCGTAAAATTCATAACTCTCAAACAGAACGTGATAAAATAGAAATTCTTCACCTAAATTCACTTTAGACCAGTAGCAACCTAAGGCATAAATATCATGCATATTAGAGCATTTCATATTTCTGCATTATTTGCTATTTATTCGATCGTACGTTATTTCCTTTTAGAGAACGAATTCGATATCGGTGAAGGAGTGAAATAGTTGGAGTCCGGGTACTCAAGTGTAAGGCAAGTTTTTCTCCCCTCCTCCTTGAACAAATTGAATCCTATGTTTTGGGAATGAAATGTGTTGTTTGTAAAATTGCATGCGTATTTGCACTATCGGTAATTTAAATTGTGGAAATTGGTAGTTATAACCAAATTGTTGCATGATCAACCTTTAGAACTTGTATCCTTGATGTTTGTAACCTTAGGCTTGATTAAAGTACTTAGTTTGTACTCATGGGGGTCTGTATCAAGTCAATACACTTGCTTATGCTTAGCCATGCTTAGTAACGTGCTAAATATTACAGTGATCACTATATACATTTGAAAATGGGAATTTTATGACTTCTGGACAGAGGTGAAGCCTCTGGTTATTTGTGAACTAAAATGGTGAAAAACCTGAATTTAGACTTGGGCGGCAAGTGGTGTGCATATGGAGTAGTTGCACACCGATAGGGGGAGTGTTTGCCCGGGTCAATTAAGGACCGAACTCAGTGCCATATTCTCATGTTAAACAGTACAACCACATGTGCTAGTTATGGGATAGCCATAGCGGATTAAGTTATTTAATGTTTAGCCTTGCACTTTGGTAGGCTGAGTAGTAGGGGCAGTGCCTACGAATGTACGGTAGGACTGTCCAGAGGAGCTACCTATGTGGACCATGAGGGACTGTGATCACCTCATGGCGTAGGCGTCTAAGTTTGTCCAATACAACGTTGTGTGCCTCGTGGG
Source organism: Oryza meyeriana var. granulata (assembly GCA_003991445.1). Taxonomy (NCBI): domain Eukaryota; kingdom Viridiplantae; phylum Streptophyta; class Magnoliopsida; order Poales; family Poaceae; genus Oryza; species Oryza meyeriana. Next base: position 153,451 of record RYFJ01002208.1, read on the forward strand.
GAGCCGTGTAGGCAGATTCCCACGGCGCTGCGTTTAAGGCGTGGGCCCGCCATCCACGGCATCGGGTTTGCACCCCGATGTGGAGTAACACACCTCGTGCTGGTGCAAGGCTAAATGTTAGGTAATGTAAAAGCTATGTTGTGACCTCTAGACCGCATTCAACGTGAAGAGTGTGGTGGTACCGACGGGTACCGGACAAACTAGAGTGTAGCCGTTGGGCTTCTATCACATCATGTGGGTAACGATGTACAAACTCTGCAGAGTCAAAACTAATCGGTTAGCCGTGCTCACGGTCATGAGCGGCATGGTTGTGCTCATTGAGTATAGATTTATGTTTCTAAAATGCTTTATGAAATTGGGATGAGGATTGGTGATTTATGAGAACTATTATGCTTATTACAATGCTTATGGTGTCTTGTTGCCGAGGAGGGCACAAGCAGGAAAATCATTATGTTGCATTATGTTGATATTATGTTGATCACTTCACTACTTATTATATTTTTTTAAATGCTTTCTAAATTACCATTGCAAAATGATTGTGAACTAAAATTAGCTTTATGCAAAACTGAACCCACAAATAGCCTTTCCTTGATTTAGAACTTGCATGTATTATAGGATTGACATTGCCAGTACATTATTTCGGTAATGTACTGACTCTTGCTTGTATTTCCGTTTATTACCTTGTTGTAGGTTGAGTGCTACGGGATTCCGTTGCTTCTTCAGGATTGATTCTTTAAGGGGTGTACCCCTAGTCGGATTGCCTGTGGTATAGGTAGACAAGCTTCCGCTGAATCATATTATTTGGCCTTTTGGCCTATGTAACTCTGATGTAGAAAATTTAGTTTACTTACTTGTACAACCACTTATTGTATACCATTGCTAGAGATGAAAGTGTGGACTAGCAATTTTCCTAGGGCTAGTCTGCATGAGTATAGACTTAGAACAGTTGAGATGCATGGAGAATAGTTCAACCGTAGACCATGTCCTCAGAGATATGTATCGTGTTTGGTCGCCGCCTTCGTGTGGTTTGACGGGCATATTCGCGTGTGACTGGTGTAACTATTCTTCCAAATATCTCTTATGTTCTTAGTCTGGCGTTCGGTTGTTTTGCATTATATTTGGTGATTTGTGTGACAAGGCTGCGATGAGGTTGGATGGTTACAGTTTTATTTGGTTTTTATTCGAGATCCCATCCAACTAGATATTTCGCGTTGTCGTACCAATTACCTCTTATAGTGCAGAATAATCGGGTGCCCACAAAATATTCTCAAACCCAGAATCAGTAGGCTCCTCTTGGCATGTTTGTCACTTCTGTAAAGTATTATAACACTTTTATATACTAAAATGGATTCCAATAATCAATAATGTATAGGGACTTCAAAAATCTATTATCAATTGATTATAAATCCAAATTGAGTAAACTCAATTTTGTTAGAACTAGTAGGTTATGCTCTTTTATATAGAAATACTTGCCTTCTTGAAATCTTAATAGAAAATGTCAGTTAAATATAATAACTTAAGGTTACAATATAATAATTACAAAACTGCCTTTTTCAGCCTCCCTATCTAGTTATTTTTGTATCTCCCAATTCAGAGATGCAAATGACTTGGTTCTTCCTCCTAAAATCTTGTTAGGACATGCCCTACCTACTGTATTTATCTCAGCATTTATTGATCATTTTTGCATGGACATATTTAATTGCGTCTTATTTGCATATTCGCTTTTTATCGATAGATTCGGAGGTTTCGGAGTACGAGGAAACTAATCCAGAGGTTGAGTGTGAACCTTCTCTGCAGTAAGGCAAGCATCTAGAGCAAGCATCTAAGTATATTAAACCTATATTTTCAATGAATTGTTTTGTTTGCGAAAGCAATATCTATATGCATGTTTCGGTCTTTTTAAATGGGAAAACGGTTAGAGTCAATATTACCCATTTGAATGCATTTCCATTTCTTGATTGTTGAATCCATATTTATACCTTGTCACCCCTGGTTAAGGACTTTGGGATACTTTTATTTTATCGAATGCTTAGCCATGCTTATTTCTAGACTTAGAAAATCCGATAGATGGAGCTATCAGTGTGAAACTAGTTTAATACGAATGGATGGGTTAAAATCTGAAAAGAATAACTTCTGATTTATAATTAAGAATATGTTTGACTTGGACGGATGATAGGGTGATGACGGGATGGTGTTTCCCCGATGCATGTAGCTCCGTCTGGGTCGTTAAGGACCGAACATATTGACGTCTATTCAAGCACCCTACGTACTTCCACATGCCGGGCATGGGACGGCTTAACTAAGTAGCACGGGAGGCTGTGGCCATCTACGCCCGTTCGTCAGCCGTGAGGAAGGGTATTCCTTTGGAGGACCTCGAGCGCGCCTGGTTAGGGACGGAGGTGCCTCCCGTGACGGTGAGCTCGCCTTAGTCACCCTGTGTGTGGGACTAAGTCGTCGGGGGCCAGACGTGGTTTAGGTGGTTGCGGCTAAGCGTGGGAAAGGTTTTGTTGTGACCTCTAGTCCGCACTCAATGTGTAGAGTGTGGGTACTGACGGGTACGGATCAAACTAGAGTGTAGCCGTTTGGTTTCTATCACATCGTGTGGGTAAAGATGTACACCTCTAATCAGAGTAAGAACTATTCGAATAGCCGTGTCCACGGTCACAGGACGGCCGCTTGATGTGTTAGTTACTCATGTTAGCATCAAACTTGGGATATGTGGTTATGGGATTATGTTATTATATCATGACTTAGCATAGTTATGAATGGATGAGTTTATATAAAAAAAGGTTTTGATAGTAAATATGACTTGGTTTTAGTCATGGATAATGATATGCTTGTGTAGCATAATTATTTGGGCAATGGTGGCTCATGGATGATGATTAGAGCATGGTTTGTGCTCATTTTTACTTCTATTTCAAAACTATAAGCTTACTGTCCTAGAATTTCAGTTTGAGCTATTTCGCAAATGCTTATGTTTTAAATGTATTACTTGCTCAATAAAATCAGCTTTATGCAAAATCAGATCAACATAGCATACTCCTTGATGTAGAGGCTAGCATCTCTCCTTTGTATTATTATTATCGTATAAACCTTCTGAGTACTTGTCGTACTCACGCTGTATCTTTCAGGTGAGGACAACGACGACACTGATGTGATCTACTATTATCCCGCCGAGGGTGGCGAGGATAATGTGTAGTTGATGTTAAGTTCTGCCCCAGTCGATTGCCTTGTGGGATGGGTATGGCACCACTGGTCTTATCCTTTATGTTTATATTCCACTGCTATCTTTTGCGCTACTCTGTGATGTATCAGGGTGTGTAAACCCTCTATGTAATATTTATAACCCTGCTGCTCGTTTATCCATTTTTAGAGTACTTGTGATGTTTATCGATTGCTTGCGATGAAAGTATGAGGCTAGTCGCTTTCTTAGGGACTAGCTGAACATGAGTTTGAGTTGTGTAGAACTGAGATGGTTAGGAGATAGCTATTGTGGTTCGAGTCCTCTGGGGTACGTATCGTGTTTGGTCGCCACCATCGAGTGGTTTGACGGGCGTATAACGGGAGGACTGGCAAGCTATTGTCAACCCTGAGTTTAGCACACACAGAAACTTACCGGAGAAAATACGCTAAGAAAAGGAATTTTAAAATGGCTAGAGAAATTAATTGATGGTGTAAAATGCAAGATAATAAATTGTCGTGGCCGGGAATATTTTTCTTGTATTCTCTGTGCCAAAATACATTAACTGGATTTTTAGTGGAATTTACAGAGCGCCGGAACTATTTTTAATAAATCAAATACGCTTATCGGAATTAACATCGTCCTGGAAATCTTTTTCTTTCTTCCTTTCTCTTTTTCTCCCCTCGGGGCCGCTGGCCCGCTCCTGTGGCCGCCGCGCCCTCGCTCCTCGCCCTCGCCCTCGGTGCCCGCACGCTCGCGCCCTCGCCCCGCCCCGCGCCCCGCACCCTGTGCCGTGCCCTCTCCCTTGCCCGCGCCGCGCTCTCTCGTGCTCGCGCCCGCGCAACGCTCCTCCCTGCTGACAGGCCGGGCCCGCCTGTCAGCATCATGTTCTCGCTCCGTCCGAATCGGGCGAGGGGAAACTCCCCGGGGCAGTCCGATCCGGCGCCGTCTCCTCATCCTCCCTCGGACTCGTTCAAACGGTCGCGGGACCGAGTCCGCCCCACTCCCGAGTTCTCCGCGTCCACGTCCCCTCTCTCCCGTGAACACGCGCACGCCTGCGCCGTCCACTCTCCCGTGCACGATTGGGGAGCCGTCGGCTCGATCTCTCCCGGCCGACTGTTTATAACATCTCCACCTCTCCTCCATCTTTTCCCAACACCCCGAGCTTTCCAGTGCCCAGACCCCGTCGCCACGGCATTACGAGCTCCACCGTTTTCGCTGCCTCCGGCCACCGCTCGCCGCGTTCGGACGCCGAGGCCACTCCGCCACCGCTGCACCTCCGCCGCGCCGCGCCGCATCTCGGCCGCCATGCCGTGGGAGCCGAAGCTCGCCGGACCGCCTCGCCGCCGCGGACGGTGAGTATCGGCCTTGCACCGTTCCTTTCCGGCGATGTTTCCTGCGCGCCGTGTCTCCATTCTCCATCTAATCCTCTCCCGTCTCCTCATCCTCCAGGACACTCGGCAGCCGTCTCGCCGTTTCCCGCCGTCGGAGCTCCGTCGCGACGTCGTCCGAGGCCGCCGCCGCTTTTACGTTGCCACTCGTCATCTTCGCGCCGTCGCTCGCGTCGCGAGCGCCGGTGAGAACCCCCTCCGTTTCCCGTTCATTTCCGTCCCTCCGTGTGGTGGTCGTCGCGCGCGGGTGGTCGCCGTCGTCGACCATCGGTTCGCGTGCGCGCCGCCGCGTCGCCGTGGCGGACGGGGCGTCGCTGCTTTCGGCCGCCGCTCCCCGGGGCGTCCGATCTGCCGGGTGGCAGATCGGGGCCGCCCGCGCGCTCGCCGCGTGGTGGCCCGCTCTCGGGGCCGCGGTGGACTTGGTCCGCCGTGCGCACTGCCTCTCGCACGCCACTGGCTGGTGGAGCCCGCCGGTCGCGCGCGGCTTCCCAGTCTAGTGACGTCATTAATCGGTTAATGCGCATTAAATCACTGGTTAATTATATTCACTCTGAAAATGCAGTAATTCAATAAATCATAACTATTTCATGCGAACCTCTGATTAAGTCCATTCAAATTTCATTAAATCCAGAAATAATGCCAAGAACCATTAAAATACTTTCAGCCCATGTTTGTTGACCCCCATGTACTGTTTTTAATTGTTTATGCACTGTTTGTTGTAAGAATCCGACGCCGGTCAATTCTCTCTGCGTATTTCGAGATCGTAGCCGAATACCTTGAGCCGGAGCAAGGCAAGTCCGCACTGAATCTTGATCAATTCGTACCCATTTTTACATTAAATTGCTTTGTTTACGCAATAAACTGCATTATTTCAATAATTCATGTGGATTGTATTGCCATCAATGTTAGGTTTCAGCCTTAGTCTTGATAACTAAATCCTTGTCACCTGGGTAATATATGAGTAGAATATGATCCCTAGGAATGCTTAGCCATGCTTAGCAACATAGCTCACCTGGGTATTAAAATAATGTCCTTTTTTTTATATGATTCGACTCTGTGACTCTCATATCGGAAAAATGGAACCATGGATAGGTTGTTGTTGAATTCCTAAAATTTGACCTGAATGGTGGGCTGTGGGTGTATGGTTTGCTTGTCACACCTGGCAATAAGGACGGTTCGCGGGAACCACTTGGGCAACTTCCCGTACTTGCCACAAGCCAGGTGGGCAACGGCTTGGGCTTGAAGCGTTTCTCTCCCTCTCCTGGCACCGATGAAGAGGGTGGGCGTGATGGAGTTGTCGGCCCGGGGTAGGGTTGATCGGCTGCCGGATTCACCGTGGCGCAAGGGGGGTAGCCTGGCCAATATGGCGTGCCTGTCGGCAGGTGCAACCTCAGCGTGGTGTGGATGGTTAGGGAGGGGTTGCGTGAACGGTCCTGTCACACAGGTCGCACGGGACATCGTGTGATGTACTGGCACACGGGAACGTGTGTGGGGGCTGTGTCTTGTGGGTACAGTTGTACACGTCTGATCAGAGTAAAACTATTTTTCCCCCGAATAGCCTCCCCCAAGCGCCCGGCGGTAAAAAAAAAAAAAAAAAGGGGCACATTGGGCCAAGACTCACGTGATTAGTCTCACCCTAGATAATAATCTGGTTTTATCAAAATGGTGTTGTGGAAGGTGTGTGTCCGGTCGGCGTGGTTGAGCTGACCGGGGGTGACCGGTTACGTGGTGTAACGCGTCGTGGAGACTGTGAGTGTGAGGTTTACCTCATCAGTTTCGCCTGGTGGTCGTCGGTGTAATTCCCAGCGCGGCTGGTCAACGTGGTTTAAGCGTTGTCGGAAAAGCTGGTCAGCGTGTACGTTGTCCGGTGGTGACTGTTAACGGGTGTACGGTTAATCAGTGAGTTCCGGGCACGTGGTGTACGGTACCCGGAGGTGTCTGGTGACGTGGTTAGCGTTCATCAGTGAGATGTTGACGTGTTTGCGTCAATCATGGATGGTTGGGCCTGGTTAAGTGGTGTAACGTTATCAGTGGTGAATTAAGTATGTTAATTAAAATCAACTTTTCAATGTTTCGCATACTCCTTTTGCACACTGATTTTCGCAAATTAAGACCTATCGCATCTTTGTACCCGGTGCAGATGCATTTTTTGTGGGGTGATTTGTTGAGTACTGTGGTGGTACTCAGCTTGCTCCAATTTTCCCAGTGTTGAGGACGCGTCAGTTGACAGATATCCTGAGGATAGGCTGGCTCCGCCCGTCAAGGTGCCTGTGGGAGGAATCGGCTGCTTGGCCAGATGTTTATAGACTCCGTTTTAATTTTTTTTTTCCGCTGCATTTATGTAATTACCAGTTTATCTGTTTTGTAAGACACGCTGTATGGCCATTGGTTTGTGTACCTGGCTTGCCCTGGGCGGATTTTTACACATTATGTTCCAGCAACTTTTCGGTGCGAATTCTGGCGTTACAGTTGGTATCAGAGCGGCCTTGACGTAGGACACAAGCCAACTGAAACCCTAAGAGCCCTCTGAACTTCCCATTTTGCATATGCTTCTTACCGTTGAAGTTATTTTTGGGAAAGTGGGAATCTATTTTCCGGTTGGGTAAAATCTGGCCCGTTTATGTGAAATTGAGTCAAACCTGGAGTTAACTTTTTGTTTCAAGGATTGACATTGTCCAAATTCTTGGGCAACATTGGTTATCTTGGAAAATGTTTGCATTTAACATGCATAAATCTCTTTATGGTGTCGAAATTATTATGTGAATCTTATGTGTTTTCGCAATGGTATTTTGTGGTTTCAAAATTTACTTACAAAACTTTTACTGCATAATCGTTGTTGTTTTCAAAATATTATTGTTCACTTGTTTGGATCTGAGCCTACATTGATCCCTCCTTGTCTTTATAGATGGACAACTCCCGCAACCAGCTTGTACCGACATGGGTGGACTGGAAGAACTGCGATGAGAGCTCGCACTTGGGGTACATTTCGTGCCGATACACAGCAGTGGAAGCATTGGGGGGTGAGCTAACCACACGGGTTCGTGTGGAGTTCGTGGCGCTGATGTTCCTCCTGCTGCCATGGAGGTAGAGGTTGGCGGCGTAACCTTCAGTCACGCTGTCAGGAGGCTGCTTTCCCGCTCCTTGGAGAGCTGCGCGGAACATCCGCTCTCTCGCACCACTTTTCGATACTCCCTAGGACGCGACCAAGAAACGTTATTTCCAGCGGGCACATGAGACGAACGACATTGTTCACATGGGCAGGCATGATGGCTATGGACTACATTGCAGCCAACTGGGTGGTGTCAGCTAATGGGGACGCACAGGATGATACATGGACTCCAGAACCAGGTCGATCGCCTGAAAAGGCGGTGAGAGCTTGGGACAGCGCCCCCGTGGAGCCCAGGACCCGGCTGACTCCGAGGAAGAGGACCCTTCCTCGTGGCGTGTTCACTTGGCTCCCAAGGACGGGCCTCACGCCTCACCACCCCCACCGCACAGCTCCAGACAGCTCCAGTGTGCCCTGCATGCCATAAGCATCCGAGGTGGATGGATCATGTGTCCGTCTGATGGCCGGCTCTCAAGGAGGCACCAGCATCCATGGGGTTTCACTTCGACGGGACGAAGCAGCTTCCTTAGCGGGTCTGCACTAAGAGCGAGCCAGTTCTTCGGTCCCCCCACGGGAGTGTGGTATTTGTGGGCGGATCCAGGGCCGCACGACGAGGGACGGAGACGAGCAGGAGACCGGCGTACGACTCGGATACTCGTCGAAGCCGCTCGGAGCATTAGACGCCACCTTAGCTTTGGCCGTTTCTTAGTTTGATTTCTGTTTAGTTTTAATGTTAGGACTGTTTGTTTGTTTGGGGTTAGTGGTGGCTGGCCTCTGTTTGTTTCCGCGTCATTAGGGAGTTGAACTGTTTTCCTGTATGTTTCCAACAAGAAGTTACAGTTTTAGATTGCAATCACTTAATTATCACCTGTTCTGAGTCCTGTTTTTCTCCTCCCTCCTTGCTTCCCTTCAGATGGTGAACCGGAGTGGATGCCGTGCTCCGTTGCACTAGCGGCCACAACGGAGCGAGAAGGAGCACCTCAGGATCAAGGAGTACCTAACATGTGCAGCCACTCTACCGAGACCCCCTTGGCGGCGGTTTTTGGCAACCAACAGATGATGGCCTCTGATGATGCACATAAGCAGCAGAACAACCAGCACAAAACACCAGCCAACCACAGAATCGGCCTTGCCTCAATCCAGTGCCAGAGTTCCTGGGGTCAGGCCGCACTTCTCTCAGCTCCCGAAACTCCCATTTGATGCAACGACTGGTGTGTTGGCCATGAGAAGATAGCCACCCCTCAGTCCAGCCGACCAAGAAAGGTCGCTTTTTTGCTACTCACCAACTCTAAGGTCCCGATCGCTTGGTGGGACAATTTTCTGGTGACCCCGTCCGACCGCTTAGTACCCCACCTTCCTGTAAGAAGGTCATTATTTGGGGGAATTCCTGCTTCTTTGGTCGCGCTCATCACATTTCGAGGTACCCGCACTATGGCCAGAATTGGCAGAGAAGGTGCATTTGTGGGCAACAAAAACAGAGAAATTACAGAGACCCCTACAACCTCCCCCTGGTCCGAGCCAGCGGAATAGGAAGGGGAACGTCGACGGGGATATATACTAGAATCGACCTCAGAGTTAACCGTCGTTCTGAGGCGGTATACGCTCAAGCGGGAGAGTTCCGCTCCAGATCCGGCGTGAGACTATTAGACAAGGAGTAAGTTTGCGTGGAATGGATTGGACGGTTTACCTTGCGTCTGATTTCTGAATTTCTCTAGTGGTCGGTCCAAATCGTACTAGCGACTTACTCAACTCTGGTGAACGAAGCTGGTGGACTACAGCTAATCGGCCAGGAGCCAGTGAACACGGGAAGTGTGAGAATCGGCCATAGGGACGCTTGCAGGGCAGAAGTTGGTTTACCGCGGACTAACCAGACAGCTATTCATGCGATCGACCCAAGTGAAGAATCTTGTGGGAGTCGGCAGTGTGCACAGGGAAGAGTTGGGTCCACCGCTGGCGGGTCTTGGCCGATTGGCGTGCATGTGAGGGACTTGGTGGACTTGGTCGGTGCACGCGCCGGTTGGGTTCTCTTCGCACTCGGCAATCAGCCAGATTGCGTTGGCAGTCAGGGGTTGGGGCTGTAAAGTTGGCGGGTGCTCAGGAACCGCTCTCTGCAGCTTGGATTGAGGGCATGGATTGTGTGCTGGTGAATTGTTGAACCGTCCGCGTTTACGTATGTACTGACTGGCATCTGTTGCACAGAGCGCTGCGTTGGTTTGGGTTGCAGACCCATTAAATGGATCGAAGGAGCAACAGGCATACGGCGGGGTGCATGTCTACAGGTAGCACCGTGGTCAGTGGCCGTGGCTACCACGTGGTTAGGCTACTTGCCTTGATCTGGTGTCCTTCTCCGGTGTTGTGCGAATCGCTAAGTGTGGAAATACCGGCAGACGGAACCACTACGCGAAGTCAGTCTCTACGGTGTTGAAGGATAACACCATCTGAGGGGCGGGAGGCAGAGAGCTCGTCTTAAGGCGGTACGAGGAGGAGAAAACAAACAGGTGGCTAGAAACACTGCAGATGGGAAGTGATACGGTGAATCTACACACTGTCGGCCGTAAGAGTGATTTGCGATACCGAGTGCGAAATGTGTCTGGATACTCTCGTTAAGGTTGGATAGACCATCATGGAAACCACCGTCGCTCAACTACCCAACGCCATTCCCCCACAGGCTTGTAAAGGGACCTGTGTCAAACTACATGTTCGTTCAGAGGCCAGCGCCGCACTTGGAAGTGGTATTGGGTGTTTTCGTGAACTCAACACTGCTAACTGTACTTTTTGGGTTCTGGTGCAACACTTCTTTATTCCAGCAATTTGGGGACACTGGATGGTATGGAACTAAAATCCATGAGGGTCTCTACGCCTGGGAACGAATGGTTGCTCCTATAGCTTCGTAGCTAGATCAGGATATCACTTTTCTAGCCAATCTATTAATCCTTTGGATCAACCTTAGACTGTATCTCCTCGGATGGATTGGTTGAACCCCCGAATCAGCAGGGTGATCGCGATCTGTGCGGACGCACCGTA
>RYFJ01002209.1:0-211796 GCA_003991445.1 Oryza meyeriana var. granulata
AAGAGGAGATTTCATTTCCTGGACCTACTAAATATATCTTTTGTTTTCTAAATTTATCCAATCCCTTTCGATTCCAAATATAGATACGTGTATAATATATACGTTCGTGTATATATATATATTATATATATTATCCTCGTACTCAGATAATTCCAATGTCCTTGAGTATTGTCCGAAATTTCTAAATTCCTAGGACGTGACTCAGATCGACAAATATCCCAAATTCAATTTTTGCCGAAATTGGAATTTTCCGAAAAAAGACTCCCATTTTCCTTTCCAATCTTACCCTTTTATTTTCTTTTCTTTCCCTTTTTTTCTCCTTTTTCTCTCGGGCCACTAATCTCTCTTCTCCTTTCTTCTTCTCTCACTCTGTCCTCCTCGAGGCTGAGCTGCCATCTCCTGCCTCGGTCCGAGCCAGCACTTAGGCCAGCTACCGCTCGTCGCCGGTGAGCTCACCCATCGTCCCAATGGCCCCATCTTCATTTTTCCTCCTTCGATCGCCTCGGACCGGGAAGCCGCCTGTCGTCGCACGTTGTCCCTGGGTCTCCGTCGAGCGTTTGCTCGTCGAGCAGCCGTCCTCCGCGTGCCATCGACGTCGGTCCTTCATCCAAATCGGTGACCGAAGCCGCGCTCCCTCCTCCTGCCCTGCTCCCGAAGCCGCCGCCTGCTCTTGACCTCCTGCGCTGTTCGCCTGGGTATCGCCGTCGGTTCGTCATCGTCGCCTCCTTTCGGCTTCCGCCCTTGTGACATCACCGTCACCGTCGGTGCCTGCAATCGACGTCGCCTCTGCCTCCTATTCCTCGTCGTCTTTATTTGCCCGACGCCGGTCCTCATCCATCCTCAATCTGCCGCCTCAGCTTGCTCCTCCCCTGTGCACCGTGCCGCCACCCTGCTCTGCTCCCACGTCGCCGCCGTCATTGTCCCGTGACCAAAGCCCGACGCCGATGTGCCACCCGAGGTCGTCGCCCTTGGCATGTCGCCATCCACCTCTGCTGCACCGCCCAGCCTTCCTCCTCATCATCGCCCTCTCGTCGGCGCATCGCCACAGTTAAAGTACCTGTGTGCCACCGTCCGTCATCGTCTTCCCCTATGATGCTTAGAACCCAGCGATTCCCCTGCTTCGTCACGCCATAGGAGCTCGGTTTGCCCCTCGATGTCTCTGTCTGTAGGCCGTGTTAACGCCAAAATTTGGTAAGCCTATGTCGGATTCGTCAAAGGAGAGCGTCACAGTCAACTAACGGAGATTGATCCAGAAGGACCGGATCCAGGGAGGTAGCCGTGAAGAACCGCATATGGCAGTTATTTATCGTGTCTACTTTTTAGGCAGTATTAGTTTTATCTTTAGCAGACTTGATCTCGTGTCCGATCAGGTCCTGTTAGTGTTTCCTTTTTGTAATTAGGAAGTTGTGCGTGTCCTATCAGGCTACTATATAACTCGGGGTATATATACGTATGCCCGGGTACCTTGGAATCAATCAATCAATCAATCAATCAATACAAACTTCGGCGTCGCCATCCTTCCGACGGGATCCCTGCTTCTCGAGCCGGGCTGCATCGGTTAGGTCCGAACTCTAGCGAGAGGGGTAAGTCTCGTCACTCCGGCTACCTATCGGCTAGGACTTCTCGGTTAGGTCCGATATTCTAGTCGGTTTATGGTAGTCGGCTTACCACGGTATATTTTCTTTTTATCTATGGCTGCATCAGTTCAGTTTGATCTCATAGATTGACTAGGTATATCACATCACGTGTGCGTAGATCGTATCAGCTTACTGGTGAGGGTTTCATCAGTTTGTCTGCAAAATCGTTAGGTCCGACCTACTAAGCTGCTAGCGATAAACCATTCCTGCTAAGTTGATGCTTTATGCGCAGGCGTCTTATCGGGATGTATAGCCGGTAAGTTATATGTTTTACATCACGATCGCAATCAGACTTATCGGCCTAATCAAGGTATCGTTATCGTCATCAGTCTATGCTGCACGGGGGTCCGATCTACTAGACCGACGATGATAGTTCACTCTTGATGAGCATGGTATTATGCGGTGTCTTTATCGGAGTGCTTAGCCGATAAGTTATCTGTTAAGGGCTGACTGCATCTTGTGGTGCCATGGCCCTGGGTACCTCATGACAAGCATATGGGCCACTCGGATAGAGGATGGGCCTAGCCTCGTAATTAGAGATATGGTAACCTCGGCAGACCTGCCTTGTACAATAAGGATATACAGTCCTAGCCGGGTACATTATATCTCTAAGGGGGTAATCTCCTATGGTAATCCCGATGGACTCCTACCTTGTAACCCTGTCCCCCAGTATAGAAAGGGGAGGCAGGCGCCCCATGAGGCAGGAAGAGCACTCATAAGCTCATAGGTGCACACAAGTTCATCAGAAACCACCACCGTATATCCTCAAAGGAATACATATAAACTGGACCGTAGGGGTATTACCTCACATCGAGGGCCTGAACCAGTATAAAATTTCTGTTTCCTTTGCAATCCACCAAGTTTACATCCGCCGACTAGCCCCATATATTATTGCGGTGTTGAAAACATCGACAGTTGGCGCGCCAGGTAGGGCTTCGATGCGATCTACATCTTACAAGCTCGATGGATCCAGCAACTGGAGTCGACGGCGGCAAATTCTCGTCCGGAGGATACAATCTCATTCGGAAGCCTTCGACTTCGTCCGCCGACATGTTCGGCAATCTCACCTTGGCTGACCGGACCCGATCCAACCGGCCGAGGAACCAGCCGACTCCGCGCCAGTAGGCCTACACGATGCTGCAGCAATCTCTCGACGACATGCTGTGGCGATCTCCCATACGCCCAAGTCCAGGACAACTCTTCTTTCGGTGTTCGACTCGGACTCGTTTTTGAGCCGGCCGAGATCGGGCCAAAAAAGGAAGATCGTCAATTCCCGTTCGGACTCGGCGACGCCGCGGATATCTACAATCTACATCCGACGCGGCAAACCCAATCCTTTGGAGTTTCGACTCGGATACGCCCCGAGCGCTCGAGATCGGATTAGGGAGGTCGGAGTGGTAATCGCCCCCATCAAACTATTCCAACTACGACTCTCAGTTGGGACTACGACTCCCAGTCGGATTCCGACTCTAAGTCGACAGCAAGTTCGCAAGCTTCTTCCCGCCACGAGAAATCTTCATGGCATCCAAAGGCCCTCTACTCCTACTCAAGAATCACGCCGACTAGCACGAACAACAGAGAGGAGGAGCCTGCCGACTGCGAGAACAACAGGGGAAGAAGCAAGACGTCCTGCACGCCCGCTTTTGTTGTTCAACGACGGCCTATACGCAGGCTGGGCAATACCGGCCCAGCAAACAAACCTCCAAAAAAGTCGGCGACCACCCGACGTCTTCGTCACGTCAACAACAAACATCGTGGCATGGCAACCTACTGGATACTATCGCAGCTTGGCCTGATCACCAGGACCAACCCCCGACGATCGCAAGGATAAAAGCCAGCTTACCGCTGCTGCATGTCAGCAGCACCAATAGTCGGCGATACCCTCATATTTTTACCGACAACCGGTCAGCATCCCCTAATTGCAGTCTCGTCTACCTCAAAGCGACGCCGAGCGGCCGCTCTAGTCGGCCGCACACGTAGTCACGCCAAAACGCCACTCGGCAACCCAAACAAACAACCGGCAACGTCGAAGTGACCGTCGGGACAACCGGATCTCCGAGGCAACTATGGCGTGATCTTCGGCAGGACACCATGCCCCGGCGCCGCGAACAAGAAGAAGACGAGCAACGCAATGGACAGACGAGAGATACGACATTTCGGCCTACACCACCGAGCGGTTCATCGCCGTCATCGGATGGAGTCCTCATCAAGATGGAGGCATACCAGCCTTCACCCAGGAGCTACAACAGGCCGACTGGCCATCGGGTTTCAAGCCTCAGGCATCAACAAAACGATGGCAAGACCAATCCCGAGTCCTGGCTCACGGTCTACACTCTGGCGATCCGAGCGCTAGGGAAATCAGAAGTCATGGGCTAACTTATCTCCCAGTTGCCTTAGCCGACTCAGCGTGGGACATGGCTAACAGGACTTCCCGACAATCAATCGACTCCTAGGGAGAACTCCGGGAACGCTTCATCAGCCCAACTTCTAGGGAACATACGAGTGGCCATCTTCCGAGTCCGACTGTATATCAGTTGCATCAAGCGGAAGAACGAGTCTCTTCGTGGACTTCATCAAGAGTTCTATGAGAAGAAAATTCGATCCAAACATCAAGGTGAGGTCGTCATCGCCGCCTTTCGAAAAGGAGTCAAAGACACCTCGTTCATGCGCAAAATTCAGACTGCGGAAGCCTCTCACTCTGTCAAAGCCTATTTCAACATGGCAAACAAGTAGCCGACTCGGCCCACGCTGTTGCCGAGGCCCTCGATGACAACAAGTCACCCTGACAGAAGAAGGGAGGGCCACACGAGCGCGGTCCCGACTAAGCCGGGAACGCGAACGCAAGTCAGACGCTTCATTGTGGCAGTCGGTCACAATCGTCTTCGACTTTCAACAATGAAGATATCAAGAACAACAAGTGACATGCTCCGGGCCTCACAAGCCAAACGCAAGGATGGCATCCCCACTCCAAAATACCGAACAGCTAAGTCGCTTCCTGATAAAATATTCTTCACTCGGCCTTGTCATGCCGCTTACACCTAATAGGTGTACAGCTGCACATTTACTTTTTTCCGTTTTTGCTCTTAAAATGATTACAAAAGTACTCGAGTAGGCATAAATCTCGATCCGTGAAACTCTGCTACCATGTTAAGACGAACTCAAGTCACCAAAAACGCGTGTCTGGGAAAGAGCCATGAGCCAACTCCCGACGCTAGGGGGCTATGACTAGCTCGGGAAAGTGCTTAAACGTAATGGGGTCAACTCTCGAGGAAATTAATATCAAAAAGGAAGAACACGTATTTACAATATTATTGTAAAATACATTTATTCAGTGATTATTCCATCATCAGATGCTCTCTTGCCGATATTTTATATTGTAGGCCAGCTCCGGATACGCGTGACAAGGAACTCAAAAGGGGGGGGCTGCGAGCCTATCTCCTACGCTCGGGGGCTGGACAAGTCTGCCAAAATACACTCGGATGTTTTCCATTGATGGCTACTTACCGAGTACTCACGCCAGTCGGGACGTCATCTTCCCCGGCTACGCTCCATGCGAGCTAAAATCGGCCTCCGGCGCCAGTCGGGGCCTGAGTACTACCGGCTAGTAGGGTATGCCCCATGAGGGGTCGCAGCCGAATCCTACGATAATGCTAGGTTCGGATACCTTACTCTGGTCACTTGTCTTCCAGGTTGGGTACCCCATGAGGGTCGCAGCCGATCATATGCTAATGCAAGTTCGGGTGCCGAGCTTGGCTATACTCTGTTGGATAGGTACGCCCCATGAGGGTCGCCAGCCGAACCCTCTGCCTAATGCAAGTCGGGTACCTGTTTCGGCTTTACCCAAGTCAAGAGAAGACTTACATCGTCAAAGTGCATCCGGAGTTCTCATCACTGCGTCACACATGAGGAGGGCAAGCAGATACGTGCATTATACCCCACTCAAGGCTTATGTGGCAACCAGGCTGCATCCAGAACATAAGTCGGAAAGGCCTTGCCGAATAAGCATTTATCTGGCTGATTGCGGTTATCGACACCCAAAAAACTCATCCTGACATGGATGGATGATACTCTATAGAGCTATGCTGGTAGGTTGGTTCAGGGGCTTTACTTGGGTAAAGCCACCAAGACATGAGTTCCTACAGTAGCATGCTCCATGTGGCCGCTCGTAGGCTGAGTTGAAATTATAGCACTGGTGTTACCAACAGGAGCCGGATGAGGTAAACAGATATGCTTCATGAGAGCTTATTGCTAAACATATATGTTTGGGTATCTGTTTTTATCCACCAGGTCTCGAGGATATATTCTTACAAGGATCACAAGCTGGTCTTCATTAAAAGGAGATGCAGGTATCTCTCTCGAGTACGACCTAACCACGTAATGGATTTATTTTTCATACAGTGGTACTCGCCTACATGCGTGGCTACAGTTGCCATTGGCACATTATTCCAGCCGACATGACGCTAAAGAGTCTAACTTTCGAGTAGTGCACTACTCGGGAGAGACTATAAATTTCTCATTCCCGCTGACATGATGCGGAGGAGTCTAACTTTCGTGTAGCATACTACTCGGGAAAGACTATAAACATTCTTCCAGCTGACGAGCTGAAGATTCTAACTTCCGAATGGGACGCCACTCGGGAAAGACTATAAACACCTTTTCCAGCTGACATGAAGCTGACGAGTCTAATTTTTCGAGTAATATATTACTTGGGAAAGACTATAAATCATCATCCCGGCTGACATGATGCCGACGAGTCTAATTTTCGAGTAGTATACTGGGAAAGACTATAAACACCCTTTCCAGCTGACATGACGCTGAAGAGTCCCATATACGAGTAGCATCCTACTCGGTAAGACTATAAACACACATTCCGATTGACATGAAGTCGAAGAGTCCTATATACGAGTAGTTCCCTACTCGGCAAGACTATAAATCATATTCCGGTTGACATGATACCGAAGAGTCTCATATACCAGTAGTAATCTACTCGGGAAAGACTTCAAGGTTAAAGTTCTTTGACTTCATGTTTAATTGTTTTCACAATTAAGCACAAAGTCGGGGGCTACACCTAATAGGTGCGCCTATTCGGCGCACACTATTCCAATATCTACATGGAGCCCTTCATAGCCTCGCTGCCAGCTGAAATGAAGCAGGACTCGGGAGAAGCCGGACTCAGACAAAGAGTACTCGGGAGCAATGCACTCGGGAAGACTTCACCGTGGAGGATGAGCACTCGGCATCAGCTGTGACTCAACTATGAAGGTCTCAGGGGCTACTGTGGGTGCCATGGGCCCCGGGTACCTCATGACAAGCATATGGGCCACTCGGATAGAGGATGGGCCTAGCCTCGTAATTAGAGATATGGTAACCCTCGGCAGACCTTGGCCTTGTACAATAAGGAATATATCAGTCCTTAGCCGGGTACTTATATCTCTAAGGGGAGATCTCCTAGTCGTAATCCGATGGGGATCCTACTTGTAACCCTGTCCCCCAGTATATAAGGGGAGGCAGGGCGCCCCATGAGGGCAGAAGAGCACTCATAAGCTCATAGGTGCACACAAGTTCATCAGAACCACCACCGTATATCCTCAAAGGAATACATATAAACTGGACGTAGGGTATTACCTCACATCGAGGGCCTGAACCAGTATAAAATCTTCTGTGTTCCTTTGCAATCCACCGAGTTTACATCCGCCGACTAGCCCCATATATTTATTGCCAGTGTAAAACATCGACAGATCTATTTATCTTATATTGTTGGCAATGGCTTTATTATTCTGTTATCTCTTTGTCATCGGCCTCCAGCCGATGTCCATGCGCCCTGTTCAGTAATCGGCAGATTCGTCAGATGTTTATCATTTATGTTATCACTTGCTTTGTTATACATCCTTGCCTGTATTACTGTTGCGATCGGCTAAGGGCTAGCTGGTTGGTTTATTCTGTTCAACCGAGTTCCTGGGCATGACCCCAACCAAGTTCCCGGGCACGACCTCAGGGGAGGACCCAGGTATGAGCTTAGGTAAGAACCCGGGCACGGGTATGGACGGCGAATGAAGATCCCGGGAGCCGATGTGAGCAAGGGGCCCGGGCACGGGCGCAGGCAGTATCTTCGCAGCAATACTAGTAACATTAAACTATGATCGGCAGGAGATCCTGTAGTTTATTTTCCTTATGCATCCTGCTTGTTTTCTTTACCAAGCTTACAGCCGATTCTTGAGCATCCCTTCGATGATCGGCTAATTTAATGTTTGCTTATTATTAGTTATCATTCATGCCATCATCGGTTTCTAGTCGATGTATAAGTGCTACAGCGCTTATCGGCCATCGGCCGATGAAACGAGTCAAGATCGGCTTCCAGCCGATTGGCTCATTGATCTAACGTTTTTGTCCTTGTCAATTACAGGGTCAAATTGACTGGCACGCCTACGAACCTCAACACTTTAGGACCTGCACTGGAGTAAAGCAAATCTCCCAGGCCTTCGCGTGTCTTCTGACGCCGAACCAGATCCCGGCGATTTTTGGCGTCAACACGCTTTTGGCACGCCCGGTGGGACCACGAAGTTTCAACCCGAAATCTTAAACGCCAAGTTTCGACAATCAAACCTGCAACATGGCCGGGAAGGAAGTCAAAACAGGCAACATAATTCCGGTCAGTATGGAGGATTTGACAGAAGAGCAGAAACAGCAAATTGAGCAAACTATGGCCAATTTTCAGAAGCTGTGCTTAGAATCTTTCAGCATGACACGACAAGGGCCGATTCAAAAATCCTAGTTTCCGAAGCCAGTGTTGGTTGGAGAATCGAGCCATACTCAACCCGAGAGCCCATCAATCAAGTCTTTATAGGATATGGTCAATGAGGCTGTACACCACGCGCTCATTAATCAGTCGGGGATCTTGTGGAATACATTGCATAACCTCATCAAGAAGACTGTTGATGGATCGATTGCCCAAGAACTGACTCGGGGCCCTGTGTTCCTCCCACCAAAGATAGAGCCAAATCAGGTTGCTTACAACATGAGCAAGGATGTACCAGAAAACTTGTTTACACAAAACCAAGCTGGGGGGCAACAGGATATTCCTGCTGCATATCATCGGTCTGCTTACTATGGGGGATATCAGCAAAACTATCCAGCGGGAGGGGCCGATCCGGGTAATTATCAGAGGGATTATTATAGACAAAATCGGCAACCAACTCCACCGGTACAGTACCAACAGTATCAACAGGAGAATCCAAGGGAAGAAGACTTATCGGTACGAATTGAGGAAATAATGAGGGAACAGTTCGGGATGAAGCCCAGAGAACAAACGTTTATGTATTGGCATCCATACCCCGAGTGGTTTGACAGGGTCCCGTTACCACACCGATACAGGGTCCCGGATTTTTCTAAATTCTCAGGGCAAGACAATACATCTACTGTGGAACATGTTAGCCGATTCCTGGCACAGTGCGGGGAGGCATCGGCTGAAGAGGCCCTGAGAGTTAGATTTTTCTCCTTGTCCTTATCCGGATCGGCTTTCGCATGGTTTTCTTCATTACCACCGAATTCAGTTCGGGGGTGGGCCGATCTAGAAAAACAGTTTCACAAATACTTCTTTGCTGGAATCCATGAGATGAGACTGACAGATTTGACGTCGGTTAGGCAACGACCAGATGAGACAGTACCGGAGTACATCCAGCGATTTCGGGAGGTTAAAAACCGATGTTACAGTCTGAACCTGAGCGATGGGCAGCTGGCCGATTTGGCTTTCCAGGGACTTTTGGCGCCGATCAAAGAGAGATTTTCATCCCAAGAGTTTGAGTCCCTGGCGCATCTGGTGCAAAGGGTATCGGCTCATGAAAGCCGATTTCAAGAAGCGAAGAAGGACAAATTTCAAAGACGAGTTGGCCAGGTACAAGTTTATTCATCGGACTCAGACGATGAGGAATCTGATGCTGAGGTTGGATTGGCGGAGTGGGCCAGGAACAAGAAATCGGTATCGTGTCCATGGGTCAGGGATATCGGCAAGGAGGAACGGTATGATTTTGATATCAGTAAGGCAGATAAAATATTTCACTTGCTGTTACAAGAGAAGCAGATACAACTACCGCCAAATCACGTTATTCCATCAGCCGAAGAACTAAAGAAGAAGAAATATTGCAAGTGGCACAATGCGATATCGCATCACACCAACGAGTGCAAGGCTTTTCGGCAACAAATTCAATCGGCAGTTGAGCAAGGACGAATCAAGTTTGAAGACAAGAAGCCGATGAAGATTGATGGGCACCCATTTCCCGTGAACATGGTATACGCGGGATCATCATCAAAGGATCAGGCCGATGGAACAAGACGTCAAAGGTACAAGCCAAGGATCACTTCATCGGATATGATAGAAAAATATTCAAGGTACGAGGAACAGAGGGATGAGCTAGAGATGTATAATCCGCATTGGAACTGCTCGTTCTTTAGATTCTGCTGGGATCAGGGGATGAGATTGCCATCAGTAGAAGATTGTCCCGAATGCAGTAGTATGAGGAATCAGTATGATCAGCAGCAGAGGTTTTCGCAGGATCGATCGTTTGGAAAAAGAGCATCGGTTCATAGCCGATTAGGACCGATCCATGGAGAATTCTTTGAGGATGAAGAGGAAGTGCGTGAAGAACAGATCCAGAATCCTCAATGGTGCCCTAGTGGGATATTCACGAAGAATCAGAAGAGAAGGGCACAACGGTTACGGCACCGAGAGCAACAGGAAGAGCAACGCCAGGATCAAGAGGAAGCTGATCATCGTCCTAAAAAGACCAAGCAAGTTTGGCAAGTCAGGAAAAAGGACGATGAGGATGCATCGGCGCTAGTAAATATGGTGTTCTTTTTGCCTTTGGAATATAAAGCACTTTCATCAGATGAGGAAGGCCGTGAGGAAGTTTTCGCTCAGTTAACACTGCAACCTGACCAAGCCATATTTGGTAAACCTGAAGAGTCAGAGCATCGGCACTTAAAGCCGTTATACATCAAGGGCTATGTAAATGGAAGGCCGATGACCAAGATACTGGTTGATGGGGGAGCAGTGGTTAATCTCATGCCTCATGCCACATTCAGAAAATTGGGGAAGACCACCGAAGATTTGATCAAGACAAATATGGTGTTAAAAGACTTCGGTGGGAATTCATCAGAAGCAAAAGGAGTGTTGAACGTGGAGTTGACAGTGGGGAATAAAACATTACCCACCACGTTTTTCGTCATCGACGGAAAGGGATCGTACAGTTTGCTTCTCGGCAGGGACTGGATTCACGCGAACTGTTGCGTGCCTTCGACAATGCATCAATGTTTGATACAGTGGCAGGGAGATCAAGTCAAAGTGGTCTTAGCGGATCGGTCAGCCAATATTGCAATGACCGATCTACCAGTCTGGGAAGCTGATGGTGTTGATTGCTTATCCAGAAAGATGTGGGAAGGAGACTACCTTGAGGTCACTAGCCAGGGGATACATCCGATCCAGCAAGTCGGCTCTGAGTTGTTACTCTGATGGGCTCCATTGAAGACTTTGAAGGGAAATTGGGGCAAGGATTTACGTCGGCTGATGAGTTGGAGGAAATTGACATAGGACCAGGAGATAAGCCAAGGCCGACGTACATAAGCAGAAAACTAAGTCCTGAACTTCGAGAAGAATTGATAGCACTGTTGAAGGAGTATCGGGATTGTTTCGCCTGGGAGTACCATGAGATGCCAGGATTAAGCCGATCGATTGTTGAACATTGGCTGCCCATTAAACCAGGATATCGGCCATTCAAGCAGGCTCCAAGGAGATTCAAGGCAGAATTATATGAGCCGATCAAGGCGGAGATTACAAGGTTATATGATGCCAAATTTATAAGGCCATGCCGATATGCTGAGTGGGTTTCTAATATCGTCCTGGTGGAGAAGAAAAATGGAAAATTGAGGATATGTATTGATTTCCGGGATCTGAATAAAGCTACCCCCAAAGAAGAATACCCAATGCCGATAGCGGATTTATTGGTGGATGCAGCCTCAGGCCACAAGATTATCAGCTTCATGGACGGCAATGCGGGATACAATCAGATTTTTATGGCTGAAGAAGATATACATAAGACTGCGTTTCGGTGTCCAGGAGCTATCGGCCTGTATGAGTGGGTAGTAATGACTTTTGGATTGAAAAGTGCCGGTGCGACTTATCAAAGAGTGATGAATTATATATTTCATGATCTCATCGGCTTATTGGTAGAGATTTATATTGATGATGTGGTGGTCAAGTCTAAAAATGAGGAAAGCCATATAGCCGATCTACAAAAAGTGCTGGAGAGAGCCAAGAAATACGAACTAAGAATGAATCCCAATAAGTGCGCTTTTGGTGTATCGGCTGGGCAATTTTTGGGTTTTATGGTTCATGAGCGAGGGATTGAAGTTAGTCAGCGAAGTATCAGAGCCATTAAGACTACAGAGCCACCAAGCAATAAGACAGAGTTGCAATCGTTGATCGGCAAGATTAATTTTGTGAGAAGGTTTATATCAAATTTGTCAGGGAGAATTGAGTCTTTCACGCCGTTGTTGAAGTTGAAGGCTGATCAAGAGTTTGTGTGGGAGGCAGCACAACAGAAGGCATTTGATGAAATCAAGAATTATCTGAGTTCCCCACCTATTTTAATTCCGCCGCAGAAAAGAATGCCGTTCAAATTGTATTTGTCAGCCGATGAGAAATCCATCGGATCTGTTTTAATACAAGAGTTTGAAGGAAAAGAGCGAGTTGTGTTTATCTGAGCAGAAGACTTCTGGATGCTGAAACGAGATATCCTGCGGTGGAGAAATTATGCCTGTGTTTATATTTCTCGTGTACGAAGTTAAGGCATTACATCCTATCGGTTGAGTGTACAGTAGTTTGCCAGGCCGATGTGGTGAAATATATGTTGTCGGCTCCAGTCTTGAAAGGGCGAGTTGGCAAGTGGGTTTTTGCTTTGACGGAGTTCGACTTAAGATATGAATCGGCTAAAGCAATTAAGGGACAAGCAGTGGCCGATTTCATTGTGCAACATAGAGGGTCTCATGAGGATTATGTGGAACCGATCCCATGGACTTTGTTTTTCGATGGATCGGTTTGCAAGCATGGATCTGGTATCAGCTTAGTTATCATATCACCTCGGGGGGCAAGTTTTGAGTTTGCTTTTACAATTAAGCCTTATCGGACTAATAATCAGGCAGAGTACGAGGCGGTGTTAAAAGGACTTCAACTCTTAAAGGAGATCGGAGCCGATGTCATAGAGATAATTGGCGATTCTTTATTAGTGGTCCAACAGTTGTCTGGAGAATATGGGTGTAGGGATGATGTTTTGAGGTCATATTATGAGGAGTGTACAGATTTGTTAAGAGATTTCAAGATAGTATCAATAGATCATATTCCCAGGGAGCAGAATTTAGAAGCCAATGATCTTGCACAGATTGCTTCAGGGTATCAGCTGAATAGGCAGGTTGAGGTTGAGATAGCCGATATTGATATCCAGAACAAGGCCGATGACTGGAGACAGGAGTTAGTTGATTACTTGCAAAATCTGTCGCAATCGGTTTCCAGGAAGATTCGGTATAAAGCTACTAAATATGTGCTGCTTGATGGGGAGTTGTATTATCAGACTTTTGAGGGAGTTCTGCTTAGGTGCCTGAATTTGGAAGAAGCCAAAGTGGTTATGTGCGAGGTGCATGAAGGCGTCTGTGGGACTCATCAATCGGCTCATAAGATGAAGTGGTTGCTGAGAAGAATAGGGTATTTTTGGCCGACAATGCTGGAGGATTGCTTTAGGTATTATAAAGGGTGTCAAGATTGTCAGAAATTTGGAAATATACAGCGAGCACCAGCATCGGCTATGAATCCTATCATCAAACCGTGGCCGTTCAGAGGTTTGGGAATTGATATGATCGGCCAGGTTTTTCCTCCATCAAGTAAAGGGCATAAGTTCATATTGGCGGCAACAGATTATTTTACCAAGTGGGTAGAGGCGGTTCCTTTGAAGAAAGTTACGTCCAAGGAAGCGATCGAGTTTGTAAAGGAGCATATTATTTATCGGTTTGGGATTCCTCAGACGATAACTACTGATCAGGGGTCTATCTTTGTGTCTGATGAGTTTCAACAGTTTGCTGCCAGTATGGGAATCAAGCTATTAAATTCGTCGCCTTATTATGCTCAGGCCAATGGGCAGGCAGAAGCTTCTAACAAGAGTTTGATCAAGTTGATTAAGCGGAAAATTGATGAGCAGCCACGGCGATGGCATACTACATTAGCCAATTCACTATGGGCCTATCGGATGGCATGTCATGGATCTACTCGGGTGTCGCCGTATCAGTTAGTATATGGTCATGAGGCAGTTTTACCATGGGAGACTAACATCGGCTCTAGGAGAATTTCTTTGCAGAATCAGTTGACGGCCGATGATTATTATGACTTAATGACAGATGAACTTGAAGATTTAGCTCAGAATCGGTTGAGGGCGTTTGAAAGGATCAAGGAAAATAAGGCTAAGGCAGCTCGGCATTACAACAAAAAGGTGGTGAATAAGTCGTTTGCCGAGGGAGATCTTGTGTGGAAGTTGATTTTGCCGATCGGGTACAGAGATAATAAGTTTGGAAAATGGTCGCCTAATTGGGAGGGACCCTATCGGATTAATCGATGTGTGCCTGGTAATGCCTATGTGTTAGGAGATCTTGATGGGACGGAGTTTGCTAAAGCGCTTAACGGGAAATATCTCAAGAAATACCATCCCAGCGTTTGGATCAATTCTTAAATCGGTTAAGTGTAGCCGATTTCTAGAATAGTACGGAAAGCCGATGTTTTGCATCGCCTAAAGATAGCCGATATCAATCAATATCGCCTTTAGATCAAATAAATAGAGAAATTATCAAGAGTGAAAAGAAGCGAGCAACGGAGCCGGTCAAAATATATTACAGTGCAACCGGCATGTCTCAGGAGGCCGTCAGATGTTAAGCTACAGGAATTTTTGGATGGTTTCGATCGCGCACAGGCGGATCTGGTCAATCTCATTGATGGCGTGAATGTCGTCTTCATCGGAGCCCAGGATGGTCTTCAATTTTTTGCGCCGATGAACGACTTGACGCACTGTTGCTGCGACCTTCGCCTCTTGGTCTTGTATGGCTTGCGGCAGGCCGATACGCTAGGACTCTGTGGTTTCAAGATCCTTGCGAACTTTTTCAAGTTCTGCCAGCAAATCGGCCTCCTTCTTCTTCAGTTGATCTAGCTTGGGTTGGAGCTCTTGAGGGGCAGTAGCCATATCATCAAGTCTTTTCTTCTCTGTCTGGGTTAGCAGCCGATCGGCTTGGATGCCTGCGGTGATCTTCTGTTGGTCAGCGCGATCAGCTATGCGCTGTCTAAGCTTGATAAGTTTAAACCTGTGAGATTCCAGGTATGCTGCAGGGGTTAATGCATCGACGAGTTCTTCGGGCAGGTAGTGTTCGATTTCTGCAAGCCTTGCCCGAATCGGCCCACAATCTTCAACTAGCGCATCAATTGGGTTTTCCAGCCGACTGTTGATGCTTGTTAGATAATCGCGCACGTCGGCTGGGAACGACGGTTTGGTCGCTGTGCTGGTGGTTGGTTCGTCTTCTGCCTCCAAGTACTTGCCGATGTCAAAGGGGAACAAATCGGCTAAGGACTGCAAAATTGACATCGGTAAGGGGATCGGTAAAAAGCTAAAAGCAAAGTATGGGCATAAAGAAGTTACATGAGGAAAGACGTCAACAGCTCGGGTGGGATCGGCTTCAGTGAGATGAATAGGGTGTTCTTCGGAGGGGCCGATGTTAGCCGATGGGATAGCAGCAGTCTCAATGACGGTTGGACTTGGTACCGAGAGTGGAGCAGCCGGAGAAGCCATCGGCTCAGTGCTTGGAAGGATATCGGAGGAGTGTTGAAGTTCCGGAGCCGATGACTCGAGCTGGGAATAAAACTGGTAAGATAAGAGGAAAGCGGGTAATAATATTGAGACTTGACACGTACCTGAGGAGATGAGGGAGCCGATGTTGTTTGAGGAGAAGATGGCGTCGGGGTAACGACATCAGCATCAGTTTTCTGCTTCTTTGAGGAGGGGCGATGCGCTAACTTCTTACGTTTTTGTCCCATCGGCCGAGGCGCCTTAAGAAGAGCCGATGGAGATGGAGCGTTGCGCCCTAAGTTTGGAGTGGCCGATGGAGGTTGGTACAGAATCGGTCGTCCGCTGTTGCTTGTTGATGGGGGCTCGACGCTGGCAGCCTGCAAAATAAGAGTTAGAGATGATTGGAGATGATGGTTAAAGCTTGCGGGTGTTACCTCTTCATCGGATTCGACGTACTCAGTGTCAAGACGAGAGCAGTAGCAGGTGGCCGCTAAGCTAAATAGATGTTTTTTCCATTCTGACCACCATCAGACAAAAAGCTTGGTGTTGGCAGTGTAGATACACACCTCGGTGGTAGCGCCTAGGAGGAGGGGGTCTGTCAAAGTCCGCAGCCGATCATATTCCAGGGCGCTGCTGACCGTGCCTCAGGCTTGAAGTTTGTCGATGAGGAAAAGGCCGATCGGAAGCTGACCAAGGCCAAACTGGCGGGAGCCGACCGATGGGTGGTAAAACTCGTAAGAAGGCTGTGATCGGCCCAGGGAGAAGCCAGTTGGCAGCAGACGAGGGGAGATAGCCGATAGGAATATGGCCTTGGACTCGTCATTATCCAGAGCTTTGAGTGGGTCAAAGTTAGAAGGCATCTCAAATGATGGTGCGTCATTATATGCAAACCAGAGAGTGGCCTCCCTGGTGAAGCCATAGTAAAACCCCTTGAACCACTGACTAAGTTCAGCGGGGGTTATCTTGCCGCTAGAAAGAGCCGATGCAGCTTCGCCCATGGAAACGCATCGGTGGTAAACGGGATCTTGGTCTTCTGTGTAATCAACTGGGAAGGATTGCTTGAGAAGAGAAGTTTCAGGGACGGCCTTGGAGGTGTAGATATTAAGCCAGAGCTGTACGAACCACCAAGGGCCCCTGATGTGGCCGACGGGCTGGCCGGCCGATAACTTAGTTGCTACTTGGTGAAGCAACTGATAAGTGGCACCAAGGAGGAATTGCCCCAAGGGGATCTGTTTCCGATCAACCAGGCATTCTGCCAAACATTGCATGTTGATTGTCGGACCAAGGGTAGCGCCACCAAAAACAAAACGCTCCAGCCAGAGGTTCAGAAAAGCAACGTGTTCCCGGTCATCAACCGATCCAGTTCCCTTATTGTGAAGAGATATGTACCTGGACCAGCCACCGATGTTCTTTGCTTGAAGCCGATGAGTGGGTTTGAACCGGAGCTTGAAGGGGTCGATGTAGCTTGTCATGTCCAGACAGGTGAGCATGGTCACATCTAGCAAAGTGGGGGTCATCGGCCCATGCCCGAACAGGAAGGCATTAAGGGCATCGGACCAGAAATATGAGGCCGATGCGAGCAGAGGTTCATTTCTTTCCATATCGGCCAGGGAGAGATTGGTGCAATGGCCGATATGAGATTCTTCCCAGTAGGTTCTCTTCGCAGCAGACACACTGATGTACCAATCTCTCCACCCAGGCAGTTTGCTTGGCCATGACCTGAAGCTGTTGATCCAGTCGCCGACTCGCATGGCCGAGTTCTTGAAAGGGATACGCTGGGTCTCGGCGCATATGAAATCGGTGGGATCTTCGCTACCCATGGGACCATGATAGAAAAAGTTTGGGTAATCGACGGCTGGGATCAAGATCTGACCTCTAAGATGCTACAGTAAACAAGAACACGACGAAGAACAGATGAAGAACATGGTGGATTGGACGCATCTGGGCCGCAAAATCGGAGAAATAATCAGTTAGGAAGATTACCTCAGGGACTGCAGATGCCGATGCCATCGCAAGAAAGGAGGAAGATGCAGAAATCAACGGCTAAAGAAGAGGGCTGCGACGGTTCGTCTGGATTTGCTAGAGCTTGTTGAAGGCTTGGAAGATGAAGCGGTGGTGCTCTGGTGATGTGAAAGCGTAAAAAAGGGCTAGGAAGACGAAGCGTTTTATAGAGATATGATGACCGGGCGGGAATCGAGGCCGTTGGCACTGTTTCAAACAATTATGGCAAGTGGGCTACCTTGGGCCACCTCGGTATGGAAGAAATTTAGAGGCCCAAAATGAAAGAATTTCGAAGTCCTATAGGAGAACTCCGAAATTGGGGGGCATGTGTTAACACCAAAATTTGGTAAGGCCCTATGTCGGATTCGGTCAAAGGAGAGCGTCACAATCAACTAACGGAGATTGATCCAGAAGGGACCGGATCTAGGGAGGAGCCGTGAAGACCGCAATATGGCAGTTATTTATCGTGTCTACTTTTTAGGCAGTATTAGTTTTTATCTTTAGCAGACTTGATCTCGTGTCCGATCAGGTCCTGTTAGTGTTTCCTTTTGTAATTAGGAAGTCTTGTGCCGTGTCCTATCAGGACTATATTAACTCGGGGTATATATACGCGTATGCCCGGGTACCTTGGAATCAATCAATCAATACAAACTTCGGCGCATCGCCATCCTTCCGACGGGATCCTGCTTCTCGAGCCGGGCTGCATCGGTTAGGTCCGAACTCCAGCGAGAGGGTAAGTCTCGTCACCCCGGCTACCTATCGGCTAGGACTTCCTCGATTAGGTCCGATATTCTAGTCGGTTTATGGTAGTCGGCTTACCACGGTATATTTATTTTATCTATGGCTGCATCAGTTTAGTTTGATCTCATAGATTGACTAGGTATATCACATCACGTGTGCGTAGATCGTATCGGCTTACTGGGAGCGGTTTATCATCAGTTTGTGCTGCATCGGTTAGGTCCAACCTACTAAGCTGCTAGCGATAAACCGTTCCTGCTAAGTTGATGCTTTATGCGCAGGCGTCTTATCGGGATGTATAGCCGGTAAGTTATCATGTTTTACATCACGATTGCATCAGACCTATCGGCCTATCAAGGTATCGTTATCGTCATCAGTCTGTGCTGCAACAGTTGGGTCCGATCTACTAGACCGATGATGATAGTTTCACTCTTGATGAGCCGATGGGTATTATGCGGTGTCTTTATCGGAGTGCTTAGCCGATAAGTTATTTGTTAAGGCCTACTGCATCTATTTATCTTATATTGTTGGCAATGGCTTTATTATTCTGTTATCTCTTTGTCATCGGCCTCCAGCCGATGTCCATGCGCCCTGTTCAGTAATCGGCAGATTCGTCAGATGTTTATCATTTATGTTATCACTTACTTTGTTATACATCCTTGCTTGTATTACTGTTGCGATCGGCTAAGGGCTAGCTGGTTGGTTTATTCTGTTCAACCGAGTTCCTGGGCACGACCCCAACCAAGTTCCCGGGCACGACCTCAGGGGAGGACCCAGGTACGAGCTTAGGTAAGAACCCGGGCACGGGTATGGACGGCGAATGAAGATCCCGGGAGCCGATGTGAGCAAGGGGCCCGGGCACGGGCGCAGGCAGTATCTTCGCAGCAATACTAGTAACTTTAAACTATGATCGGCAGGAGTTCCTGTAGTTTATTTTCCTTATGCATCCTGCTTGTTTTCTTTACCAAGCTTACAGCCGATTCTTGAGCATCCCTTCGATGATCGGCTAATTTAATGTTTGCTTATTATTAGTTATCATTCATGCCATCATCGGTTTCTAGTCGATGTATAAGTGCTACAGCGCTTATCGGCCATCGGCCGATGAAACGAGTCTAGATCGGCTTCCAGCCGATTGGCTCATTGATCTAACGTTTTTCTCCTTGTTAATTACAGGGTCAAATTGACTGGCACGCCTACGAACCTCAACACTTTAGGACCTGCACTGGAGTAAAGCAAATCTCCCAGGCCTTCGCGTGTCTTCTGACGCCGAACCAGATCCCGGCAATTTTTGGCGTCAATAGCCGGCCGACAGCCTCTCCTCTTGTGCGATAGCCATGTGGACTTGTTAGTTTTCTCGGTGTATGATAAGTGAGCCTGGTGCACAGTAGTCCAAGCCATCTTGTCCATCCAACCCTTTTAATCAATTCTAGCCATCCGATCTATCCCGATTAAATCCGAACTGTCGGATTCCAATAACTCAATTCGGATGCCACCTCAGCCCTACCAGCCATCTCATCGCCACGTGTCGTCAAGCCATCAGTCCTCCATAGCCATTTGCTCTTCGGCCCCATGGACTTAGTCATCCAAAACCCAATCCATGACAGTGGGTCCTACCTCAATTTCCTATACAATAGTAATTCCTTCAATAATCAATTTCTGGGAGAATATTCTTGAGAATATTCTTTTCTAATTCTTTTCGGATTCATTCTGAATTCAATATTCTTAAAGCCATATCTTTTCCGTTTGAAGTCCGAATCGACCCGTTTCTTCCTAAATTCATTTAAAATCATAATTTACTTGTTTCTGTATTTTTATGTATTGTTTATTTGGAGTTTCTTAGGGTTTGTTATCGTTTTACGTGTAGTTGCGTACAATCGTCGTTTGGGAAGACTGTTGAGTCTGCGGAAGAGTTCGAAAGAGTATTTGAAGACTTTTGCGATTGCAAGGCAAGTCACACGATAATCTCCTTGAGCATGTTGATCCCATTCGTGAAAGTATTTTATTTTAAATTTATTGCATGAAATGCTTTTGAATGTCATTATATGGGTATTTATTTACTATCCTATGATCCTTGACTATTATGGCCATGTCGATATTTGATTCCTTCACCTTGATACCCCGGGTAATAATACTGACTAGCTGGATGACTATTTAAAGGTCTAGCTAGATTATTTAGGATTTGCTTAGCCATGCCTAGAAACTATAGTGACATTCTATGTGGGGAAAGTTAATGAATCACTTATCAATGATTAATAGACAATGGCTACAATTTCACGATCGTGAGTCATGGTTGATTATTTAAAATGTGACAACTAAAACTTGACTGAATGGTGGGTTGTGAGCACCAGGATTGTGATTATTGCTAGCGGTGCTCATGACAGTTAAGGACCGGTTCGCGGACTACTTGTTGCGAAGCAACACTCATGCTAACCACAAGCCAGCATGGGTAATGGTAGGATCCAATGTGTAGTACGTTCAACCGGGGTCCACCATGGTGTGTTGTGGCTGTGTCAATAAGACCACCATGGCTGCGTCAATAAGTCCATGTCTTGGGCGTTGGATCGTTTCCTAGACTCAGAACCCGATCAGTTCTGGCTGGAAACTGGTGGTCCAGCGGGTAGCTTCCTTGTTGTGCGGATTACATGGAGGGTTCTATCACAATCTCTATTCGGGTACTTTCGAGTATCGCGACGCATGGCTGACATGATGTTGAGATTGTGTCTTGTGGGTAAATTGGTACATCTCTGGCCAGAGTAAAACTATTCAAATAGCCGTGCTCGCGGTTAATGAGCGGCCTAGCAATGTTTCTGTGATTAGTCCTACACAATTTAATAATGATGAGAAATGATGGAATATTGATAGCTCCTGTTTGGAGAAGTTTTGGTTTGGGCCTGAACTGCGTTGGAGCGCTGTTCAGTGATTGATTCAATACTGATTAATAATTAAACTATACTATTTTTAATGATTTTGAATGCAAATGTTTTAAATGCTGTTTACGCAAATAAGCCATATTATGCCTTTTTCTTTGGTATCCTGTTGCATTACATTGCATTCCCTAGTGTGGCTTGTTGAGTACGGTGGGTGGTACTCAGTCTTGCATTATTGCAATCTTTAGAGTGAAGCTTTGCGTGGAGGAGAAGATGGTGTTTGGCTTATACCCCAGTTGAGCTGCCTGTGGCTTGGAGCTGAAGCTACGCTAGTTGCCGTTCCGCTGCTGTTTTCTTCTGTGTGAGGACTAAGTGCCTCTGTTGTAAGTATTTATCGTTGTTTCGTTTTGGTTATGTTTATCAAATTGTCAATTTGTATACCTCGGCTGATTCCTAAATGAGGATTTATTGCACAAATTAGCTTTGGAAATTCTGGTGAATTTCTGGGCGTGACAGTTGTGGCGTGACGAAGACGTCGTGGTCGCCAATTTTGGTTTGGAGGATCTGTTGCTGGGCGATTCGCCTAGCCTGGCGTAGCCCGTCATTGTGGGCCTCGCGGTTGGCCTCCTCTTGTCGTAGTCAGCGCGCCTCCTCCTGTTGCTCCTCTTGTAGTCGGCGTACCTCGGAAGGTGGTGTTGAAGCCATGAAGATCTCGTGGGAGAGGAGGAAGCTTGCCGAATTAGAGTCCGAACTGGCGTTCGAACCGCTGTCCGACTTGGTGTCGGACTCCGAATAGTTTATCGGAGTAAGAACAACTCCGATCTCTCTAGATCCAATCTGAAACGGCG
The DNA here is from genome assembly GCA_003991445.1 of Oryza meyeriana var. granulata. Lineage (NCBI taxonomy): Eukaryota > Viridiplantae > Streptophyta > Magnoliopsida > Poales > Poaceae > Oryza > Oryza meyeriana. The sequence continues at coordinate 21,957 of RYFJ01002209.1, forward strand.
CTTGGCCGTGTCCAAACCGAATTGCTGGAGATCGGGTCTGCTGCGCGGGATATAGATGCGCAGCGTCGCCGGAGCTGTGAGGGAGATTGACGACCTCTCCCCTTCTCGGCCCAACCTGGGTTGGCTCGAGGCCTAGCGCAAGTCAGACGCCGAAGGAGAGTGTTGTCCCTACACTTGGCGATGTGAAGGATTAATGCAGTAAGTCGGGGAAGGAGATCGTGACGTCCTGTGAGCCGACTGGTGCAAGATCGGCTGGTTCCTCGGCCGGCAGGATAGGATCTGCCTTAGCCAAGGTGAGATTGCCGAGTTGATCGGCGACGAAGTCTAAGCTCCCGAAGGTAATTGCGTCTCCGGGGGAGAACTTGTGGCTATTGACTCCGTTGATTGAATCCATCGAATCTTCTGATGGGGAATTCGCCGGAGCCCCTACCTGGCGCGCCAACTGTCGATGCTTTGCACCAGCAATAAAACTATAGGGCTACTCGGCAAAGGTGAATTCGGTGGATTGTAGAGGAACACAGAAGATTTATACTGGTTCAGGCCCTCGATGTGAGGTAATACCCTACGTCCAGTTGAGGTGTTATTACTCTGAGGTGTTTGATGATCGATGATCTTGTTGTCCTTGCCTTGAGGGGCGCCCTGCCTCCCTTTATATACTAGGGGACAGGGGTACATGATAAGGATCCCAGCCAGATACGGCCAAGGGATTTCCTTCTTAGAGATAGAGTCCTATCCGACTAAGACTATGTTTCCTTATTATACAAGGCAAAGCCTGCCGGGTGCTATCTTATCTCTAATTACATGGTTCGGCCCATCCTCTATCCGAGTGGCCCATATGCTGGTAATGAAGTACCCGGGGCCCATGGCCTCCACAGGTCTCAGTTACCTTGAACTTATCGGCCGACTCATGGCTCCTCAGCTTCAGCGGCTGGATGCACCGAGTCAGGAAACGCCACGCCACCCAAGGCCTGGTGAGGCCAGCTTCTTTAAGCTTATCCAATTTCTCCAGCAATTGATGCACTTGGCCCATCTCCTCAAAGGTTGGATCTGCTAACCAATTTGGTAAAACTACCGGTGGCAAGCCGGTGAATGGACGCAAGGAGGGAGCCAGATCTGTGCAATAGAACCACTCCTTGTGCCAGCCTTTCAGGGAAGATTTCAAGGGGAGATCAAGAAATGTTTTCTTCCTATCACTCCTCAACTGGAGACCAGCCCCCCCAATCACATTGATATTATTCTTAGAGGGCTGGGGTTTGATGTGGAACAATGCCTGAAGAAATTAAAATGGGGTTCCACACCCAAAAAGCACTCGTAGAGAGTGACAAATATGGAGATTTGAAGAATCGAGTTGGGATTCAAATTCACCAGCTCCAACCCATAGAAGTCAAGGATGCGGTGGAAGAAATCAGAAGAGGGAAGGCACAAACCCCAATCGAAAAAAGAGGCAAAAACTACTGTTTCGCCAGATTGGGGATTTGGGACCGACTCACCCTTAGCCGGCCGCCAGCAGATCACCTCCTGGCTGGGCAACTTCAATTGACTCTCTAGCAGCTTCAATTTCACCGAGCCGCAATCTGAAGTCAGCCAAGCATTCTCCGGTGCACCCGCAGGATCCGAAGCTTTCGGCATGGTTGGGAGCGGAAAGATTTGGGGGAAAGGCGAATTGGGGCTTGGAACAGACGAAGTGGACTGGAAGTGCTCGAGTTCGAGCGGGGAACAGCAACAGCAGCTAACCCTAGCCGAGCAGGAGACGAAAAGTTTGGCGCGGAAGCGGAAGACGAAGCAATTGGCTGATTTAGGGAAGATGAAGGAATCTTTTTCTCTCTCCCGCTTTTTATAGAGCCGATACCGACTAACGGACTTGGGCCTACATAGTTGGTACTAGGCCACCAAGATATGAGTTCCTATAGTAGCATGCTCCATGTGGGCCGCCCACAGGCTGAGATGAAATTATAGCACTGGTGCTACTAACAAGAGCCGATGAGGTAAACAGATATGCTTCATGAGAGCCTTATTACTAAACATATATGTTTGGGTATCTGTTTTATCCACCAGGTCTTGAGGATATATCCTTACAAGGATCACAAGCTGGTCTTCATTAAAATTGGGGATGCAGGTATCTTTCTTGAGTACACCTAACCACGCCGTGGATTTATTTTCATAAAAGTGGTACTTAGCCTACACGCTTGGCCAACAGTTGCCATGAGCAATATTATTCCAGCCGACATGACGCTGAAGAGTCTAACTTTCGAGTAGTGCACTACTCGGGAGAGACTATAAACATATTCCCACTGACATGACGCGGAGGAGTCTAACCTATGGGTGGGATGCCACTCGGGAAAGACTATAAACCCCCCTTTCCAGCTGACATGACGCTGAAGAGTCCCATATACGAATAGCATCCTACTTGGCAAGACTATAAACACCCATTCCGATTGACATGAAGTCAAAGAGTCCTACATACGAGTAGTTCCCTACTCGGCAAGACTATAAATCATATTCCGGTTGATATGATACCGAAAAGTCTCATATACCTGTGGGTGCCATGGGCCCCGGGTACCTCATAACAAGCATATGGGCCACTCGGATAGAGGATGGGCCTAGCCTTGTAATTAGAGATATAGCTAGATTCGGCAGACTTCGCCTTGCATAGGAAGGAATATACAGTCCTAGTCGGGTGCGTTATATCTCTAAGGGGAGATCTCCTAGTCGTAATCCGATGGGGACTCCTACCTTGTAACCCTGTCCCCCAGTATATAAGGGGAGGCAGGGCGCCCCATGAGGGCAGGTGCACACAAGTTCATTAGAACCACCACCGTATATCCTCAAAGGAATACATATAAACTGGACGTAGGGTATTACCTCACATTGAGGGCCTGAACCAGTATAAAATCCCTCTGCGTTCCTTTGCAATCCACCGAGTTTACATCCGCCGACTAGCCCCATATATTTATTGCCGGTGTAAAACATCGACAGTTGGCGCGCCAGGTAGGGGACTCGGCGCGATCTACATCTACAAGCTCGATGGATCCAGCAACCGGAGTCGACGGCGGCGAACTCTCCCCCGGAGATACAATCGCATTCAGAAGCCTCGACTTCGTCACTGACCAGATCGGCAATCTCACCCAGGCCGACACGGACCCGATCCAACCGGCCGACGAACCAGCTGACTCTGCGCCAGTCGGCCCACACGACGCTGCGGCAATCTTCGACGACATGCTGCGGCGATCTCCAATACGCCCGAGTCCAGGGACAACTCTTCCTTCCAGTGTTCGACTCGGACTCGGTTCTGAGCCGGCCGAGATCGGGCCGAGAAGGGAAGAGATCGTCAACTTCTCGTTCGGACTCGGCGACGCCGCGGATATCTACAATCTACATCCGACGCGGCAAACCCGATCCCCTGGAGTTCGACTCGGATACGGCTCCAAGCCGCTCGAGACCGGATCTAGGGAGGTCGGAGTTACACTCATCCCCATCAACCATCCCGACTTCGACTCGAAGTCGGACTCCGACTTCCAGTCGGACTACGACTCTATGTCGGACAGCAGCTCGGCAAGCTTCTCCCCGCCACGAGAAATCTTCATGACATCCAAAGGCTCTACTCCTACTCAGGAATCACGCCGATGACGCGAGCAGCAAGAGGAGGAAGCCTGCCGACTGCGAGAACAACAGGAGGAAGAAGCAAGACGCCTGCACGCCCGCAACGACGACCTACGCAGGGCTGGGCGGACCGCTAAGCAACAAACCCTCCAAACAAAAGTCGGCGACCACGACGTCTTCGTCACGCCACAACAGAACATCGTGGCCGCCGCAACCCTACTGGACACGATCCAGCTTGGGCCTGATCACCAGGCCACCCCGACCATTGCAAGGATAAAAGCCATGCTTACCGCTGCTGCATGTCAGTAGCACCAACAGTCGGGCGATACCCTCATACCGACCAACCGGTCAGCATCCCCAATGGCAGACTTGTCTACCTCAAAGCGACGCCGAGCGGCCGGCTCTAGTCGGCTGCACACGGAGTCACGCCAAACGTCACTCGGCAACCCAAACAAAGATCGGCAACGTTGAAGTGACCGTTGGGACAACCGGGATTTCCGAGGCCAACTATGGCGTGATCTTCGGCAGGACACCAATGCTCGGCGCCACGAACGAGAAGAAGACGAGCAACGCCAACTGGAAGACAAGAACGAGCATTTTGGCCTCCACCACGAGCGGTTTCGCCGCCGTAGTCGGGGTCGGAGTCCTCATGAAGATGAAGGCATACCGGCCTTCACCCAGGAGCTCCAGGACGTCGACTGGCCATCAAGTTTCAAGCCTACAGGCATCGACAAATACGATGGCAAGACCAATCCTGAGTCCTGGCTCACGGTCTACACTCTGGCGATCCGAGCAGCTGGGGGAAATCACAAAGTCATGGCTAACTACCTCCCAGTCGCTTTAGCCGACTTAGCGAGGACATGGCTAACAGGACTTCCCAAGCAATCAATCGGCTCCTGGGGAGAACTCCGGGAACGCTTCATCGCCAATTTCCAGGGAACATACGAGAGGCCATCTTCCGAGTACGACTTATATCAGTTGCATCAAAGGAAGAACGAGTCTCTTCGTGACTTCATCAAGAGGTTCTCTGAGAAGAAAAATTCGATTCCAAACATCAAGGACGAGGTCATCATCGCAGCCTTTCGAAAAGGAGTCAGAGACACCTCGTTCATCGACAAATTCACGCGGAAGCCTCCCAACTCTGTCAAGGCCCTATTCGACATGGCAAACAAGTACGCCGACTCGGCCCACGCTGTTGCCGAGGCCCTCGATGATAACAAGTCACCCTAACAGAAGAAGCGGGACGACACCGACGACGCGGTCCCGACTAAAGCTGGGAATCGCAAACACAAGTCAGACGGCTCTATTGTGGCAGTCGGTCACAATCGTCTTCGACTTTCAACAACTGAAGACTATCAGGACAACAAGTGATATGCTCGGGGGCTCACAAGCTCAAACACAAGGATGGCATCCCCACTCCGAAATACCGAACAGCTAAGTCGCTTCCTGATAAATATTTCTTCACTCGGCTTTACCAATGCCGCAGCTGCTTTACACCTAATAGGTGCACAAGCCGCACTCTTATCTGTTTTTGCTCTTAAATGATTGCAAAAGTACTCAAGTAGCATAAATCCTAATCCATGAAACTTTGCTCCATGAAAGACGAACTCAAGTCACCCAAAACGCGTGTCTGGGAAAGAGCCATGAGCCAACTCCCGACGCTAGGGGGCTATGACTAGTCGGGCAGAGTGCTTAAACGTAAGGGATCAACTACTCGGGGAAATTAATATCAATAAGAGGAAGAACATGAATTTACATATATTGTAAAATACATTTAATTCGGGTGATTATTTTCATCATCAGATGCTACTCATCCGATATCTTTATATTGCAGGCCCAGCTCCGGATATGCGTGACAGGAACTCAGGGCTGCGAGCCCATCTCCTACGCTCGGGGGCTGGACAAGTCTGCCAAAATACACTCGGGATGCTCCATGAGGGCTACTTACCGAGTACTTGCGCCAGTCGGGACGTCATCTTCCCCGGCTACGCTGCATGCGAGCTAATAATCGGCCTCCGGCGCCAGTCGGGGCTGTGTACTACTCGGCTAAGTAGGGTACGCCCCATGAGGGTCACCAGCCGAATCCTACGCTAATGCTAGGTTCGGGTACCTTATTTGGTCACAGCTCTCTCAGGTTGGGTACGCCCCATGAGGGTCGCCAGCCGAATCCTATGCTAATGCAAGGTTCGGGTACCTCGCTTGGCTATAACTCTGTTGGATAGGGTACGCCCCATGAGGGTCGCCAGCCGAACCCCCTGCTAATGCAAGGTTCGGGTACCTTGTTCGGCTCTTCTGAAGTCAGAGAAGACTTACATCGTCAAAGCGCATCTGGAGTTCTCATGCACTGCATCACACCTGAGGAGGGCAAGCAGATCCTGCAACATACCTGCTCGGGCACTTATGGCAACCAGGCTGCATCCAGAACATAAGTCGGAAAGGCTTGCGAATAAGCATTTCTCTGGCTGATTGCGGTTATCGACACCAAAAAACTCATCCTGACATGCGATGGATGATACTTCTATAGAGCTATGCTGGGTAGGTTGGTTCAGGCCGGCCTACTTGGTAACAGCCACCAAGACATGAGTTCCTACAGTAGCATGCTCCATGTGGGCCGCTCGCAGGCTGAGTTGAAATTATAGCGCTGGTGCTACCCACAGGAACCGATGAGGTAAACAGATATGCTTCATGAGAGCCTTATTGCTAAACATATATGTTTGGGTATCTGTCTTATCCACCAGGTCTCGAGGATACATCCTTACAAGGATCACAAGCTGGTCTTCATTAAAATTGGAGATGCAGGTATCTCTCTCGAGTACACCTAACCACGTAATGGATTTATTTTTCATACAGTGGTACTCGGCCTACATGCGTGGCCACCAGTTGCCATTGGCAACATTATTCCAGCCGACATGACGCTGAAGAGTCTAACTTTTGAGTAGTGCACTACTCGGGAGAGACTATAAATTTCTCATTCCCGCTGACATGACGCGGATGAGTCTAACTTTCGAGTAGTACACTACTCGGGAGAGACTATAAAATTCTCATTCCCGCTGACATGATGCGGAGGAGTCTAACTTTCGAGTAGCATACTACTCGGGAAAGACTATAAACATTCTTCCAGCTGACGAGCCGAAGAGTCTAACTTCCGAATGGGACGCCACTCGGGAAAGACTATAAACACCCCCTTTCCAGCTGACATGACGCTGAAGAGTCCCATATACGAGTAGCATCCTACTCGGCAAGACTATAAACACACATTCCGACTGACATGAAGTCGAAGAGTCCTACATACGAGTAGTTCCCTACTCGGCAAGACTATAAATCATATTCCGGTTGACATGATACCGAAGAGTCTCATGTACTAGTAGTAATCTACTCGGGAAAGACTACAAGGTTAAAAGATCTTTGACTTTATGTTTAATTGTCTTCACAATTAAGCACAAAGTCGGGGGCTACACCTAATAGGTGTGCCTATTCGGCGCACACTATTCCAACATCTACATGGAGCCCTTCATAGCCTCGCTGCCAGCTGACATGAAGCAGGACTCGGGAGAAGCAGCACTCAAACAAAGAGTACTCGGGAGCAATGCACTCGGGAAGACTTCACCGTGGAGGATGAGCACTTGGCGTCAGCTGTGACTCAACGATGAAGATCTTAGGGGCTACTGTGGAGGCCATGGGCCTCGGGTACCTCACCACCAGCATATGGGCCACTCGGATAGACGATGCGCCGAATTATGTAATTAGAGATAAGATAGCACCCGGCAGGCTTTACCTTGTATGATAAGGAAAACAGTCTTAGTCGGATAAGTTTCTATCTCTAAGAGGGAAATCCCTTGGCCGTATCCGGCTGGGATCCTTATCATGTACCCCTGTCTCCTAGTATATAAAGGGAGACAGGACGTCCCATGAGGGCACGGAAGATCATTGATCAGCACAACCCATCAGAGGAATAACAGCAGAACTGGATGTAGGGTATTTCCTCACATCGAGGGCCTGAACCAGTAAAATCTTCTTTGCGTTCCTCTGCAATCCACCGAGTTTCCCCTTGCCGAGTAGCCCTATAGTTCTATTGCCGGTGTAAAACATCGACACTACTCGGCAAGGGGAAACTCGGTGGATTGCAGAGGAACGCAAAGAGATTTTATACTGGTTCAGGCCTTCGATGTGAGGTAATACCCTACGTCCAGTTGTGGTGTTTTTCCTCTAAGAGGTTATGTCGATCAATGATCTTCCCTGTCCTCATGGGGCGCCCTGCCTCCCTTTATATACTAGAGGACAGGGGTACAAGATGAGGATCCTAGCCGGATAGGGCCAAGGGATTTCCTTCTTAGAGATAGAAACTTATCCGACTGAGACTCTGTTTTCCTTATCGTACAAGGCAAAGTCTGTCGGGTGCTATCTTATCTCTAACTACATGATTCGGCCCATCCTCTATCCGAGTGGCCCATATGTAGGTGGTGAGGTACCCGAGGCCCATGGCCTCCACACGCTGGGTCTGCTTGGGAGATTGACGATCTCTCTCCCTCCTAGCCCAACCCGGGCCGGCTCAAGGCCAAGTCCAAGTTGAACGCCGAAGGAGAGAGTTGTCCTGAGACCCGGCGAAGTAGAAGATTGCCACAGCAAATCAACGAGGGTTGCTGCAGCGTCTGTGGGCCGACTGGCGTGGAGTCGGCCGGTTCCTCGGCCAATCGGATCTGGTTCGAGTCGGCCAAGGTGAGGTTGCCGAGCTGGTCGGTGACAAAGTCGAGGCTTCCGAATGTGATCATGTCTCCGGGGGAGAATCCGCTGCCATCGACTTCAGATGTCGAATCCATCAAGCTTGAGGTTGATCTCGCCGAAGCCCCTACCTGGCGTGCCAACTGTCGATGTTTTACACTGGCAATATGATTATAGGGCTACTCGTCGGATTGAAATTCAGTGGACTGCAAAGGAACACGGGAGGGTTTATACTGGTTCAGGCTCTCGATGTGAGGTAATACCCTATGTGCAGTTGTGGTGTATTACTTTGAGGATGTATGTTTGTTTCTATGAGCTCGTGCCCTCAGGGGGCGCCCTGCCTCCCCTTATATACTGGGGGATAAGGGTACAAGGTAGGAGTCCCAGCTGGATTACGGCCAAGGGATCTCCTCTTAGACATATAACTTGCCCGACTAGGACTGTATATTCCTTATCGTACAAGGCTAAGTCTGTCGGGTTCTATCATATCTCTAATTACAAGGCTAGACCCATCCTCTATCCGAGTGGCCCATATGCTTGTGACGAGGTACCCGGGGCCCATGGCCTCCACACGGTGGGTGCAAGAACTCCCATCTATTCTCTGGTCTTGAAGAACCATAGTTAGTCAGGCAACAGGACAATCCCCTTTCTTCCTAGTCTATGGTGCTAAGGCTGTGTTACCAACCAAGTTGGAGTTTGGCTCACCACGAGTTCGGGCTCACTCAGAAAGAAAATCAAATAAAGACTGACTGGTCGAACTAGACTAGTTAGAGAAAGCAAGGGACATCACAACTATCCAGTCGGCAAGGTATCTTCAAGGACGCATCATTATCACAGTCAGAATGTTCGTGGCCATGCCTTTTTCGTGGGAGATCTCATTTTGAGAAAAATCCAAACCACCATAGACAGGCATAAATTGTCTCCCTTATGGGAGGGGCCATTCATTATCGCTGAGATGACATGTTCAGGTGCCTATCGACTGAAGACAGAAGATGGTGTCCTAGTCAACAACTTATGGAACATAGAACAGCTACGTCCTTTCTATACCTGAGTTTTGTACTCTTTTTATATATATGAATAAAGTTTTTCACTTTGACTCACTACATCGCTTTTCTCAACCGAGTAGTGAGTCGGGGGCTACATGTTACTACATGCCTATTGTTGTTAACAAAGTCCTAGCTTGTTTTATCTAAGTCATGAAGGTTTTACAACGATTGTGTTACGTTTTCCTGAGTATAATCGTGAGAGGTGAACATTTTTCTTAAGTTGACCTTGAGTCACTTGGCGTGAACTATCTAGTTGGGTAAAGCTGGTGAAGGCTTAGATAAAACAAATACTCGGCAAGGCTTGATAACAAAGCAGCAAAAATATTCACAACATTTACAATATTTACACATTGTTCTTATTGTTCATCGACTACTTAAAACGACTTTGTCTTTACAATGGCAGATCCTCGGTGATTGCCCTGGCAGTCGGCCGGACCATGTTTATCAGCTCTAAGCCCTCCTCCTGGGTGGTGCCTTTAGCAAATCCCTCGCCAATAGGTTCGATATCTACTCAGGGGTAGAGTGACTTTGCCATGGCTAAGGCTTGGGAGATTCCTACTGTGGCATGCTCTGTGGCGAATTCCTTCAGTATAGCTGGAGCATCTTGAAGATGTTGTATCACCTGGGCCGGAGAGCTTGAGCTGGAGCTGGCTTGGCCTGGCTGCATGATGTTTAGTAAAGCCTTCACTGAATCCACTATGGAATCCCGTGAATCCTTTACTACTTTGATTTTCTCTGCAAAGGCGCCTGTCGATGTTTTACACTGGTAATATAACTATAGGGCTACTTGGCAAGGGGAAACTCAGTGGATTGCAAAGGAACACGAGGAGATTTTATACTGGTTCAGGCCCTCGATGTGAGGTAATACCCTACGTCTAGTTGTGGTGGTATTCCTTTGAGGATGTATGTGCATCAATGATCTCGCGTGTTGTTCTCTGCCCTCAATGGGCGCCCTGCCTCCCCTTATATACTGGGGGGCAGGGGTACAAGGTAGGAATTCCAGCCGGATACGGCCAAGGGATTTCCTTCTTAGAGATACATCTTACCCGGCTAAGATTGTATATTCCTTTTTATACAAGGCAACATCTACCGGGTGCTACTATATCTCTAACTACAAGACTCGGCCCATCCTCTATCCGAGTGGCCCATATGCTTGTGATGAGGTACCCGGGGCCCATGGCCTCCACAGTAGCTCCTGAGACCTTCATAGTTGAGTCACAGCTGATGCCGAGTGCTCGTCCTCCACGGTGAAGATTGCCCGAGTGCATTGCTCCCGAGTACTCCTTATCCGAGTGTTTCTTCTACCGAGTCCTGCTTCATGTCAGCTGGCAACAAGGCTATGAAGGGCTTCATGTTGATGTATGAATAGTGTGCGCCGAATAGGCGCACCTATTAGGTGTAGCCCCCAACTTTGTGCTTTATTGTGAAGACAATTAAACATAAAGTCAATGATCTTTATCCTTGCAGTCTTTTTCGAGTAGATTACTACTGGTATATGAAACTCTTCGGTATCATGTCAACCGGAATATGATTTATAGTCTTGCCGAGTAGCATGCCACTCGTATATGGGACTCTTTAGCTTCATGTTAGCTGGAATAGGGGGTTTATAGTCTCTCCCGAATGGCGTCCCACTCAGAAGTTAGACTCCTCAGCGTCATGTCAGCAGGAAAAGATATTTATAGTCTCTTCCGAGTAATGCACTACTCGGAAGTTAGACTCTTCAGCATCATATCAGAAGGAATAATGTTGCTTATGGCAACTGGTGGCCAAGCATGTAGGCCGAGTACCACTTTATCAAAATAAATCCATTGCGTGGTCAGGTGTACTCGAGAAAGATACCTGCATCCACAATTTTAATGAAGACCAGCTTGTGATCCTTATAAGGATATATCCTCGATACCTGGTGGATAAGACAATACCCAAACACATGTGTTTAGCAATTAGGCCTTCATAAAGCATATCTGTTTACCTCATCGGTTCCTGTTAGTAACACCAGCACCACGATTTTAACTCGGCCTGCGAGCGGCCCATAACGAGCGTGCTACTGTAGAAACTCATATCTTCAGTGGCCCAGCTTCAACTGTGTAGGCCCAAGCCCATTTAGTCGGCACAGGCTCTATAAAGGCTGAGGGAGAGAGAAAAGATTCCTCTATCTTCCGCACGCGACCAATCGTTTCGTCTTCCGCCTCCGTGCCGAAATTTCGCCTCCCGCTTTGCTACGGTTCACTACTGCTTGCTGTTCCCCACTAGAACTCGGGCGATTCCGATCCATCTTGTCAATTCCAAGCTCCCAATCGCATTTCCCCCAAATTTCTCCGCCCCAACCATGCCGAGGGCCTCAAACCTTGCGGGTGAGTCGGAGAATGCCTGGCTGACTTTGGATTGCAGCTCGGTGAAGCTGAAGCTCCTAGAGAGTCAATTGAAGCTGCAAGCCCAGGGCGTTATCCGCTGGCCTCCAGCCAAGGGTGAGTCAGTTCCAAACCCCCAATCCGGCGAAACTGTCGTCTTTGCCTCTTTTTTCGACCGGGGTTTGTTTCTTCCCTCTTTCGTGTTCTTCTGCCATCGCCTTGGCTTCTACGGGTTGGAGTTGGTGAATCTGAATCCCAACTCAATCCTTCAAATCTCCATATTCGTGACTCTTTGCGAGTTCTTCTTGGGTGTGGAACCCCACCTCAACTTCTTCAGACATTTGTTCCATGTTAAGCCCCAGCCCTCTAAGAATAATGTTCAGGTGATTGGGGGGCTGGTCTTCAGTTGAGGGGCGAGAGGAAGAAAACATATATCGATCTTCCCTTGAAATCCTCCTTGAAAGGTTCACATAAGGAGTGGTTCTACTGTTCTAATCAGGAACCCTCCCTGCCTCCGTTCACCGGCTCGCCACCAGTGGTCTCATCCAATTGGTCTTTAGATCCAACCTTCGAAGAGATGGGCCAAGTGCATCAGTTGCTGGAGAAACTGGCGAAATTCAAGCGAGCCGGCTTAACCAGGCCTTGGGTGGCTAGGCGTTTTCTGAACTGGCGCGTGCAGCCACTGAAGCTGAGGAGCGCATTCGGCTGGGATTACCAAGGGAAACATGACCCTGACCGAGAAAGCCATGAGTCGGCTGACCAACAGAAGGTAACTGAAACCTTGTTCGGTTATTTCTCCAGTGGGGTAATCGAGACCGAGGATGCAAAACACAACATCGCAGCTTATAACCACAGTCGGCCCCGCCCCGAGGTAACCTTCATCCTTCTTCTATGATGAGTGCCTGTGAACATGTGTCCGCAATTGCCCAGCATTGTTTGATGTATGTTGTTAAACTATCTGTAGTGGTGCGAGGAGATTGATGATGACTCCCATCCTTTGTCGGCCACAAAGTCGAAGAAGAGGCCAAGGAGTCCTTCTGCTGCCTAGCCCGACACCAAGAGAGCAGGGAAGAAGCCCATTATAGATCAGGGCAAGGCGAAGGTCGTGAAGCCAAGTGCTGCAGCCGGGAGTTTAAGGATAAGGGACCCCGTTGGCACAGCACCTAGGCCATCGAGTCCCAGACCGAGACCAGCGCAGTTGAGCTCAGCAACATCGAGCCCAAGCCAAGCGCGGCCAAGTACGAGGTCGACTCCGGCGCCGCCGAGCGCCCAAGTGCCCCAGCCGACCACACCGCAAACGGGGCCGACTAGGACAGAGGTGCCGCCGTGGACTGTTGCACCCTCAGGCCCAACAGCCAGTGGCCCTCTAGTGCCACCCTCTGGATCTCCGGGGCAAAAGCTCAAGTTCTCCAAGAGGTAGGCCATTTTGGGTCTTCTGAAAATCATGTTCAGCACTGTTGCGCCTTGATGCTTGACTTGTTATGTAGGAAGCGGGTCAACATAAATCTTAAGGAAGTCACGCCGACTGCCCCTGCTATCGACCCTGTCCCTGTCAGTCCAGAGCCAGCGAGTACGCCTGCTGAGCCAGCGGCGGGCCCAGCCATAGAGGCTGAGACCGTCCCGACTACGGGGTCGCCTACGCCGGTTGACCAAAGGGTGGTTATCGAAGCCGCCGCCCTAGCCCCTGAGCCGGCGCTTGTCGCCGAAGTCGTCGCTGCAGCTCCTGAGCCAGCCCCCGAGGCCTCAGAGGCCACCGAGCAGGGGGCCAAGAGTCTGTCGCCTTCCTGGTCATGGTCGTCGTCGTCATCATCATCGTCTCCGTCCCTTCCTTCAGACAGACCCGACCTCCCCAGGATCAAGGCCCCTCCGCGCAGGTTCCCGAGGACATTCCAGTGGACGGCGCCTGACGGAACTGCACAGACCTACAAGGTCGACCATGTGGTAGCAGGAAGGGAATGTGAAGCCCTGCTTCGTGCCACACTCGCCGCGTCCGAGGGGATTTGGGTATGGTTTCCATTGTACCGGAATTTTGGTAGTATTTCTTGATGCTTGATTCTGCTTTGACTTGTTGATCCCCGAGCAGAAAGTTGTTGATCTCTTGGAAAAAATACATGAGGTGCTTGTGGAGGCCATGGGCCCCGGGTACCTCACCACTAGCATATGGACCACTCGGATAGAGGATGGGCCGAACCATGTAATTAGAGATAAGATAGCACCCGGCAAGCTTTACCTTGTATAATGAGGAAAAACAGTCTTAGTCGGATAGGTTTCTATCTCTAAGAAGGAAATCCCTTGGCCGTATCCGGCTGGGATCCTTATCATGTACCCCTGTCCCCTAGTATATAAAGGGAGGTGGGCGCCCCATGAGGGCACGGAAAATCATTGATCACAAACAACCTCAGAGGAATCACACCTCAATTGGACGTAGGGTATTACCTCACATCGAGGGCCTGAACCAGTATAAATCTTCTCTGTGTTTCTCTGCAATCCACCGAATTTACCTTCGCCGAGTAGCCCAATAGTTTTATTGCCGGTGCAAAGCATCGACAGTTGGCGCGCCAGGTAGGGGTTGTCGATGGATCCAACAAATGGAGTTGTCGATGTTTTACACCGGCAATATAAATATGGGGCTACTCGGCGATGGAAACTCGGTGGATTGCAAAGGAACACAAGGAGATTTTTATACTGGTTCAGGCCCTCAATGTGAGGTAATACCCTATGTCTAGTTTATATGTATTCCTTTGAGGAATTATGGTGGCGATTCTGATGAACCATCTGGCCGTGCCCTTAAGGGGCACCATGCCTCCCTTTATATACTGGGGGACAGGGTTACAAGGTAGGAGTCCCCGCTGGATTTCAACTAGGAGATCTCCCCTTAGAGATATAATGTACCCAGCTAGGACTGTATATTCCTTATTGTACAAGGTAAGGTCTGCCGAGGGTTACCATATCTCTAATTACAAGGCTAGGCCCATCTTCTATCCGAGTGGCCCATATGCTTGTCATGAGGTACCTGGGGCCCATGGCACCCACAGTAGCCCCTAAGACCTTCATAGTTGAGTCACAGCTGATGCCAAGTTCTCATCCTCCACGGTGAAGTCTTCCCGAGTGCATTGCTCCCGAGTACTCTTTGTCCGAGTGAGTCTTCTTCCCGAGTCCTGCTTCATGTCAGCTGGCAGCGAGGCTATGAAGGGCTTCACGTAGATATATGAATAGTGGCGCCGAATAGGTGCATCTATTAGGTGTTGCCCCCGACTTTGTGCTTAATTGTGAAGACAATTAAACATAAAGTCAAAGATCTTTAACCTGGAAGTCTTTCCCGAGTAGATTACTACTGGTATATGAGACTCTTCGGTATCATGTCAACCGGTATATGATTTATAGTCTTACCGAGCAGGGAACTACTCATATGTAGGACTCTTCGACTTCATGTCAGTCGGAATGGGTATTTATGGTCTTGCCGAGTAGGATACTACTCGTATATGGGACTCTTCAGCGTCATGTCAGTTGGAAAGGGGGGTTTATAGTCCTTCCCGAGTGACGTCCCACCCAGAAGCTAGACTCCTCCGCATCATGTCAGCGGGAATGAGAGATTTATAGTCTCTCCCGAGTAGTGTACTACTCGAAAGTTAGACTCCTCAGCGTCATATCGGCTGGAATAATGTTGCTCATGGCAACTAATGGCCACGCATGTAGGCCGAGTACCACTTTATGAAAATAAATCCATGGCGTGGTCAGGTGTACTCGAGAAAGATACCTGCATCCCCAATTTTAATGAAGACCAGCTTGTGATCCTTGTAATGATATATCCTCGAGACCTGGTGGATAAAACAGATATCCAAACATACATGTTTAGCAATAAGGCTCTTATGAAGCATATCTGTTTACCTCATCGGCTCCTGTTGGTAACACCAGTGCTATAATTTCAACTCAGCCTGCGGGCGGCCCACATGGAGCATGCTACTGTGGGAACTCATATCTTGGTGGCTGCTACCAAATAAGCCGGCCTGAGCCGACCTACCCAGCATAGCTCTATAGAAGTATCATCCATCGCATGTTAGGATGAGTTTTTTGGTGTCGGTAACCGCAATCAGCCAAAGAAATCCTTATTTGCAAGCCTTTCCGACTTATGTTCTGGATGCATCTTGGTTGCCACAGGTGCCTGAGTAGGTATGTTGCAGGATCTGCTTGCCCTCCTCAAGTGTGACGCAGTGCATGAGAACTCCGGATGCGCATTGACGATGTAAGTCTTCTCTGACTTTAGGAGAGCCGAGCAGGGTACCCGAACCTTGCATTAGCATAGGATTCGGCTAGCGACCCTCATGGGGCATACCCTACCCAACAGAGTTATAGCCAAGCTAGGTACCCGAACCTTGCATTAGCATAGGATTTGGCTGGCGACCCTCATGGGGCGTACCTAACTTGACAGAGTTGTGACCAAATAAGGTACCCGATCCTAGCATTAGCGTAGGATTCGGCTGGCGACCCTCATGGGGCGTACCTCACCTAGTTGAGTAGTATACGACCCCCAACTAGTGCTGGAGGTCGGTTGTAAGCTCACTTGGAGTGTAGCCAGGGAAGATGATGTCCCGACTGGCACAAGTACTCAGTCAGTAGCCCTCATGGAGCATTCCGAGTGATTCTTGGTAGACTTGTCCAGCCCCCGAGCGTAGGAGATAGGCTCGCAGCCCTGAGTTCCTGTCACGCGTATCCGGAGCTGGCCCTGCACTATAAACATATCGGATGAGTAGCATCTGATGATGGAAACAATCACCCTAATAAAATGTATTTTACAATATATGTAAATATGAGTTCTTCCTCTTATTGATATTAATTTCCCCGAGTAGTTGACCCCTTACGTTTAAGCACTCTGCCCGACTAATCATAGCCCCCTAGCGTCGGGAGTTGGCTCAAGGCTCTTTCGCAGACACGTGTTTTGGGTGACTTGAGTTTGTCTTTCATGGAGCAAAGTTTCACGGATCAGGATTTATGCTACTCGAATACTTTTGCAATCATTTAAGAGAAAAAGACAGAAAAAAGTGCAGCTTGTGCACCTATTAGGTGTAAGCGGCTGCAGCAATGGCAAGGCCAAATGAAGAACTATTTATCAGAGAGCGACTTAGCTGTTCGGTATTTGGGAGTGGGGATGCCATCCTTGTGTTTGGGCTTTTGAGCCCCCAAGCTTGTCACTTGTTGTCCTGATAATCTTCAGTTGTTGAAAGTCAAAGACGGTTGTGACCGACTGCCACAATGAAGCCGTCTGATTTGTGTTTGCGACTCCCTACCTGGCGCGCCAACTGTCGATGTTTTACACCGGCAATATAAATATGGGGCTACTCGGCGGATGGAAACTCGGTGGATTGCAAAGGAACACAAGGGCATTTTTATACGGGTTCAGGCCCTCAATGTGAGGTAATACCCTACGTCCAGTTTATATGTATTCCTTTGAGGAATTATGGTGGTGATTCTGATGAACCGTCTGGCCGTGCCCTTAAGGGGCACCCTACCTCCCATTATATACTGGGTGACAGGGTTACAAGGTAGGAGTCCCCGCCGGATTCCAACTAGGAGATCTCCCCTTAGAGATATAATGTACCCGGCTAGGACCGTATATTCCTTATTGTACAAGGCAAGGTCTGCCAAGGGTTACCATATCTCTAATTACAAGGCTAGGCCCATCCTCTCCTCTATCCGAGTGGCCCATATGCTTGTCATGAGGTACCCGGGGCCCATGGCACCCACAGGAGTCGACGGCAACAAGTTCTCCCCCGGAGACAAGATTTCCTTCGGAAGCCTCGATTTCATTGCTGACCATATCGGCAACCTTACGTTAGCCGGAATAGATCTAATCCAGCTAGCCAAGGAGCCAGCCGACGTAGTGCCAGTCGGCCCATAGGACGCCGCGATCTCCTTTCACGAGTTACTGCGGCAGTCCTTCACGTCGCCAAGCATCGGGACAACTTTCTCCTTCGGCGTCCGACTTGCGCTAGGCCTTGAGCCAGCCCGGGTTGGGCCGAGAAGGGGAGAAATCGTCAATCTCCCACACGGACTCGGCGACGCTGCGAATTTACATCCGGCACAGCAGACCTAATCTCTTGCGATTCAGTTTGGACATGACCAAGTGCCGTTTCAGATTGGATCTAGAGAGGTTGGGGTCGTTCTCACTCCGATAAACTACTCGGAGTCCGACTCCAAGTCAGATAACGGTTCGAACGCCAGTTCGGACTCCAGTCTAGCGAGTTTTCTCCTCCCCCGCGAGATCTTCATGGCTTCAACACCACCCTCCGAGGTGCGCCAACTACAAGAGGAGCAACAGGAGGAGGCACGCCGACTGCAACAACAGGACGAAGCTGATCGCAAGGCTCGCAACGACGGGCTGCGCAGAGCTGGGCGAGCAGCACAGCAGCAGATTCTCCAAACTAAAGTCGGCGATCATGACGTTTTCGTCATGCCGCAACAGAATGTTGTGGCCGCCGCAACTTTGCTGGACACGCTCTAGCTCGGGCCTGATCACCAGGCCACCCCAACTATCGCCAAGATCAAGGCGATGATCACGGCCGCCGCCTGCCAACAACAAGAACAGCAGTCGGGCGACACCGTGGTGCCGACTAATCGGTCGAGATCTCCAGCAGCCGGCTCATCCACTTAAGCACGGCGTCGGGCAACTGGCTCAAGTCGGCCACGCAAGGAGTCTAGGCAAACTACACTCGGCAACACCAATAACAACAACCGGCGCCATCACTAGTATGATCGCCGGCCTAATCAAGACCTCCGAGAGCGCCTACAACATGACCTTCGCCATACTATCAACGCCCGGTGCCACGAACGACGAGAAGATGAGCGCCACCGACTGGAAGATGAAAACGAGCGCTTTGGCCTCCATCACGAGTGGTTTAACCACCGTGGTCGAAGCCCGAGCCCCCACGAAGATGAAGGCATCCCAGCTTTCACTCGGGACCTACAGGACGTCCATTGGCCGACTGGCTTTAAGCCCACTGGGATTGAAAAGTATGAGGGCAAGACAAATCCCGAGTCCTGGCTCACCATATATACCCTAGCAGTTCGGGCTACTAGGGGCGACAACAAAGCCATGGCTAACTGCCTCCCAGTCGCGCTAGCCGACTCGGCGAGGACATGGCTGACAGGGCTCCCAAGGTGGTCGATCGGTTCTTGGGGAGAACTCAGGGATCGGTTCATCGCTAACTTTCAGGGAACCTACGACAGGCCGTCTTCAGAGCACGATCTTTATTAGCTGCACCAGAAGAAGAACGAGTCTCTACGAGATTTCATCAAGAGGTTCTCCGAGAAGCGTAACAAGATCCCAATGATCCGCGACGAGGCTATCATCGCCACCTTCCGCAAGGGAGTAAAAGATGCCCTGTTCATCGCGAAGTTCACTCGGAAACCACCGTCGTCTGTTCGGGCTCTGTTCGACATGGCCAACAAATACGCTGACTCAGCCAAAGCAGTCGCAGAGGCCCTCGACGAGAAAAAGGAGTCCCGACAGAAGGACCAAAAGGCGAAAGCCAACAACGAGCCATCTCAGAACAAGTCTGGCAACCGCAAGCAGAAGTCGGACAACGAGGTGGCCAACATGGAGCGTACTCGGTCGCGGCCCCAGCGGAACAACAACTACCAGAAAGTCATGAGTGGGCCATGCCCCTTCCACCCCAAGGGCAAGCACGTGGCCAAAGACTACTACATGCTCAAGAAGTCCTCTCCCTCCGCAGCGACATCAAGCAAGCCTTCTCCTGTGACAAGGAGAGCTGTGAACTGGTTCAATCACAAGAGGCGGTAGTCGAGCGCGATAGCATTCGGCAAGCCGTCACAACTGCAGTCGAGCAGGATCAAGTTCCGGTGAAAAAGGCAGCGAAGTCGGGAATTTCAGTGGACTCTGAATCGAAGAAGATCCCCCTAGACCCTTCCGACCCCTCCAAGACTGCTCTAGTCGGGACCGGACTCGACCCCAAATAGGAAGACACGCTCGTCACCTTCCTACAAGCCAATAAAGATATCTTTGCATGGAAACCGTCCGACATGCCAGGTGTACCAAGGGAGGTGATCGAGCACGCCCTCAATGTGAATACAGATGCCAAGCCAGTCAAGCAACGACTGCGGCGCTTCGGTCAAGACCGCAAGGATGCTATTCGGGAGGAGATTACCAAGCTCCTCGCAGCCGGGTTCATCAAGGAGGTCTATCACCCGGATTGGCTGGCAAACCCAGTTCTGGTCCGGAAGAAAAACGGTAAATGGCGCGTGTGCATCAACTACACCGATCTCAACAAGGCGTGCCCCAAGGACCCATTTGGTCTTCCCAGGATAGATCAGGTGGTCGATTCCACGGCAGGGTGTAACCTACTCAGCTTTCTCGACTGCTACTCAGGATACCATCAAATCAGCCTGAGGGAGGAAGACTGCTTAAAGACATCTTTCATCACGCCGTTTGGAGCGTACTGCTATATCACAATGCTGTTCGGTTTGAAGAATGCTAGAGCAACCTATCAACGAGCCATTCAGAGGTGTCTGCACACTCAGATCGAGCGCAACGTGGAAGCCTACATCAACGATGTGGTGATCAAGACCAAGTCCAAAGAAGACCTCATCGCTGACATGGAAGAAGCCTTCCAAAATCTTCGACGATTCAAGATGAAGCTAAACCCAGAAAAATGCGCCTCTGGAGTGCCATCCGGCAAGTTACTCGGCTTCATCGTCTCGCATTGCGGCATCAAGGCCAACCCGGAGAAAGTCAACGCCATCAAGAACATGGCACCCCCGACTAACCTCAAAGGCGTCTAGAAGCTGACAGGTTGCATGGCGGCACTGAGCCAGTTTATTCCCGACTGGGCGAACGGGGTATGCCCTTCTTCAAGCTACTCAAAAAGGCGGACAACTTCCAATGGACTCTGGAAGCCCAGCAAGCCTTCGAAGACTTTAAGCAATTTCTCACATCACCTCCCGTGTTGGCGTCACCTCTGCCCCAAGAACCGCTAATGCTATATCTGGCGGCAACCACTTAGGTAGTCTGCACGGTATTGGTGGTCGAGCGATCCGAACAGGGTCATATTCAGAAAATACAATGGCCAGTTTACTTTGTCAGTGAGGTCTTTGCCGACTCAAAGACGAGATATCCGCAGGTCCAGAAGCTGCTATATGGCCTACTGATCACAGTCCGGAAGCTGGTGCACTATTTTCAAGCACATCAAGTCACGGTGGTCACAGCGTTTCCACTCGGGGATGTCCTTCATAATCGCGAGGCCACCGGCCGAATCGCTAAATGGGCCCTCGAGTTGATGGCGTTTGATATCACTTTTCAGCCACGGACAGCAATTAAATCACAAGCTCTAGCCAACTTCGTGGCCGAGTGGACAGAAGTTCAACTGCCAACATCAACAGCAAAGCTTGAGTACTGGACAATGTACTTCGACAATTCCCTATGAATCGGCGGCGCCAGGGATGGAGTCATATTGACGTCCCCCACCAGCGAAAAACTGAAGTACGTTCTACAAATCTACTTCTCGGCTTCCCACAACGTTGCTGAGTACGAGGCACTTATTCACAGGCTCCACATCGCTATATCACTCGGCATACGTCGACTGGTTGTGTGCGGGGATTCTCAACTCGTGGTAAACCAAGTCATGAAAGATTGGACTTGTCTCGACGATACCATGGCAGCATACTGTCAAGAGGTCCGCAAGCTGGAAAACAAGTTCGACGGGCTAGAAATAACACACGTCCTGCGTCAATACAACGACGCGGCAGACGAGCTGGCAAACATGGGATCCAAGCGAGAAGCAGTTCTGACTAGAATCTTTATCGAGCAACTCATGGAGCCATCAGTCAAGAAGAAACCGGCGCCGAAGCAGTCAGGAGACGAACCTACCCTGGCCACAAAAGAGGTGCTGCACATATGTCAAGACTGGAGGACTCCTGTTGTCAAATTTCTCCTAGACGATGAACTCCCAGAAGATCACAGTCAAGCTGAGCAGATAAAGCGTCGAAGCAAAAGCTTCCTACTAGTCGGAGAAGACCTGTACCGAAGGAGTGCATCCGGTGTCCTCATGCGTTGCGTCACCACCGAGGTGGGCAAGCAGATTCTGCAGTCGATTCACTCGGGCATATGTGGCAACCATGCCGCATCCAGGACGTTAGTCAGAAAGGCCTACCGGCAGGGATTTTTCTAGCCCACAGCAGTAACAGATGCCAAGGACATTGTTCGCAAGTGCGAGGGTTGCCAGTTCTATGCAAGACAAACAAATCTCCCAGCCCAGGAACTCCAAACTATCCCTATTTCTTGGCCATTTGCAGTATGGGGGCTCCACATGGTCGGGCCTTTCAAGAAAGCGCCAGGAGCGTTTACACATCTATTTGTCGCGGTGGATAAATTCACCAAGTGGATTGAGGCTAAACCCGTTGCAACAATTACAGCGGCACGAGCAAAGGACTTCATCATGAGTATACTATACCGGTTCGGGGTTCCTAACCGCATCATCACCGACAACGGTACTCAGTTCACGGGCGGTGTATTCCAAGACTTCTGCGAAGAGTTCGGCATCAAGATCTGCTACACATCTGTGGCGCACCCGCGGAGCAACAGGCAGGTCGAACGAGCCAACGGTATGGTCTTACAAGGCATCAAGGCCAGGATATTTGACCGACTACAGCCATACCCGGGCTGGTGGGTACAAGAACTCCCATCAGTTCTCTGGTCTCTCAGAACCACGGTCAGTCGGGCAACAGGGCAATCCCCTTTCTTTCTGGTCTATGGTGCTGAGGCTATGCTACCAACAGAGTTACAGTTCGGCTCTCCGCGAGCCCGGGCTTACTTAGAAGATGACTCAAATAACACCTGACTGGTCGAGCTAGATCAGTTAGAAGAAGCAAGGGACACCGCAACAATCCAGTCAGCAAGGTATCTTCAAGGCCCGTGTCGCTACCACAACCGCAATGTCCGTGGCCGTGCCTTTTTGGTTGGGGATCTCGTCCTGAGGAAAATACAAACCACCAAAGACAGGCACAAATTATCCCCAATTTGGGAAGGACCGTTCATTATAGCCAAGGTCATGCGGCCAGGCACCTACCGACTAAAGACCGAAGACGGTGTCCTCATCAACAACTCATGGAACATAGAACAGCTACGTCCTTTCTATACCTGAATTTTATACTTTTTCATGTGTACAGTTTCTCTGACTCACTACACCGCTTGCATCAACCGAGAAGTGAGTCGGGGGCTGCATGTATATACGTGCTGTCAATAACATACGTGCTTATCCTACTTCAGTTATGAAGTCTTACTACGACTATCACGTTTGCCCGAGTACAGCTTCTTACGTTGAACGTTTTTATTAAGTTCTGACAGACTAACTCGGCGCAGACTACTTAGTCAAGTAAAGCTAATGACGGCTGAGTGACAAGCTTGGCGGCATTGCACACATATTTACACATGTTTTTTCACAAAAGTGCATACATACCGACTACACAATATGTTGCCCTTACAGACCTAGGTCCCGGGTAATTATCTCAGTAGTCGGCTTCGCCCGGGCAATCAGCTCTAGCGTCTCCTCGGGCATCGTCTCCTCGGCAAACCTTTCCCCAATGGCTTCAATGTCTGCCCTCGGGTAGATGGATTTGGTCATCGCCAGGGTTTGGGCCACGCCGGCAACAACATGCTCATCCGAGTACTTCTTCAAGGCACTCGGTGCATTCTCAAGACGCGCCTCTATTTGGGGGATCCTACTGCAACTGGTTCCCACAGGGCTGGGATCTATGAGGTCAAGGAGCCCTTTTGTAGGAGCCATGGGCCCCGGGTACCTCATTACCAGCACATGGGCCACTCGGATAGAGGATGGGCCAGACCATGTAATTAGAGATAAGATAGCACCCGGCAGGCTGTGCCTTGTACAATAAGGAAACATAGCCTTAGTCGGATAGGATTCTATCTCTAAAAAGGAAGTCCCTTGGTCGTGTCCGACTGGGATCCTTACCATGTACCCCTGTCCCCTAGTATATAAAGGGAGGCAGGGCGCCCCATGAGGGGAGACAAGATCATTGACCGCAAAACCACCTCAGAGGAATAACACCTCAACTGGACGTAGGGTATTACCTCACATCGAGGGCCTGAACCAGTATAATTCTCTTGTGTTCCTCTGCAATCCACCGAATTCCAGGTCGCTGAGTAGCCGCATAGTATTATTGCCGGTGCAAAGCATCGACAGTTGGCGCGCCAGGTAGGGGACCGGCGAATTCTTCATCAACAGATTCGATGGATCCCATCAACGGAGTCAAGGGCAACAAGTTCTCCAATGGAGACATCATCACCTTCGGGAGTCTTGACTTCGTCGCCGATCAACTCGGCAATCTTTCCTTGGCTGAAGCAGATCCAATCTCACCAGCCGAGGAGCCAGCCGGTGTTGCGCCAGTCGGCCCCAGGGACGTCGCCATCTCCTTCGACGATCTATTACGACAGTCCCTCACATCGCCGGACATCGGGACAACTCTCTCCTTCGGCGTCCGACTCGCGCTAGGCCTTGAGCCAGCGCGAGTTAGGCCAAGAGGGGGAGAGATCGTCAATCTCCCGTACGGATTCGGCGACGCTGTGCATCTACAATCCGCGCAGCAGATCCGACCTCCAGCAATTCAGTCTGGACACGGTCATGAACCGTTTCAGATTGGATCTAGGGAGGTCGGAGTCGTCCTAACTCCGATAAACTACTCGGAGTCTGACACTAAGTCGGATGGCGGTTCGAGCACCAACTCGGACTCCACCTTGGCAAGCTACCTCCTCCCCCGCGAGATCTTCATGGCTTCAGCGCCACCTTCCGAGGTGCGCCGACTGCAAGAGGAGCAGCAAGAAGAAGCGCGCCGACTACAACAACAAGAGGAGGCCAACCGACAAGCTCGCAATGACGGGCTTAGACAGGCTGGGCGAGCCGCCCAGCAGCAGATCCTCCAAACCAAAGTCGGTGACCACGACGTCTTCGTCACGCCACAACAGAACGTGGTAGCCGCCGCAACTCTGCTGGATACGCTCCAGTTTGGTCCGGATCATCAGGCCACACCAACTATCGCCAAGATCAAGGCGATGATTACTGCTGCCGCCTGCCAGCAGCAAGAACAGTCAGGCAACACTCACATACCGACCCATCGGACGAGCTCTCCAGCGGCGGAGTCATCTGCATCAGCACGGCGTCGGGCGGCCGGCTCCACCCGGCAGCACGAAGAGTCCCGCCAAACAACGCTCGGCAACACCAACTACGACAACCGGCGGCGTCACCAATACGACCGCCGACCCAATCAAGACCTCCGAATGCGATTACAACTCGATCTTCGCCACACCCTAAGGGCCCGGCGCGAAGAACGCGAAGAAGATGAACGCCGCCGACTGGAGGATGAACACGAGCGCTTCGGTCTCCACTTCGAACGGCTACACCGCCAAAACCGAAGCCCGAGTCCTCACGATAACGAAGGCATTCCAGCCTTTACTCGGGAGTTACAGGACGTCCGCTGGCCAGTCGGCTTTAAGCCTACCGGAATCGAAAAGTACGACGGCAAGACCAACCCAGAGTCCTGGCTCACCGTTTACGTCCTAGCAGTTCAAGTTGCTGGGGGCGACAGCAGAGCCATGGCTAACTACCTCCCAGTCGCATTAGCCGACTCGGCGAGGACATGGCTGACAGGCCTCCCAAGGCGGTCGATCGGTTCCTGGGGACAACTCAGGGAGCGGTTCATCGCTAACTTCCAGGGGACCTATGAGAGACCGGCTTCCGAGCACGACCTTTACCAGCTGCATCAGAAAAAGAACGAGTCTCTGCGTGAATTCATCAAAAGGTTTTTCGAGAAGCGTAATCAAATCCCAAGCATCAAAGACGAGGTCGTCATCGCCGCCTTCCGCAAGGGAGTAAAAGACGCCCCGCTTATCGCAAAGTTCACTCGGAAGCCACCATCCACTGTCCGGACTCTCTTCGACATGGCCAACAAATACGCCGACTCGGCCGAAGCCGTCGCTGAGGCCTTCGACGAGAAGAAGGAGCCCCGACAAAGAGACAACAAGGCGAAAGCCGACAACGAGCCGCCCCAGAACAAGCCTGGCAGCCGCAAGCGGAAGTCGGACAACGAGGTGGCCAACATGGAGCGCAGTCGGTCGCGGCCCCAGCGGAACAACGACTATCAGAAAGTCATGAGCGGGCCTTGCCCCTTTCACCCCAAGGGCCGCCACGCGGCCAAGGACTGCCACATGCTCAAGAAGTTCGCCTCCGAGCAAGCTTCATCGTCTGGCACCGACAAGGACAAGGACAAGCCAGACTTGGGTCCGGCTGACGATTTCCAGGACCCCCAAGCCAAACTCAACCACATCTTCGGGGGGCCACTCGCGTACGAATCCAACCGCAAGCAGAAGCTATCAGCGCAGGACATTAACACGGTCTCCACAGCCGACACCCCCTAATACCTGCGCTGGTCGGAAACGGCCATCACCTTCAATCGCGCAGATCACCCAGATCGGATTTCCCACCCGGGACGATATCCACTCGTCCTGGACCCGGTCGTCAAAAATATCAGGCTGAAGAAAACCCTCATCGACGGAGGCAGCGGGTTCAACATCCTGTTCGCCAAGACTTTGGACGAGATGAGAATTCCTCGTTCAGAACTACGGCCGAGCACCGCGCCCTTCCATGGGATAATTCCCGGCTTGTCATCAACCCCACTCGGGCAGATAACCTTGCCGGTGACCTTCGGCACACGGGACAACTTCCGTACAGAAAACATCTGCTTCGAGGTCGCCGACTTCGAAACCGCGTATCACGCGATACTCGGACGACCGGCCCTCGCCAAATTCATGGCGATACCGCACTATACGTACATGGTGCTGAAGATGCCCGGGCCAGCAGGAGTCCTCTCCCTCCACAGCGACGCTAAGCAAGCCTTCACCTGCGACAAGGAGAGCTGCGAATTGGCTCAAACACAAGAAGCGGCAGTCGGGCGCGACAGCATCTGGCAGGCAGCTACACCTGAAGTCGATCAAGATCCAGTTCCGGCGAAAAAAGCAGCGAAGTCGGGAATTTCAGCGGACTCTGACACGAAGAAGATCCCCCTGGACCCGTCCGACCCCTCCAAGACTGCCTTAGTCGGGACCGGACTCGACCCCAAATAGGAAGACGCGCTCGTCACCTTCCTCCAAACCAACAAAGATATCTTCGCGTGGAAACCGTCCGACATGCCGGGCGTACCAAGGGAGGTGATCGAGCACGCCCTACACGTCAAGCTAGACGCCAAGCCCGTCAAGCAACGGCTGCGGCGCTTCGCTCAAGACCGCAAGGATGCTATCCGGGAGGAAATCACCAAGCTCCTCGCAGCCGGGTTCATCAAGGAAGTCTACCACCTAGACTGGCTGGCAAACCCAGTTCTGGTCCGGAAGAAAAACGGTAAATGGCGCATGTGCGTCGACTACACCGACCTCAACAAAGCGTGCCCCAAGGACCCATTTGGTCTTCCCAGGATAGATCAGGTGGTTGACTCCACGGCGGGGTGCGACCTACTCAGTTTTCTCGACTGCTACTCGGGATATCATCAAATTAGCTTGAGGGAACAAGACTGCTTAAAAACATCTTTCATCACGCCGTTTGGAGCGTATTGCTATTTCACAATGCCGTTCGGTCTGAAAAACGCAGGCGCAACTTACCAACGTGCTATTCAGCGCTGTCTGCACACTCAGATCGGGCGCAACGTGGAAGCCTACGTCGACGATGTGGTGATCAAGTCCAAGTCCAAAAAAGACCTCATTGCCGACTTGGAAGAAACCTTCCAAGACCTTCGAAGATTCAAGATGAAGTTGAACCCGGACAAGTGCGCCTTCGGGGTGCCGTCTGGGAAGTTACTCGGCTTCATCGTCTCGCACCGTGGCATCGAGGCTAACCTGGAGAAAGTCAACGCCATCAAGAACATGGCACCCCCGACCAACCTTAAAGACGTCCAGAAGCTGACAGGCTGCATGGCGGCACTCAGCCGGTTTATCTCCCGACTGGGCGAACGGGGCATGCCTTTCTTCAAGCTCCTCAAAAGGCGACACCTTTCAATGGACTCCGGAAGCCCAGCGAGCCTTCGAAGACTTCAAAGAATTCCTCACATCACCCCCGTGCTGGCGTCACCCCTGCCCCAGGAACCACTAATGCTTTATCTGGCGGCAACAACACAGGTAGTCAGCACGGTGCTGGTAGTGGAGCGATCCGAACAGGGTCACATTCAGAAAATACAACGGCCAATCTATTTCGTCAGCGAGGTCCTTGCCGACTCCAAAACGAGATACCCGCAGGTCCAGAAGCTGCTATACGGCCTACTCCTCACAGTCCGAAAGCTGGTGCATTACTTTCAAGCACATCAAGTCACGGTGGTCACAGCGTTTCCACTTGGGGATGTCCTTCATAATCGCGAGGCCACCGGCCGGATCGCTAAATGGGCACTCGAGTTGATGGCGTTCGACATCACCTTTCAGCCACGGACAGCTATCAAATCTCAAGCTCTAGCCGACTTTGTGGCCGAGTGGACAGAAGTTCAACTACCAACACCAAAAACAAAGCTAGAGTACTGGACAATGTACTTCGACGGTTCCCTACGGATCGGCGGCGCCGGGGCTGGAGTCATACTGACATCCCCCATCGGCGAAAAATTGAAGTACGTACTACAAATCCACTTCCCGGCTTCC
The DNA here is from genome assembly GCA_003991445.1 of Oryza meyeriana var. granulata. NCBI lineage: Eukaryota > Viridiplantae > Streptophyta > Magnoliopsida > Poales > Poaceae > Oryza > Oryza meyeriana. The sequence goes on from RYFJ01002209.1 coordinate 50,363, forward strand.
CACAACGTCGCCGAGTACGAGGCACTTGTTCACGGGCTCCGCATCGCCATATCACTCGGCATACGTCGACTGGTTGCGCGCGGAGACTCCCAACTCGTGGTCAACCAAGTCATGAAAGACTGGACCTGTCTTGACGACACAATGGCGACATATTGCCAGGAGGTTCGCAAGCTGGAAAACAAGTTCGACGGGCTAGAAATCACTCACGTCCTGCGTCAATACAATGACGCGGCGGATGAGCTGGCAAACATGGGATCCAAGCGAGAAGCAGTTCCGACTGGAATCTTTGTCGAGCAACTTATGGAGCCATCAGTCAAGAAGAAACCGGCACAAGAGCAGTCGGGAGGCAACCCTACCCCGACCACCGACGAAGTGCTGCACATATGCCAAGACTGGAGGGGTCCTGTTCTCAAATTCCTCCTGGACGATGAACTCCCAGAAGATCGCAGTCAAGCCGAGCAGATCAAGCGTCGAAGCAAAAGATTCCTGCTAGTCGGAGAAGACCTGTACCGAAGGAGCGCATCCGGTGTCCTCATGCGCTGTGTCACCACCGAGGAAGGCAAGCAGATCCTGCATTCAATCCACTCGGGCATATGTGGCAACCACGCCGCATCCAGGACGTTAGTCGGAAAGGCTTACCGGCAGGGATTCTTCTGGCCCACCGCAGTCACAGATGCCAAAGACATCGTTCGCACGTGCGAGGGTTGCCAGTTCTTCGCAAGACAGACAAATCTCCCAGCCCAGGAACTCCAGACTATCCCTATTTCCTGGCCATTCGCAGTATGGGGGCTCGACATGGTCGGGCCATTCAAGAAAGCGCCAGGAGGGTTCACGCATCTATTCGTCGCAGTGGATAAATTCACCAAGTGGATTGAGGCTAAACCCGTTGCAACAATCACAGCGGCACGAGCAAAGGACTTCATCCTGAGTATACTATACCGGTTTGGGGTCCCCAACCGCATCATAACCGACAACGGCACTCAGTTCGCGGCGGGCCTATTCCAAGATTTCTGCGACGACTTCGGCATCAAGATCTGCTATGCATCTATGGCACACCCGCGGAGCAACGGGCAGGTTGAGCGAGCCAACGGCATGGTCTTACAAGGCATCAAGGCCAGGATATTCGACCGACTACAACCATATGCGGGTCGGTGGGTACAAGAACTCCCATCCGTTCTCTGGTCTCTCAGAACCACAGTTAGTTGGTCAACAGGGCAATCCCCTTTCTTCCTGGTCTACGGTACCGAGGCCATGCTACCGACAGAGATACAGTTCGGCTCTCCGCGAGTCCGGGCTTACTCCGAAGACGACTCCAACAGCACCCGACTGATTGAATTAGATCAGCTGGAAGAAGCAAGAGACGCCGCAACAATCCAGTCGGCACGGTACCTTCAAGGCCTGTGTCGCTACCACAATCGCAATGTCCGTGGCCGCGCCTTTTTGGTCGGGGATCTCGTTCTAAGGAAGATACAAACCACCAAGGATAGGCACAAACTATCCCCCATCTGGGAAGGGCCGTTCATTATAGCCGAGGTCACGCGGCCAGGCGCCTACCGACTGAAGACCACAGACGGCGCCCTCATCACCAACTCATGGAACATAGAACAGCTACGTCCTTTCTATACCTGAGTTTTACATTTTCCATGTGTACAGTTTTTCCTGACTCACTACGCCGCTTTTTCTTCAACCGAGTAGTGAGTCGGGGGCTGCATGTATATATGTGTTCTGTCAATAACACACAAGCTTATTTCACCCCGGTCACGAAGGCTTGCCACGACTGATGCATTCGCCCGAGTATAGCATCTTACTCCGAACATTTTTTTATCAAGTTCTATCGGACTAACTCGGTGCATGCTACACGGTTGGGTAAAGCTAATGACAACCGAGTGATAAGCTTGGCGGCATGACACACATATTTACACATGACCATGTATAAAAACTTATATATATACCGACTACAAAATGTATTGCCTTTACAGACCCAGGTCTCGGGTAATCGCTTCAGCAGTCGGCTTCGCCCGGGCGATCAGCTCCAGCACTTCCTCGGGCGTCGTCTCCTCGGAAAATCCCTCCCCGATGGCCTCAATGTCCGCCCTCGGGTAGATGGACTTGGTCATTGCTAGGGTCTGGGCCACGCCGGCGGCAACCCGCTCGTCTGAGTACCTTTTCAGGGCGCTCGGTGCGTCCTCGAGACGCCCCATTATCTGAGGAATTCTGCTACAGCTGGTCCCCTCTGGGCGGGGATCTACAAGATCAAGGAGCCCTTTCACGGACCCGACGAGGGCCTCCCGTGACTCCCTGATTAACCTTATCTCCTCCGTGTAGAACCGGTACTGGGCCTGGACATTGGCTCTCACGCCTGCCCAGGTCAGCCGGCAAGTAAGCTTGTCAGATTCGGCTACACAAAGGGTGACTAACGGATTGGCTGAGATCACGGTCGGGTTGAGGACTTACTTTCGTAGTCGGCCTCCCACCCGGCCACGGTCTTCTCCAGTTCGGCCTTCTCCTTACCGAGCTTGACGACGGCCCTCTCCAACTCGGACTTCTCCCGGTCAAGCTCGGTGTTGGCCTTTGTCAGGTCGGCCTTGACCCTTTCAAGCTCGGCCTTGGCTTCTTCGGCCTCCTTCAGCTGCGACTCCCTCCCCGCTCGGGTCTTTAACTCCGCTTCGAGGTCTGCACCACAGATTAGCCAAGAGCTCAATCGTGCAATCATGACACCACCGAGCAGTCGGGATCGACATAGCTGGATGAATACATCAACAGTCCAGTCGAGAAGAGATGCTCGAGGATTTTACCTCTGATCTTCTCGGCTAAGGTCCATGTCTCAGCCCTAAGCTGATCAGCGCCGCTCTTCAGCCAGGCCTCCCTCCTCGTGTGACGCGCCTCCATCTCGGCCTTCAATGCCCGGAGTTGTTGCAGTTCCGTGAGGTGGGGAGCCATCTCGACCAGGATCTCCGTCATCGCCTCGTTGCGGTCAACGAGCTTCTGCTCGGGATAAGGAACAAACCGATGACAGAGTCAAACATTAAGACAAGAAGATTGCTGGAGCTTCACTACAAGAATCATACCGCGACCCCCTGGGACCCGTTGATGGCAGCACGAAGCAGGCTCTCGCGCTCTCTCCTCGCGATGACTTCATCGAGCCTGAAGCTTTTCATAGTGCCGTCGCGAGTGGTCCACGTAAAGGTCCGGGGCATCACACGTGGGGGAGCTTCGATCCGAGGCAAATGTGGGATCTCCGGCGGCGGCGGCAACGGCGACGATGGCGATGACGATAACCATGATGGCGACGGGGTCCTGGCCTCGGCACCGCCTTCCCCTACAACATCAGGGACCGGCTCGGGGGTTCTGTCCCCCGCTTCCGCGACGAACGGTGCCTCGGGGGCTGGGGCCTCAGTTTCAACAGCCGCCTCTTGGTCGAGTGGCGGTAGTGGCCCTGTAGTCGGAGCCACCTCGGTCTCAGCGACCGGGCTGGCCGCCGGCTCAGCAGGTGTGTTCGCTGCCGCTGGCTCGGCTGGGGCGGACTCATCAATTGGAGCAGATGGGTCAACCTTTTTGAGGTCGATATCGGCCCACTTCCTGCACAATGAAGCAAGACATCAGGACTGTATTTTAACATACAACAACTACAGAAGGCTCGGAGTAGCGCACCTCTTGGAGAACTTCAGCTTCCTGCCAGCCTGCCCGCTCCCCGGCGAAGCGCTAGCATCGGTACTCGCCCCGGTCGATGTCATCGATGGCAGAGGCATATCGGCCTGAGTCGGCCTCGACTCTGGTATGGTTGGTTCGGGTTCCTTCGCCCCAATCGGCCTCTGCTCTGGTTGGCCCCTTGGCGGCGCTGTTGCTGAGTACAACAACGTTGAGCCCAAGCCTACTGATCTCAGCCTGGGACTCGACCGCGTGGGCGTTGTGGCAGCGGTTTCCTTTATCTTCAAGCTGCCACTCACGGCGCGCGCTGTCATGGCCCCCTCGCCCCAATAAAGAATCGGCTTCTTCCCCGCTCTCTTAGAGTCGGGTTGGGCAGCAGAGGGACTCCTCGGCCTCTTCTTCGACGCGACCGCCGACAATGGACGAGAGTCTTCATCAAATTCCTCATGCCACTACAAGCAAGTTGACAAGATACCATCACGTCAAGTTGAACAATCACCGTTCCACAGGCGTTCACCACAGAAGAAGGTAGAAGGTTACCTTGGTCCGCGGCCGGATGAAGCTATAGGCAGCAACTCGGCGGTTATCATCTTCGGTGGCAACGACCCCTTCGGAGAAGTAGCCAAACAAGGTGTCGGTCACTGCCCCCTTGTCCGCCGTCTCGCTGCTCACTCGGTCAGGATCGTGTTTACCTTTGAAGGCCCAGCCGAAGGCGCTTCTCAACTTCAGCGGCTGGACGCGCCTCGTTAGAAAACGACGAGCCACCCAAGGCCCTGTCAAGCCGGCCCTCTTGAGGTCATCTATCTTCGTCAGCAATATGTGTGCCTGGCCCAGTTCTTCAAAGGTTGGCTCTGAGGACCAGCTTGGCAATACCGCCGGCGGCATACCAGTGAACGGGCGCAAGGAAGGAGCCAGATCGGCGCAATAAAACCACTCCTTGTGCCAGCCCTTCAGAGAAGATTTCAAGGGCAAATCGATATATGTTTTCTTCCCATCGCTCCTCAGTTGAAGACCAGCCCCTCCAATCACACTGATATTACTCTTGGAAGGCTGGGGCTTGACATGGAACAGGTGTCGGAAGAGGATGAAATGGGGCTCAACACCCAGTAAGCACTCGCAAAGGGTGACGAATATGGAGATCTGAAGGATTGAGTTGGGATTTAAATGCACCAACTCCAGCCCGTAGAAATCAAGGACGCGGCGGAAGAAATCAGACGACGGAAGACACAAGCCCCGATCAAAGAAAGAGGCGAAAACTACCGTTTCTCCAGGCCGGGTGTTGGGGCTCGACTCATCCCTCGCCGACCGCCAATGGATCACTTCTTGGCTGGGCAACTTCAGCTCGCTCTCCAGCCGTTTCAGCTTCACCGAGCCGCAATCCGAGATCGGCCAAGAACTCCCTAGCGCACCCACAGGATTTGTCGCCTTCGGCATGACTGGAGGTGGTGAGATTTGGGGGAAAGCAAATCGGGGGCTTGCAATAAACGAAGAGGATTGAAATCGCCCGAGTCCGGGTGGGGAACGGCTGCTGCTAACCCTAACCGGGCGGGAGGCGAAAAGCTAGGCGCGAAGGTGGAAGACGAAGAGATTGGCTGCTTTGGGGAAGACGATGGAATCTTTTTCTCTCTCCCCATCGTTTTATAGCCTGTACCGACTAGATGGGCCCAGGCCTACACAGTCGGAATTGGGCCGACAAGATATGAGTTCCCACAGTAGCATGCTCCATGTGGGCCGCCCGCAGGCTGAGTTGAAATTATAGCGCTGGTGCTACTCACAGGAACCGATGAGGTAAACAGATATGCTTCATGAAAGCCTTACTGCTAAACATATATGTTTGGGTATCTGTTTTATCCACCAGGTCTCGAGGATATATCCTTACAAGGATCACAAGCTAGTCTTCATTAAAATTGGGGATGCAAGTATCTTTCTCGGAAACACCTGACCACGTAATGAATTTATTTTCATAAAGTGGTACTCGGCATACATGCGTGGTTATCAGTTGCCATGAGCAACATTATTCCAGCCGACATGAGGCTGAAGAGTTTAACTTTCGAGTAGTGCACTACTCGGGAGAAACTATAAATTTCTCATTCCCGCTGACATGATGCGGAAGAGTCTAACTTCCGAGTGGGACGCCACTTGGGAAAGACTATAAACACCCCCTTTCCAGCTGACATGACGCTGAAGAGTCCCCATATACGAGTAGCATCCTACTCGGCAAGACTATAAATCATATTCCGGTTGACATGATACCGAAGAGTCTCATATACCAGTAGTAATCTACTCGGGAAAGACTTCTAGGTTAAAGATCTTTGACTTTATGTTTAATTATCTTCACAATTAAGCATAAAGTTGGGGGCTACACCTAATAGGTGCGCCTATTCGGCGCACACTATTCATATATCTACATGAAGCCCTTCATAGCCTCGCTGCCAGCTGACATGAAGCAGGACTCGGGAAGACATACTCGGACAAAGAGTACTCGGGAGCATCACACTCGGGTAACCTTCACCGTGGAGGATGAGCACTCGGCATCAGCTGTGACTCAACTATGAAGGTCTCAGGGGCTACTGTGGGAGCCATAGGCCCCGGGTACCTCATTACCAGCACATGGGCCACTCGGATAGAGGATGGGCCAGACCATGTAATTAGAGATAAGATAGCACCCGGCAGGCTGTGCCTTGTACAATAAGGAAATATAGCCTTAGTCGGATAGGATTCTATCTCTAAAAAGGAAGTCCCTTGGTCGTGTCCGACTGGGATCCTTACCATGTACCCCTGTCCCCTAGTATATAAAGGGAGGCAGGGCGCCCCATGAGGGGAGACAAGATCATTGACCGCAAAACCACCTCAGAGGAATAACACCTCAACTGGACGTAGGGTATTACCTCACATCAAGGGCCTGAACCAGTATAATTCTCTTGTGTTCCTCTGCAATCCACCGAATTCCAGGTCACCGAGTAGCCCCATAGTATTATTGCCGGTGCAAAGCATCGACACCTTTCACGGACCCGACGAGGGCTTCCCATGACTCCCTGATTATTCTTATCTCCTCTGTGTAAAACCGATACTGGGCCTAGACATTGGCTCTCATGTCTGCCCAGGTCCGCCGGCAAGTAAACTTGTCAGGCTCGGTTGCAAATAGAATGACTAATGGATTGGTTAAGATCTGTGGGTGCCATGGGCCCCGGGTACCTCATGACAAGCATATGAGCCACTCGGATAGAGGATGGGCCTAGCCTTGTAATTAGAGATATAGCTAAATTCGGCAGACTTCGCCTTGTATAGAAAGGAATATACAGTCCTAGTCGGGTGCGTTATATCTCTAAGGGGAGATCTCCTAGTCGTAATCCGACGGGGACTCCTACCTTGTAACCCTGTCCCCTAGTATATAAGGGGAGGCAGGGCGCCCCATGAGGGCAGGTTGAGTTGGTTCACCAGAATCACCACCACAAATCCTCAAAGGAATAACACCACAACTGGACGTAGGGTATTACCTCACATCGAGGGCCTGAACCAGTATAAAATTTCCTTGTGTTCCTTTGCAATCCACCGAGTTTCCATCCGCCGAGTAGCCCCATATATTTATTGCCGGTGTAAAACATCGACAGTTGGCGCGCCAGGTAGGGGCTTCGGCGCGATCTACATCTACAAGCTCGATGGATCCAGCAACCGAAGTCGACGGCGGCAAACTCCCCCCGGAGATACAATCGCATTCAGAAGCCTTGACTTCGTCGCCGACCAGATCGGCAATCTCACCCCGGCCGACACGGACCGATCCAACCGGCCGAGGAACCAGCTGACTCCGCGCCAGTCGGCCACATGACGCTGCGGCAATCTTCGACGACATGCTGCGGCGATCTCCAATACGCCCGAGTCCAGGGACAACTCTTCTTCCAGTGTTCGACTCGGACTCGGTTCTGAGCCAGCCGAGATCGGGCCGAGAAGGGAAGAGATCGTCAACTTCCCGTTCGGACTCGGCGACGCCGCGGATATCTACAATCTACATCCGACGCGGCAAACCTGATCCCCTGGAGTTCGACTCGGATACGGCTCCGAGCCGCTTGAGATCGGATCTAGGGAGGTCGGAGTTACAATCACCCCCATCAACTATTCCGACTACGACTCTCAGTCGGACTACGACTCCCAGTCGGATTCCAACTCCAAGTCGGATACCAGCTCGGCAAGCTTCACTCCGCCACGAGAAATCTTCATGGCATCCAGAGGCTCTACTCCTATTCAGGAATCATGCCGACGACACGAGCCACAAGAGGAGGAGGCCTGCCGACTGCAAGAACAACAGGAGGAAGAAACAAGACGCCTGCACGCCCACAACGACGGCCTACGCAGGGCTGGGCGAACCGCTCAGCAACAAACCCTCCAAACAAAAGTCGGCGACCACAACGTCTTCGTCACGCCACAGCAGAACGTCGTGGCAGCCGTAACCCTACTGGACACGGTCCAGGTCGGGCCTGATCACCAGGCCACCCCGACGATCGCAAGGATAAAAGCCATGCTTACCGCTGCCGCATGTCGGCAGCACGCGGAGTCAAGCCAGACGTCACTCGGCAACCACAACAACCGGCAACGTCGAAGCGACCGTCGGGACAACCAGGACCTCCGAGACCGACTGCGGCGCGACCTTCAGCAAGACATTAATGCTCGGCGCCGCAAACGAGAAGAAGACGAGCAACGCCAACTGGAAGACGAGAACGAGCAATTCGGCCTCCACTACGAGCGGTTTCGCCGCCGTAGTCGAGGTCGGAGTCCTCATGAAGACGACGGAGTACCGGCCTTCACTCAGGAGCTACGACAAGTCGATTGGCCGTCAAGTTTCAAGCCTACAGGCATCAACAAATACGACGGCAAGACCGATCCCGAGTCCTGGCTCACAGCATACACTCTGGCAATCCAAGCTGCTGGAGGTGACCACAAAGTCATGGCTAACTACCTCCTAGTTGCTCTAGCCGACTCAGCGAGGACATGGCTAACAGGACTTCCCAAGCAATCAATCGGCTCTTGGGGAGAACTCCGGGAACGTTTCGTCACCAATTTCCAGGGAACATACGAGAGGCCATCTTCTGAGTACGACCTATATCAGTTGCGTCAAAGGAAGAATGAGTCTCTTCGTGACTTCATCAAGAGATTTTCTGAGAAGAGGAACTCAATCCCGAACATCAAGGATGAGGTCGTCATCGCCGCCTTTCGAAAAGGAGTCAAAGACACCTCGTTCATCGACAAATTCACGCGGAAGCCTCCCAACTCTGTCAGGGCCCTATTCGAGCATGGCAAAACAAGTACGCCGACTCGGCCCACGCTGTTGCCGAAGCCCTCGACGACAACAAGTCACCCTGACAGAAGAAGCGGGACGACACCGACGACGCGGTCCCGACTAAAGCTGGGAATCGCAAACGCAGGTCAGACGGCTCCATTGTGGCAGTCGGTCACAACCGTCTCCGACCTTCAACAACTGAGGATTATCAGAACAACAAGTGACATGCTCGGGGGCTCACAAGCTCAAACACGAGGATGGCATCCCCACTCCCAAATACCGAACAGCTAAGTCGCTTTCTGATAAACATCTCCTCACTCGGCCTTGCTAGTGCCACAGCCGCTTACACCTAATAGGTGTATAAGCTGCGCATTTACTTTTTTCCGTTTTTGCTCTTAAATGATTACGAAAGTACTCGAGTAGCATAAATCTCGATCCGTGAAAACTTTGCTCCATGTAAGACGAACTCAAGTCACCCAAAACGCGATGCCTGGGAAAGAGCCATGAGCCAACTCCCGACGCTAGGGGGCTATGACTAGTCGGGCAGAGTGCTTAAACGTAAGGGGTCAACTACTCGAGGAAATTAATATCAAAAAGAGGAAGAACACGTATTTACATACATTGTAAAATACATTTTATTCGGGTGATTATTTCCATCATCAGATGCTACTCATCCGATATTTTATATTGCAGGCCCAGCTCCGGATACGCGTGACAGAACTCAGGGCTTCGAGCCCATCTCCTACGCTCGGGGCTGGACAAGTCTGCCGAAATACACTCGGGATGCTCCATGAGGGCTACTTACCGAGTACTTGCGCCAGTCGGGACGTCATCTTCCCGACTACGCTCCATGGGAGCTAACAATCGGCCCCCGGCGCCAGTCGGGGCTGTGTACTACTCGGCTAAGTAGGGTACGCCCCATGAGGGTCGCCAGCCGAATCCTACGCTAATGCTAGGTTCGGGTACCTTATTTGGCCGCAACTCTGTCAGGTTGGGTACGCCCATGAGGGTCGCCAGCCGAATCCTATGCTAATGCAAGATTCGGGTGCCTAGCTTGGCTATAACTCTGTTGGATAGGGTACGCCCCATGAGGGTCACCAGCCGAACCCTCTGCTAATGCAAGGTTCGGGTACCTTGTTCGGCTTTTCCCAAGTCAGAGAAGACTTACATCGTCAAAGCGCATCCGGAGTTCTCATACACTGCGTCACACCTGAGGAGGGCAAGCAGATCCTGCAACATACCTACTCGGGTACACGTGGCAACCAGTTTGCATCCAGAACGTAAGTCGGAAAGGCTTGCGAATAAGGATTTCTCTAGCTGATTGCGGTTATCGACACCAAAAACTCATCCTGACATGCGATGGATGATACTTCTCTAGAGCTATGCTGGGTAGGTTGGTTCAGGCCGGCTTATTTGGTAGCAGCCACCAAGATATGAGTTCCTACAGTAGCATGCTCCATGTGGGCCGCCCGCAGGCTGAGTTGAAATTATAGCGCTGGTGCTACCCACAGGAACCGATGAGGTAAACAGATATGCTCATGAGAGCCTTATTGCTAAACATATATGTTTGGGGTATCTGTCTTATCCACCAGGTCTCGAGGATACATCCTTACAAGGATCACAAGCTGGTCTTCATTAAAATTGGAGATGCAGGTATCTCTCTCGAGTACACCTAACCACGTAATGGATTTATTTTTCATACAGTGGTACTCGGCCTACATGCGTGGCCACCAGTTGCCATGAGCAGCATTATTCCCGCTGACATGACGCGGATGAGTCTAACTTTCGAGTAGTTCACTACTCGGGAGAGACTATAAAATTCTCATTCCCGCTGACATGACGCGGATGAGTCTAACTTTCGAGTAGTACACTACTCGGGAGAGACTATAAAATTCTCATTCCCGCTGACATGACGCGGATGAGTCTAACTTTCGAGTAGTTCACTACTCGGGAGAGACTATAAAATTCTCATTCCCGCTGACATGACGCGGATGAGTCTAACCTTCGAGTAGTGCACTACTTGGGAAAGACTATAAACATTCTTCCAGCTGACGAGCTGAAGAGTCTAACTTCCGAATGGGACGCCACTCGGAAAGACTATAAACACCTTTCCAGCTGACATGAAGCTGACGAGTCTAATTTTCGAGTAGTATATTACTTGGGAAAGACTATAAATAATCATTCGGCTGACATGATGCCGATGAGTCTGATTTTCGAGTAGTATACTACTCGGAAAAGACTATAAACACCCCTTTCCAGCTGACATGACGCTGAAGAGTCCCATATGCGAGTAGCATCCTACTCGGCAAGACTATAAAACATACATTCCGACTGACATGAAGTCGAAGAGTCCTACATACGAGTAGTTCCCTGCTCGGCAAGACTATAAATTATATTCCGGTTGACATGATACCGAAGAGTCTCATTGTACCAGTAGTAATCTACTCGGGAAAGACTACAAGGTTAAAGATCTTTGACTTCATGTTAATTGTTTTCACAATTAAGCACAAAGTCGGGGGCTACACCTAATAGGTGCGCCTATTCGGCGCACACTATTCAACATCTACATCGAGCCCTTCATAGCCTCGCTGCCAGCTGACATGAAGCAGGACTCGGGAGAAGCAGCACTCAGACAAAGAGTACTCGGGAGCAATGCACTCGGGAAGACTTCACCGTGGAGGATGAGCACTCGGCATCAGCTGTGACTCAACTATGAAGGTCTCGGGGGCTACTGTGGGTGCCATGGGCCCCGGGTACCTCATGACAAGCATATGAGCCACTCGGATAGAGGATGGGCCTAGCCTTGTAATTAGAGATATAGCTAAATTCGGCAGACTTCGCCTTGTATAGAAAGGAATATACAGTCCTAGTCGGGTGCGTTATATCTCTAAGGGGAGATCTCCTAGTCGTAATCCGACGGGGACTCCTACCTTGTAACCCTGTCCCCTAGTATATAAGGGGAGGCAGGGCGCCCCATGAGGGCAGGTTGAGTTGGTTCACTAGAATCACCACCACAAATCCTCAAAGGAATAACACCACAACTGGACGTAGGGTATTACCTCACATCGAGGGCCTGAACCAGTATAAAATTTCCTTGTGTTCCTTTGCAATCCACCGAGTTTCCATCCGCCGAGTAGCCCCATATATTTATTGCCGGTGTAAAACATCGACAAGATCATGGTCAGGCTGGGGACTTACTTTCGTAGTCGGCCTCCCACTTGGCTACGGTTTTCTCCAGTTTCTCTTTTTGTTTACCGAGCTTGATGGTGGCCTCCTTTAACTCGGCCCTCTCTCGTTCAAGCTTGGCATTGGCCTCTATCAGGTCGGCCTTGACCTTCTCAAGCTCGGCTTTGGCTTTTTCGGCCTCCTTCAGCTGGGCTTCCCCCTCTGTTTGAGTCTTTAATTCAGCTTCAAGGGCTGAACAACAGATTAGTCAAGAACTCGACCGTGCAGCCAAGACGCCACTGGGCAGTCAGGAACAACTCAGCTGAAGAAATACAGCGAGGGTTCGGTCGGGAACATGCATTCGGGGACTTACCTCTAATCTTTCCAGCTTGAGCCCAAGTTTCCTCCCTGAGCAGGGTGGCGCCCTCCTTCAGCCAGGCTTCCCTCCCCGAGTGACACTCCTCCATCTCGGCCTTCAATGCCCGGAGCTGCTCCAATTCTGCGAGGTGGGGAGCCATTTCGACCAGGATCTCTGTCATCGCCTCATTACAGTCGACAAGTCTCTGCTCAAGGAAAAGAACAAATCAAGAATGGAATCAGATGTCAAAATGAGAAGATCACCACGACTCCGCCACAAGAATTATACCCCAACTCCCTGGGACCCACTGATAGCGGCGCGAAGCAAGCTTTCACGTTCTCTTCTCGTGGCAACTTCGTCAAGCTTGAAGCTCTTCACGGTCACGTCAGGCACCGTCCAGGTGAACGTCCGGGGCATCCTACGCGGAGGAGCTTCAATTCAAGGCAGGTTCGGGATCTCTAGCGGCGGCGACAATGACGACGACGACCACAACAGCGACGGGGTCCCAGCCTCCACGCCGCCGTCCCCCGCAGCCTCGGGGATTGACTCGGGTGCTCCAACAGCGGCCTCTGCGGTGGGCGATGCTTCAGGGGCTGGGGCCTCAACCTCAGCAACTGCCTCTTGGTCGGGTGGCGATGGCGACCCTACAGTCGGGACCACCTCAGTCTCCATGACTAGGCTAGCCACCGGCTTAGCGGGTATGTTCGCGGCCGCCGGCTCGGCTGGGGCAGGCCCTTCAAAGGGAGCGGTCGGATCAGTCTCCTTGAGATCGATGTTGGCCCGCTTCCTGCATGGCAAAACAAGACATCAAAACACTACTGTAACATGCAAGAATTTCAGAAGATCCGGAGTAGCATACCTCTTGGAGAACTTCAATTTCCTGCCGGGCGACCCGGGTCCTAGCAGAGCGCTACCTCCGGTTGTCGGCCCGGCCGGCGAATTGGTCGGTGTCATAGTTGGCGGCTGCACATCAGCTTGAGTTGGCCCCAATTTTGGTGTGGCTGGCTTGGGCGCCTCCGTCCTCGGCGGTGTCTGCTCTGGCCGGCCCCTCAACGGTGCTGTTGCCGAACTCGGCAATGTTGGGCTCAAACCTACAGGTCTCAACCTAGGACTTGATCGCCTGGGCGCTGCAGCGATGGTGTCCTTTATCTTCAGGCTTCCTGCCACGGCACACAGCGTCATGGCCCCCTCGCCCTGATACAGAATAGGCTTCTTCCCCGCTCTCTTAGAGTCGGCCTGGGTAGCAGAGGGGCTCCTCGGCCTCTTCTTCAATGCAACGGCTGACAACGGGCGGGAGTCTTCATCAAACTCTTCGTGCCACTACAGACGAGTCAACAAAATACATCATGCAGTGCTGAACAATCGCAGACACATGCCCACAGGCATTCATCACAGAAGAAGATTAAAGATTACCTTGGTTCGAGGCCGAATGAAGCTATAGGCTGTGACCCGGCGATTATCGTCTTCGGTCGCGATCACCCCTTCAGAAAAGTAACCAAACAGGGTCTCGGTCACTACGCGCTTGTTGGCTGACTCATTGCTTACTCGGTTAGGATCATTTTTGCCCTTAAAGCCCCAGCCAAATGCGCTCCTCAGCTTCAGCGGCTAGATGCACCGAGTCAGGAAGCGACGAGCCACCCAAGGTCCTGTCAGGCCAGCCTTCATGAGGTCATCTAACTTCACCAACAATTGATGCACCTGGCCCATTTCTTCAAAGGATGGCTCCGCTGACCAATTTGGTAAAACCACTGGTGGCAAGCCGGTGAATGGCTGCAAGGAGGGAGCCAGATCTGCGCAACAGAACCACTCCTTGTGCCAGCCTTTTAAGGAGGATTTCAAGGGAAGATCAAGATATGACTTTTTCTTATCGCTCCTTAGCTGAAGACCAGCCCCCCCCTATTACACTGACGTTATTCTTGGAGGGCTGGGGTTTGATGTGAAACAGATGCCAGAAGAAAATAAAATAGGGTTCAACACCCAAGAAGCACTCATAGAGAGTAACAAAAATGGAGATCTGAAGAATTGAGTTGGGGTTCAAATGCACCAACTCCAGCCCGTAGAAGTCAAGGACGCGGCGGAAGAAATCAGAAGATGGAAGGCACAAGCCCTGATCGAAAAAAGAGGCGAAAACTACTGTTTCACCAGGTTGGGGATTTGGGACCGACTCACCCTTAGCCGGCCACCAGCGAATCAACTCTTGGCTGGGCAACTTCAGTTGACTCTCCAGCAGCATCAGCTTCACCGAGCGGCAATCTAAAATCGGCCAAGCACTCTCCGGTGTACCCGCAAGATCCGAAGCCTTCGGCATGGCTGGAAGCGGCAAGATTTGGGGAAAAAACGAATCAGGGGCTTGGAACAAACGAAAGAGGATTGGAATCGCCCGAGTTCGGGTGGGGAATAGCAGTAGCTAACCCTAGCCGAGCGGTAAGCGAAAAGTTGGGCGCGGAGGTGGAAGACGAAGCAATTGGCTGATTTGGGGAAGATGAAGGAATCTTTTTCTCTCTCCCCGCCTTTATAGAGCCGATGCCGACTAGATGGGCTTGGGCCTACACGGTCAGCACCGGGCCATCAAGATATGAGTTCCTACAGTAGCATGCTCCATGTGGGCCACCCGTAGGCTGAGTTGAAATTATAGCGCTGGTGCTACTAACAGGAGCCGATGAGGTAAACAGATATGCTTCATGAGAGCCTTATTGGTAAACATATATGTTTGGGTATCTGTTTTATCCACCAGGTCTCGAGGATATATCCTTACAAGGATCACAAGCTGGTCTTCATTAAAATTGGGGATGCAGGTATCTTTCTTAGGTACACCTGACCATGCTATGGATTTATTTTCATAAAGTGGCACTCGGCCTACATGCGTGGCCACCAGTTGCCATGAGCAACGTCATTCCAGCCGACATGACGCTGAAGAGTCTAACTTTTGAGTAGTGCACTACTCGGGAGAGACTATAAATATCTTTTCCAGCTAACATGATGCGGAGGAGTCTAACTTCTTAGTGGGACGCCACTCGGAAAAGACTATAAACCCCCCTTTGCCAGCTGACATGACGCTGAAGAGTCCCATATACGAGTAGCATCCTACTCGGCAAGACTATAAACACATATTCTGACTGACATGAAGTTGAAGAGTCCTACATACGAGTAGTTCCCTACTCGGCAAGACTATAAAGTTTATTCCGGTTGACATGATACCGAAGAGTCTCATATACCAGTAGTAATCTACTCGGGAAAGACTTCCAGGTTAAAGATCTTTGACTTTATGTTTAATTGTCTTCACAATTAAGCACAAAGTCGGGGGCTACACCTAATAGGTGCGCCTATTCGGTGCACACTATTCATATATCTCCATGAAGCCCTTCATAGCCTCGTTGCCAACTGACATGAAGCAGGACTTGGGAAGAAGACTTACTCAGACAAAGAGTACTCCAGAACATCGCACTCGGGCAATCTTCACCGTGGAGGACGAGCACTCGGCATCAGCTGTAACTCAACTATGAAGGTCTCAGGGGCTACTATGGAGGCCATGGGCCCCAGGTACCTCACCACTAGCATATGGGCCACTCGGATAGAGGATGGGCCGAACCATGTAATTAGAGATAAGATAGCACCCGGCAAGCTTTACCTTGTATAATGAGGAATAACAGTCTTACTCGGATAGGTTTCTATCTCTAAGAAGGAAATTCCTTGGCCGTATCCGGCTGGGATCCTTATCATGTACCCCTGTCCCCAGTATATAAAGGGAGGCAGGGCGCCCCATGAGGGCACGGAAGATCATTGATCACAAACCACCTCAGAGGAATATCACCTCAACTGGACGTTGGATATTACCTCACATCGAGGGCCTGAACCAGTATAAATCTTCTCTGTGTTCCTCTGCAATCCACCGAATTACCTTCGCTGAGTAGCCCTATAGTTTTATTGCCGGTGCAAAGCATCGACAGTGCTGAGCCGAATCACCCCCCAACTCCAAGAATTGGACCAACTCTGGGCCTTGAAAACTGAAGTGGAAGGGCGCTGCCAGGAGAGGGAATCTTGGCTGAGGGAGAACGTCACCAGGCTTAGGAGCGAAAATTGGGATCAAGCCAAGATGATAAGAGGTGAGCCTCTAGAACCCTTCTTCCTGACCAAATCCTTGATATATCTCTCCAGCTGTGTTATTCCCGACTGCTCAGTTGTGCCCTGACTACATCATTGAGTTCTTGACTAATCTGTCGTGCAACCCTTGAAGCCGAGTTGAAGACCCGAACAGAGGGAGGAGAGCAGCTGAAGGAGGCCGAGAGAGCCAGGGCCGAACTTGAAAAAGATAAGGCCACCCTAACAGAGGCCAAAACCGAGCTTGAGCAAGAGAAGGCTGAGTTGAAAGCGGGCAATACCAAGCTCGTGAAAGAAAAAGTTGAACTGGAGAAGGCCATAGCCAAGTAGGAGGCCGACTACAAAAGTGAGTCTCCGCCCTGGCAATAACCTTAGCCAGTCCATTAATTACTCCATATGCGGCTTTGCTTAACAAGTTTACTTGTCGGTGAATCCGGGTAGCTACGAGAGCCAATTCCCAGATCTAGTTCCAAGCTTTTGCAGAGGAGATCAGGGCAGTCAAGGAGTCACGGGAAACCCTTAGCGAGTCCGTGAAAGGGCTCCTTGACCTGATAGATCCTTGTCCTGTGGGAACCAGCTCCAGCACAATCTTCCAACTGGAGGAGAGCCTTAAAGACGCACCGAGTGCCCTGAAGAGGTACTCGGATGAGCGTGTTATTGCCGGTGTGGCCCAGACCCTAGCAATGACCAAGTCCATCTACCCAAGGGCAAATGTCGAAGCCATCGGGGAGGGGTTTGCCGAGGAGATGACTCCTGAGGAGGCACTGGAGCTGATAGCTAAGGCGAGGCCGACTGCAGAAGTTATCACCCGGGACCTGGGTATGTAAAGACAATATATCATGTAGTCGGTGTGTATATACATTTTGGTAAGAATATGTGTAAATGCATGTGCAATGCTGCTAAGCTTTAGACTATTACTCAGTTGTCATTAGCTTTACTCGACAATATAGCCTACACCGAGTTAATCTACAGGAATTTAATAAAAACATTCACCGCATAAAGCTGTACTCGGGCAGACATCGAAAAGTGATAGTAAAACTTCATAACTTGAGTGAAATAGGCTCGTATATTATTGACACAGCACATACAATACATGCAGCCCCCGACTCACTACTCGGGTTAACAAATGGCGTAGTGAGTCAGAGAAGAACTGTACACATATGAAAGTATAAAACTCAGGTATAGAAGGGACGTAGCTGTTCTATATTCCATGAGTTGCTGATGAGGGCACCCTCTTCGGTCTTCAATCGGTAGGCGCCTGGCCGAGTATCCTCCGCTATAATGAACGGCCCTTCCTAGATTGGGGATAGTTTATGCCTATCTTTGGTGGTTTGTATTTTTCTTAATACGAGATCTCCAACCAAAAAGGCATGGCCACGGACATTGCGGTTGTGATAGCGACGCAGGCCTTGGATATACCTTGCCGACTGGATTGTTGCGATGTCCCTTGCTTCTTCCAACTGATCTAGTTTGACCAATCGGGTGTTGTTTGAAGTGTCTTCTGAGTAAGCCCGAACTCGTGGATAGCCGAACTCTAACTCGGTTGGTAGCATAGCCTCAGCACCGTAGACCAAAAGAAAGGGGATTGCTGTTACCCAACTAACTGTGGTTCTGAGGGACCAAAGGACAGATGGGAGTTTGTGCACCCACCGGCCCGCGTATGGTTGTAGTCGGTCGAATATCCTTGTCTTGATGCCTTGTAAGACCATACCGTTGGCTCGTTCAACCTGCCCATTGCTCCGTGGGTGTGCCACAGACGCATAGCAGATCTTGATGCCAAAGTTGTCACAGAAATCCTGAAACACGCCACTTGTGAACTGAGTACCATTGTCGGTGATGATGCGGTTGTGTCGATGCTTTGCACCGGCAATAAAACTATAGGGCTACTCGGCGAAGGTGAATTCAGTGGATTGCAGAGGAACACAGAAGATTTATACTGGTTCAGGCCCTCGATGTGAGGTAATTCCCTCACGTCCAGTTGAGGTGTTATTCCTCTGAGGTGTTTGATGATCGTGATCTTGTTGTCGTTGCCCTGAGGGGCACCCTGCCTCCCTTTATATACTAGGGGACTGGGGTACATGAAAAGGATCCCAGCCGCATATGGCCAAGGGATTTCCTCCTTAGAGATAGAGTCCTATCCGACTAAGACTATGTTTCCTTATTATACAAGGCAAAGCCTGCCGGATGCTATCTTATCTCTAATTACATGGTTCGGCCCATCCTCTATCCGAGTGGCCCATATGTTGGCAATGAGGTACCCGGGGCCGGGGGCCCATGGCCTCCACGGTAGCCCCTGAGACCTTCATAGTTGAGTCACAACTGATGCCAAGTGCTCATCCTCCACGGTGAAGGTTGCCCGAGTGCAGTGCTCCCAAGAACTCTTTGTCCGAGTAAGTCTTCTTCCGAGTCCTGCTTCATGTCAGCTGGCAGCGAGGCTATGAAGGGCTTCATGGAGATATATGAATTGTGTGCGCCGAATAGGCGCACCTATTAGTGTAGCCCCCGACTTTGTGCTTAATTGTGAAGACAATTAAACATAAAGTCAAAGATTTTTAACCTGGAAGTCCTTCCCGAGTAGATTATTACTGGTATATGAGACTCTTCAGTATCATGTCAACCAGAATAAACTTTATAGTCTTGCTGAGTAGGAGACTACTTGTATGTAGGACTCTTCGACTTCATGTCAGTCGGAATATGTGTTTATAGTCTTGCCGAGTAGAATGCTACTCGTATATGAGACTCTTCAGCGTCATGTCAGCTAGAAAAAGGGGTTTATAGTCTTTTCCGAGTGGCGTCCCACTCAGAAGTTAGACTCCTCCACATCATGTCAGCGAGAAAGATATTATAGTCTCTCCGAGTAGTGCACTACTCGAAAGTTAGACTCTTCCGCATCATGGTCAGCGGTAAATGTTGCTCATGCAACTGATGGCCACGCATGTAGGCCGAGTACACTTTATGAAAAGAAATCCATGGCGTGGTTAGGTGTACCGAGAAAGATACTACATCTCCAATTTTTAATGAAGACCAGCTTGTGATCTTGTAAGGATATATCCTCGAGACCTGGTGAATAAAACAGATACCCAAACACATATGTTTAGCAATAAGGCTCTCATGAAGCATATCTGTTTACCTCATCGGCTCCTGTTAGTAGCACCAGTACTATAATTTCAACTCACCTGCGGGCGGCCCACATGGAGCATGCTACTGTAGGAACTCATATCTTGGTGGCCCAGTGCTGACTATGTAGGCCCAAGCCCATCTAGTCGGCATCGGCTCTATAAAAGCAGGGAGAGAGAAAGAGATTCCTTCTTCTTCCCCAAATCGGCCAATCGCTTCGTCTTCCACCTTCGTGCCCAACTTTTCGCCTCCCGCGCGGCTAGGGTTAGCTACTGCTATTCCCTACCCGAACTCGGGCGATTCCAATCCTCTTTGTTTGTCCCAAGCCCCCGATTTGCTTTTCCCCAAATCTCACCGCCTCTAGTCATGCCGGGGAGTTCTTGGCCGATTTCGGATTGCGGCTTGGTGAAGCTAAAGCGGCTGGAGAGCGAACTGAAGTTGCCCAGCCAAGAGGTGATTCGCTGGAGGTCGGCCAGGGATGAGTCGAGCTCAAATCCCCGACCCGGTGAAACAGTAGTTTTCGCCTCTTTTTTCGATCGAGGCTTATGCCTTTCGTCTTCCGATTTCTTCCGCCGCATCCTTGACTTCTATAAGCTAGAGTTGGTGCATTTGAATCCCAACTCGATTCTTCAGATCTCCATCTTTGTCACTCTGTGCGAGTGCTATTTGGGTGTGGAACCTCATTTCAACTTCTTTAGGCATTTGTTCCACATTCAACCCCAGCCCTCCAAAAAATAACTCAGCGTAATTGGGGGGCTGGTCTTCAGTTGAGGAGTGATAGGAAAAGTCATATCTTGATCTTCCTTGAATCTTCCTTGAAGGGCTGGCACAAGGAGTGGTTCTATTGCGCAGATCTGGCTCCCTCCTTGCGGCCATTCACCGACTCGCCGCCGGTGGTTTTGCCGAATTGGTCGGCGGACCCGACCTATGAAGAGATGGGTCAAGTGCACTAGCTACTGACGAAGCTGGATAATTTCAAGAAGGCCGGCCTGACTGGTCCCTAGGTGGCCAGGCGGTTCCTAACTCGGTGCTTCCAGCCCCTGAAGCTAAGGAGCTCGTTCGGCTGGGATTACCAAGGAAAGCGTCACCCTGACCGGACCAGCCGGGAGTCGGCCAATGAGCAGAAGGTGACGGAGACCCTGTTCGGATACTTCTCCAGCAGGGTAATTGAAACCGAAGACAAGAAGAGACGCATTGCGTCTTACAAGCGCAGCTGGCCCCGGTCCGAGGTAACATCCGTCTTTCCTTCGTAGCACATGCCTGCGAACTCGGATGTCTAAGTCCCTGGCAATATGTGATGCATCTTGTTGAATTTATTGTAGTGGTGCGTGGAGTTTGATGAAGACTCCCGCCCATTGTCGGCCGTCGCGTCGAAGAAGAGGCCGAGGAGTTCCTCTGCTGCCCAACCTGACTCCAAGAGAGCAGGGAAGAAGCCGATTTTGTATCGGGGCGAGGGGGCCATGATGGCGCGCGCCGTGGCTGGAAGCCTAAAAATAAAGGACGCCGTTGCCGCGGCGCCCAGGCGATCAAGTCCCAGGTTGAGACCTGCGGGTTTGAGCTCGACGTTGTTGAGCCCGGCCGCAACGCCACCGAGGGGCTGGCTAGAGCAGACGCCACCAGGGGCGGAGGCACCCAAGCCGACCACGCCGGAATCGGAGCCGACTCGGGCTGATGTGCCACCGCCGATTGTGACGCCGACCGGGCCGACTGCCAGAGCTAGCGCCCCGCTGGGGACCGGGTCGCTCGGCAAGAAGCTGAAGTTCTCCAAGAGGTGCGCTGCCCCGGGTCTTCTGAAATTCTTGTACGTTTGAAGTAGTGTCTTGATGTATTGTTTCGTCGTGCAGAAAGCGGGCCGATATCAATCTCAAGGAGATCAATCTGACCGCTCCCCTTGACGAGCCTGCCCCAATCGAGCCGGCGGCCGCGAACACACCTGCTGAGCTGGTGGCCAGCCCGGTCGCGGAGACCGAGGTGGTCCCGACTGCAAGATCGCTGCCGCCACCCGACCAAGAGGCGGCTACTGAGGCTGAGGCCCCAGTCCCTAAAGCGTCGCCGGTTGCGGAGGCCGTGGCCGGAGCCCCTGAGCCGGTCCCCGAGGTCGCGGGGGACAGTGGTGCTGAGGCCGGGACCCCATCGCCGTTGTGGTCGTCGTCGTCGTCGTTGCCGCCGCCGGAGATCCCACACCTGCCTCGGATCAAAGCTCCTCCATGTGTGATGCCCCGGACATTCACATGGACGGCTCCTGATGGGACAGTGAAGAGCTTCAGGCTTGATGAAGTCGTCGCGAGGAGAGAGCGCGAAAGCTTGCTCCGCACCGCTATCAGCGGGTCCAAGGGAGTTGCGGTATGGTACTTGTGGTAGAGTCTTGGCAATCTTCTTGTTTTGATGTCCGACTCCGTCCTTGATTTGTCTCTTATCCTGAGCAGAAGCTTGTCGACCGCAATGAGGCAATGACGGAAATCTTGGTCGAGGTGGCTCCCCACCTCGCAGAATTGGAGCAGCTCCGGGCATTGAAGGCCGAGATGGAGGAGGGTCATGCGGGGAAGGAGGCCTGGCTGAAGAGTGGCGCCAACCAGCTCAGGGCGGAGACATGGGCCCTAGCCAGAAAGATCAGAGGTAAGATCCCCGAATTTATCTTCCTGACCAAACCATTGATGTATTCGTCCAGCTGCGTTGTTCCCGACTGCCCAGTTATGTCATGACCGCACGGTTGAGCTCTTGGCTAATTTGTGGTGCAGCCCTCGAAGGGGAGTTGAAGACCCGGACAGAGAGGGAATCGCAGCTGAAGGAGGCTGAAGAAGCCAGGGCCGAGCTTGAGAAAGTCAAGGCCGACCTGACAAAGGCCAACACTGAGCTTGACCGTGAGAAGGCCGAGTTGAAGGAGGCCGTCGTCAAGCTCGGTAAGGAAAAAGCTGAACTGGAGAAGACCGTGGCCAGGTGGGAGGCCGACTACGAAAGTAAGTCCTCAACCCGACTGTGATCTTAGCCAATTCATTAGTCGTTCTGTCTATAGCCGAATCTGACAAGTTCGCTTGCCGGCGGACCTGGGCAGACATGAGAGCCAATGTCCATGCCCTATATCGATTCTACACAGAGGAGATAAGAGTGATCAGGGAGTCACGGGAGGCCCTTGTCGGTCCACGAAAGGGCTCCTTGACCTCATAGATCCCCGCCCTGTGGGGACCAATTGCAGTAGAATCCCCCAGATAGAGGCGTGTCTCGAGGATGCATAGAGTGCCTTGAAAAAGTACTCGGATGAGCATGTTGTTGCCGGCGTGGCCCAGACCCTGGCGATGACCAAGTCCCTCTACCCGAGGGCAGATATCGAAGCCATCGGGGAGGGGTTTGCCGAAGAGACGACTCCCGAGGAGGCGCTGGAGCTGATTGCCCGGGCGAAGCCGACTGCCGAAATAATTACCCAAGACCTGGGTCTGTAAGGGCAACATGTTATGTAGTCGGTATATATAAACTTTTTGTAAATAAGCACGTGTAAATATGTGTGCAGTGCTGCCAAGCTCATTACTCAGTCGTCATTAGCTTTACTCGACCGTGTAGTATGCACTGAGTTAGTCTGTCAGAACTTAATAAAAATGTTCGAAGTAAGAAGCTGTACTCGGGCAAACGTGACAGTCGTAGTGAGGCTTCATAACCGAAGTAAAATAAGCTTGTATGTTATTGACAGAACACATATATACATGCAGCCCCCGACTCACTACACGGTTGATACAAGCGGCATAGTGAGTCAGAAGAACTGTACACATGAAAATTATAGAACTCAGGTATAGAATGGACATATCTGTTCTATGTTCCATGAGTTGTTGATGAGAACGCCGTCTTCGGTCTTCAGTCGGTAGGCGCCTGGCCGCATGACCTCGGCTATAATGAACGGCCCTTCCCAGATTGGGGATAATTTATGCCTGTCTTTGGTGGTTTGTATTTTCCTCAGTACGAGATCCCCGACCAAAAAGGCGCAGCCACGGACATTGCGATTGTGGTAGCGACATAGGCCTTGAAGATACCTTGCCAACTGGATTGTTACGGTGTCTCTTGTTTCTTCCAGCTGATCTAACTCGACCAGTCGGGTATTGTTGGAGTCATCTTCTAAGTAAGCCCAGACTCGCGGAGAGCCGAACTGTAACTCTATAGGTAGCATGGCCTCGGCACCGTAGACCAGAAAGAAAGGGGATTGCCCTGTTGCCCGACTAACCGTGGTTCTGAGAGACCAGAGAATAGATGGGAGTTCTTGTACCCACCGGCCCGCATATGGTTGTAGTCGGTCGAATATCCTAGCCTTGATGCCTTGTAAGACTATACCGTTGGCTCGTTCGACCTGCCCGTTGCTCCGTGGGTGTGCCATAGATGCGTAGCAGATATTGATGCCGAAATCATCGCAGAAGTCTTGGAATACGCCGGCTACGACTGAGTACCGTTGTCGGTGATGATGCGTTAGGGACCTGAACCGGTATAGTATAACACATGATGAAGTCTTTGCTCATGCCGCTGTAATTGTTGCAACGGGTTTGCCTCAATCCACTTGGTGAATTTATCCACCGGGACGAATAGATGTGTGAACCCTTCTGGCGCTTTCTTGAAAGGCCCGACCATGTCGAGCCCCCATACTGCGAATGGCCAAAAAATAGGGATAGTTTGGAGTTCTTGGGCTGGGAGATTTTTTTGTCTTGCGTAGAACTGGTAATCCTCGCATTTGCGGACAATCTCTTTTGCGTCTGTTACTGCTGTGGGCCAGAAAAATCCCTGCCGGTAAGCCTTTCCGACTAACGCCCGGGATGCGGCGTGGTTGCCACATATGCCCGAGTGGATTGACTGCAGGATCTGCTTGCCCTCCTCGGTGGTGACGCAACGCATGAGGACACCGGATGTGCTCCTTCGGTATAGGTCTTCTCCGACTAGTAGGAAGCTTTTGCTTCGACGCTTGATTTGCTCAGCTTGACTGCGATCGTCTGGGAGTTCGTCATTCAGGAGAAATTTGATAACAGGAGCCTGCCAGTCTTGACATATGTGTAGCACCTCATCTATGGCCGGGGTAGGCTCGCCTCCCGACTGCTCCGGTGCCGGTTTCTTCTTGACTAATGGCTCCATAAGTTGCTCGACAAAGATTCCAGTCGGACATGTGTTATTTCTAGCCCGTCGAACTTGTTTTTCAGCTTGCGGACCTCTTGACAGTATGCCGCCATGGTATCGTCGAGACAAGTCCAGTCTTTCATGACTTGGTTCACCACGAGTTGAGAATCTCCGCACACAACTAGACGACGTATGCCAAGTGATATAGCAATCCGGAGCCCGTGGATAAGCGCCTCGTACTCGGCGACATTGTGGGAAGCTGAGAAGTGGATTTGTAGGACGTACTTGAGTTTTTCGCTAGTGGGGGATGTTAATATGACTCTAGCCCCACCGCCGCCGATCTGTAGAGAACCGTTGAAGTACATTGTCCAGTACTCTAGCTTTGCTGTTGATGTAGGCAGTTGAACTTCTGTCCACTCGGCTATGAAGTCGGCTAGAGCTTGTGATTTAATTGCTGTCCGTGGCTGAAAGGTGATATCGAATGCCATCAGCTCGAGTGCCCATTTAGCGATTCAGCCGGTGGCCTCACGATTATGAAGGACATCCCCGAGTGGAAACGATGTGACCACCGTGACTTGATGTGCTTGAAAATAATGCACCAGCTTCCGGACTGTGATGAGTAGGCCATATAACAGCTTCTAGACCTGCGGATATCTCATCTTCAAGTCGGCAAGGACCTCGCTGACAAAGTAAACTGGCCGTTGTATTTTCTGGATGTGACCCTGTTCAGATCTCTCGACTACCAGCACCGTGCTGACTACCTGAGTTGTTGCCACCAGATATAGCATTAGCGGTTCTTGGGGCATAGGTGACGCCAACACTGGAGGTGATGTGACAAATTGTTTGAAGTCTTCGAAGGCTTGTTGGGCGTCCGGAGTCCATTGGAAATTGTCCGCCTTTTTGAGTAGCTTGAAGAAGGGCATACCCCGTTCGCCCAGTCGGGAAATAAATCGGCTGAGTGCCACCATGCAGCCTATCAGCTTCTGGACGTCCTTCTAGTTAACCGGGTGTTAACGCCAAAATTTGGTAAGGCCCTGTATCAGATTTGGTCAAAGGAGAGATTACAGTCAACTGACGGAGAAAAGACCGGAATCGGGAAGGAGCCGTGAAGACTGTTACTTGGCAATTATTTACTGTACCTATTAATTAGGCGGGTATTTATCTTTAGGAAACCTGACCTCGTGTCCGGTCAGGATTAGTTAGCGTTTTCTGTTATAGATAGGAAATCATGTATCGTGTCCTATAGGACTATGTCAACTCGGGGTATATATACGTATGCCCAGGTGCCTTGTAAATCATCACAACGATCAATACAAATTTCGGCGCATCGCCACCCCTTCGACGGGATCCTACTTCTCGAGCCGGGCTGCATCGGTTAGGTCCGAACTCCTGCGAGAGGGTAAGTCTCGTCACCCCGGCTACCTATCGGCTAGGACTTCCTCGGTTAGGTCCGATATTCTAGTCGGTTTATGGTAGTCGGCTTACCACGATATATTTACTTTATCTATGGCTGCATCAGTTTAGTTTGACCTCATAGATTGATTAAGTATATCACATCACGCGTGCATAGATTGTATCGGCTTACTGGGAGCGATTTATCATCAGTTCGTGCTGCATCGGTTGGGTCCGACCTACTGAACTGCTAGTGATAAGTCGGTCCTGCTAGGCCGATGCTTTGTGTGCAGGCGTTTTATCGGAGTGCATAGCCGGTAAGTTATCTTCATCACGGTCGCATCATATCTATCGACCCATTGAGGTATCGTTATCATTGTTGGTCTGTGCTGCAACAGTTGGGTCCGATCTACTAGACCGACGATAAATAGCTTTACTCTTGATGAGCCGATGGTGTTGTGCGATGGTGTTATCGGAGTGCTTAGTCGATAAGTTATCTGTTAAAGCTGACTACATTTATTCATTGTCTTATTCTATATTCGCTCTGTTCAGTAGTCGGCTGGCTCATCAATTATCTATCATTTATGTTATTGCATGCCTTATCATATATTCTTGCCTGTATTATTGTTATGATCGGCTAAGGACTAGCCGATGGGTTTATTCTGCCGATCCAAGTACAAGTACGAGCGGGTTCCCGGGCACGACCTCAGCCAAGTCCCCGGGCACGACCTCAGGTAAGGACCCGGGCACGGGCACGGACAGCGGATAAAGACCTTGGGAACCGATGTGAGCAAGGGCCCGAACATGGGCACGGGCAGTGTTCTTCATGATAATATCAGTAACTTTAAACCATGATCGGCTGTAGTTTATCTAATCTATTCACTTATGCATTATGATTGGTTATTTTACCAAGTTTATAGCCGGTTTTCGAGTATCCCTTCGATGATCGGCTAGTGTGATATTTGTTCATTATCATGCTATTGCTCCTGCCATCATCGGCTCTAAGCCGATGTATAAGTGCTACAGTGCGTATCGGCCATCGGCCGATGAGATGAGTCCAAGCCGGCTTCCAGCCGATTGGCTCGCGAATTTAACATTTCTTTCTCCTTGTCAATTACAGGGTCAAATTGACTGGCATGCCTACGAACCTCAAGACTTTAGGACCTGCACTGGAGCTAAGCAGATCTCCCAGGCCTTCGCGTGTCACCCAGACGCCGGACGAGCCCCGGCGGGTTTTTGGCGTCAACACGCTTTTGGCATGCCTACGAACCTCAAGACTTTAGGACCTGCACTAGAGCTAAGCAGATCTCCCAGGCCTTCGCGTGTCACCCAGACGCCGGACAGGCCCCGGCGGGTTTTCGGCGTCAACACGCTTTTGGCACGCCCAGTGGGACCGAATTTTCAACAAACACAGTTTCAGTCAAGATTTCAACATGGCCGGAAAAGAAGTCAAGATGGACAACGTAATTCCGGTCACCATGGAATATCTGACTGAAGAACAAAAACAGCAAGTTGAACAGACCATGACAAATTTCCAGAAGCTGTGCCTAGAATCCTTCAGTATGACAAGGCAAGGGCCGATTCAGAAGTCTCAGTTTCCAAAACCAGTACTGGTAGGAGAATCGAGCCGCACACAACCCGAGAGTCCACCAATCAAGCCTTTGCAGGAGATGGTTAATGAGGCTGTTCACCATGCGCTCATCAATCAGTCGGGAGTCTTGGTAAACACACTGCATAACCTCATCAAGAAGACTGTTGATGGATCAATTGCCCAAGAACCAACTCGGGGTCCTGTTTACCTCCCACCGAAGGTCGAACCAACTCAGATTGCTTACAACACCAACAGAGATATACCAGAGCATATGTTTACATAGAACCAGGCTGGGGGGCAACAAGATATTCCTGCTGGGTACCATCGGACTGCCTACTATGGAGGATATCAGCAGAATTATCCAGGAGGCGGAGCCGATCCAGGTACTTATCAGAGGGAGTATAATAGACAGAATCGGCAACCAACCCCGCCGATACAGTATCAGCAGTTTCAACAGGAGAATGTAAGAGAAGAAGACTTATCGGCACGGGTTGAAGAGATAGTAAGGGAGCAGTTCGGGATCAAGCCCAAGGAACAAGCATTCATGTATCGACACCCATATCCTGAGTGGTTTGACAGGGTTCCGTTACCACACCAATACAGGGTCCCGGATTTTTCTAAGTTTTCAGGGCAGGACAACACGTCTACAGTAGAACATGTCAGCCGATTCCTGGCACAGTGCAGGGAGGCATCGGCTGAAGAGGCCCTGAGGGTTAGGTTTTTTCCCCGATCACTATCTGGATCGGCTTTTACATGGTTCTCCTCATTACTGCCGAATTCTGTTCGGGGGTGGGCCGATCTAGAGAAACAATTTCACAAATATTTCTTTGCTGGAATTCATGAGTTGAGACTATCAGATTTGACATCGGTTAAGCAACGACCAGATGAAACAGTACCGTAATATGTTCAGCGATTTCGGGATATCAGAAACCGATGTTATAGTTTGAACCTGAGTGATGGGCATCTGGCCGATCTGGCTTTCTAGGGTCTGCTGGCGCCGATTAAGGAGAGATTTTCTTCACAAGAGTTTGAATCCCTGTCGCACTTGGTACAGAAGGTATCGGCTCGTGAAAGCCGATTTCAAGAGGCGAAAAAGGACAAGTACCAGAGGAGGGTTGCTCAGGTTCAGGTCTATTCATTGGACATAGATGATGAGGAATCCGATGCTGAAGTTGGATTGGCGGAGTGGGCCAGGAACAAGAAGTCAGTATCATGCCCGTGGGTCAAAGATATCGGCAAGGAGGAACGGTATGATTTTGATGTTAGTAAAGCGATAAATCTTTGACTTGTTGTTACAGGAGAAGCAAATACAATTGCCGCCAAACCACGTGATTCCATCAGCCGAAGAACTAAAGAAGAAGAAATATTGCAAGTGGCACAATGCGATATCGCACCATACTAACGAGTGCAAGGTTTTTCGGCAACAAATTCAGTTGGCTGTTGAGCAAGGACTAATCAAGTTTGAAGACAAGAAGCCAATGAAGATAGATGGGCACCTGTTCCCCGTAAACATGGTCTATGCGGGGTCGTCATCAAGGGATCAGGCCGATGGAGCAAGACATCAAAGGTACAAGTCAAGGATTACTTCATCGGACATGATAGAAAAATATTCAAGATATGAAGAACAGAGGGATGAACCAGAACAATATAATCCACACTAGGACTGCCCATTCTTCCGACTCTGTTGGGATCAAGGGATGAGACTGCCATCAGTTGAAAATTGCCCCGAGTGTAGCAGTGCAGTAAATCGCCATGATCAGCAGCAGAGGTTTTCACAAGATCGGCCGTTTGGGAAAAGAGCATCGGTTCATAGCCGACTAGGGCCGATCCATGAAGAGTTCTTTGAAGAGGATGAAGGAGAAGCACATGAGAAACAGGTCCAGAATCCTCAGTGGTATCCTAGCGGCATATTCACGAAGAATCAGAAGAGAAGGGCACAGCGGTTACGACACCGAGAGCAAAAGGAAGAGCAGCGCCGGGATCAGGAGGAAGCCGATCATCGTCCCAAGAGGACCAAACAAGTTTGGCGAGTAAAGAGGAAGGACGATGAAGATGCATCAGCTCCGGTAGACATGGTTTTCTTTCTGCCCAGGGAGTACAGGGCGTTCTCGTCAGACGAGGAGGGCGGAGAGGAAGTTTTCGCTCAGTTAACGTTACAACCTGACCAAGCTACATTTGATAAACCTAAAGAGTCAGAGCATCGGCACCTAAAGCCATTATACATCAAGGGTTACGTGAATGGAAAGCCGATGACCAAGATGTTAGTTGATGGAGGAGCAGCAGTTAATCTCATGCCTCATACCACATTCCGAAAGTTGGGGAAAACCACCGAAGATCTGATCAAGACAAATATGGTGCTTAAAGACTTCGGGGGAAATTCATCAGAGGCGAAAGGCGTGTTGAACGTGGAGCTAACAGTGGGAAACAAGACATTGCCAACTACGTTTTTCGTCATCGACGGAAAGGGATCGTACAGCTTGCTCCTCGGCAGGGACTGGATTCACGCAAACTGTTGCGTGCCTTCGATAATGCATCAATGTCTGATACAGTGGCAGGGAGATCAAGTCAAGGTAGTGCTAGCAGATCGGTCGACCAATATTGCCATGACCGATCTACTAGTCTGGGAAGCTGATGGTGTTGACTGCCTATCCGGGAGAGTTTGGGAAGGCGACTATCTCAAGGTTACTAGCCAGGGAATACAGCCGATCCAGCAAGTCGGCTCTGAATTATTACTTTGATGGGCTCTATCGAAGATTTTGAGGGGAAATTGGGGCAAGGATTTACGTCGGCTGATGATTTGGAAGAGATCGATATTGGACCAGGAGATAGACCAAGGACGACGTACATAAGCAAAAAATTAAGTCCTGAACTACGAGAGGAATTGATAGCACTGCTGAAGGAGCATCGGGATTGTTTTGCCTGGGAGTACCATGAGATGCCAGGATTAAGCCGATCGATTGTTGAACATCGGCTGCCTATTAAACCAGGGTATCGGCCATTCAAGCAGGCTCCAAGGAGGTTCAAGGCAGAATTATATGAGCCGATCAAGGCGGAGATCACAAGGTTATATGATGCCAAGTTCATAAGACCATGCCGATACGCTGAGTGGGTTTCTAATATCGTCCCGGTGGAGAAGAAAAATGGGAAATTGAGGATATGTATTGATTTCCGGGATCTAAATAAAGCTACCCCTAAGGATGAATACCCAATGCCGATAGCGGATTTGTTGGTGGATGCAGCCTCAGGTCACAAGATTATCAGCTTCATGGATGGCAATGCAGGATACAATTTGATTTTTATGGCTGAAGAAGACATACATAAGACTGCGTTTCGGTGTCAAGGAGCTATCGGCCTGTATGAGTGGGTAGTAATGACGTTTGGATTGAAAAGTGCCGGTGCGACTTATCAAAGAGCGATGAATTATATATTTCATGATCTCATCAGCTTGTTGGTAGAAATCTACATTGATGATGTGGTGGTTAAGTCTAAAAGTGAGGAAAGCCATATAGCCGATTTACGAAGAGTGCTGGAGAGGGCCAAGAAATACGGACTGAGGATGAATCCCAATAAGTGCGCTTTCGGTGTGTCGGCTGGGCAATTTTTGGTTTTATGGTTCATGAGTCGAGGGATTGAAGTTAGTCAGCAAAGTATCAGAGCCATTAAGACTACAGAGCCACCAAGCAATAAGACAGAGTTGCAATCGTTGATCGGCAAGATTAATTTTGTGAGAAGATTCATATCAAATTTATCAGGGAGAATTGAGTCCTTCACGCCGTTGTTGAAGTTGAAGGCCGATCAAGAATTTGTGTGGGGGGCAGCGCAGCAGAAGGCGTTTGACGAGATCAAGAATTATCTTAGTTCCCCACCTTTGATTCCGCCGCAGAAAGGAGTGCCGTTCAGGTTATACTTGTTGGCCGATGAGAGGTCCATCGGTTCTGTTTTGATCCAAGAATTTGAAGGCAAAGAGCGAGTTGTGTTTTATCTGAGTAGAAGACTTTTGGATGCTGAAACGAGATATCCTGTGGTGGAGAAATTATGCCTATGTTTGTATTTCTCGTGTACAAAGTTAAGGCATTACATCCTATCGGCTGAGTGTACAGTAGTTTGCCAGGCCGATGTGGTCAAATATATGTTGTCGGCTCCAGTCTTGAAAGGGCGAGTTGGCAAGTGGGTTTTTGCTTTGACAGAATTCGACTTGAGGTATGAATCGGCTAAGGCGATTAAGGGACAGGCAGTGGCCGATTTTATTGTGCAACACAGAGGAGCTCAAGAAGACTATGTAGAGCCGATCCCGTGGACTTTGTTTTTCGATGGATCGGTTTGCAAGCATGGGTCTGGTATCGGTTTAGTTATCATATCGCCTCGGGGGGCAAGTTTTGAGTTTGCTTTTACAATTAAGCCTTATCGGACTAACAATCAAGCAGAGTACGAGGCGGTGCTAAAAGGACTTCAACTCTTAAAGGAGATCGGAGCCGATATCATAGAGATAATTGGCGATTCTTTGTTGGTGGTCAAACAGTTGTCTGGAGAATATGAGTGCAGGGATGATGTTTTGAGGTCATATTATGAGGAGTGTACGAATTTGTTGAGAGATTTCAAGATAGTATCAATAGATCATATTCCCAGGGAGCAGAATTTAGAAGCCAATGATCTTGCACAGATTGCTTCAGGTATCGGCTGAATAGGCAAGTTGAGGTTGAGATAGCTGATATTGACATCCAGAACAAGGCCGATGACTGGAGACAGGAGTTAGTTGATTACTTGCAAAATCCGTCGCAATCGGTTTCCAAGAAAATTCGGTATAAAGCTACTAAATATGTGTTGCTTGATGGGGAGTTGTATTATCGGACTTTTGAGGGAGTTCTGCTTAGGTGCCTGAATTTGGAAGAAGCCAAAGTGGTTATGTGCGAGGTGCATGAAGGCGTCTGTGGGACTCATCAGTCGGCTTATAAGATGAAGTGGTTGCTGAGAAGAGTAGGGTATTTTTGGCCGACAATGCTGGAGGATTGTTTTAGGTATTATAAAGGGTGTCAGGATTGCTAGAAATTTGGAAATATACAGCGAGCACCAGCATCGGCTATGAATCCTATCAACAAGCCATGGCCGTTCAGAGGTTGGGGAATTGACATGATCGGCCAGGTTTTTCCTCCATCAAGTAATGGGCATAAGTTCATATTGGCGGCAACGGATTATTTTACCAAGTGGGTAGAGGCGGTTCCTTTGAAGAGAGTTATGTCCAAGGAGGCGATCGAGTTTGTAAAGGAGCATATTATTTATCGGTTTGGGATTCCTCAGACGATAACTACTGATCAGGGGTCTATCTTTGTGTCTGATGAGTTTCAACAGTTTGCTGCCAGTATGGGAATTAAGCTATTAAATTCGTCGCCTTATTATGCTCAGGCCAATGGACAAGCAGAAGCTTCTAACAAGAGTTTGATCAAGTTGATTAAGCGGAAAATTGATGAGCAGCCACGGCGATGGCATACTACATTAGCCGATTCACTATGGGCCTATCGGATGGCATGTCATGGATCTACTCGGGTGCCGCCGTATCAGTTCGTATATGGACATGAGGCGGTTTTACCATGGGAAACTAACATCGGCTCTAGAAGAGTTTCTTTGCAGAATCAGTTGACAGCCGATGATTATTATAACTTAATGACAGATGAACTTGAAGATTTAGCTCAGAATCGGTTGAGGGCGTTGGAGAGGATCAAGGAAAATAAGGCTAAGGCAGCTCGGCATTACAACAAAAAGGTGGTGAATAAGTCGTTTGCCGAGGGAGATCTCGTGTGGAAGTTGATTTTGCCGATCAGATCCAGAGATAATAAGTTTGGAAAATGGTCGCCTAATTGGGAGGGGCCCTATTGGATTAATCGCTGTGTGCCTGGTAATGCCTATGTGTTAGAAGATCTTGGTGGGACAGAGTTTGCTAAAGCGCTTAACGGAAAATATCTCAAGAAATACTACCCTAGCGTATGGATCGATTCTTGAATCGGTTGAGTATAGCCGATTTCTAAGCAATTCGGAGAGCCGATGTTTTTCTACATCGCCTAAAGACAGCCGATATCAATCGATATCGCCTTTAGATTAAACAAGCAGAAATATTATCAGGGTTGAAAGGGATAAGTAGCAGAGCCGATCAGATTATATGACAGCAGAGGGGTGATCGGCATGTTCCAGAGAATCGTCAGTTACGAAGGTTTAAGATTTAAAAGAATTTTTGGATCACTTCAATTGCGTGCAGGCGGATCTGATCAATCTCATTGATAGCATGGATGTCATCTTCATCGGAGCCCGGGATGGTCTTCAGGTTCTTGCGCCGATGAATGACTTGACGCACTGTCGCTGCAACCTTGGCCTCTTGGTCTTGGATGGCTTGCGGTAGGCCGATTAGCTGGGATTCTGTTGCTATAAGGTCCTTACGAACTCTTTCAAGTTCTGCCAGCAAATCGGCCTCCTTTTTCTTCAGCTGGTCTAACTCAGGTTGGAGCTCTTGGGGGGCAGCGGCCATGTCATCAAGCTTTTTCTTCTCTACTTGGGCTAATAGTCGATCGGCTTGGATGTCTTCGGTAGTCTTCTGTTGGTCAGCACGATCAGCTATGCGCTATCTAAGCTTGATGAGTTTAAATCTATGGGATTCCAGATATGCTGCGGGGGTTAATGCGTCGACAAGTTCTTCGGGCAGGTAATGTTCAATTTCTGCAAATCTTGCCCGAATCGGCCCACAGTCTTCAACTAGCGCGTCGATTGGGTTTTCCAGCCGATTGTTGATGCTCGTTAAGTAATCGCGCACATCGGCTGGGAGCGATGGTTTGCTTGCTGCGCTGGTGGCTGTTTCGTCTTCTGCTTCCAAGTACTTGCCGATGTCAAAAGAAAACAGGTCGGCCAAATACTGCAAGATTGGCATCAGTAAAACGATCAGTAAAAGGTTAAGAGCAGAATATGGGCGTAAAGAGGGTACCTGAGGAAGGACATCGGCAGCTTGCGCGACATCGGCTTCAGGGAGATGAATAGGTTGTTCTCTGGAGGGGCCGATGTCAGCCGATGGAATAGGGGTAGTCTCATCGACAGCTGGAGGACTTGGTGCCAAGAGTGGGGCAGCTGAAGAGGCCATCGGCTCAGTGCTTGGGGGGACGTCGGAAGAAGGTTGAGGATCTGGAGCCGATGACTCGAGCTGAAGATGGAGCTGGTGAGATAAATGAGAAAGCGAGTAATAATGTTAAGACTTGGCGCATACCTGAGGAGATGTGGGAGCCGATGTGGTCTGGGGAGAAGATGGCGTCGTGGCAACAATATCGGCATCGGTTTTCTGTTTCTTCAGGGAGGGGCGATGCGCTAACTTTTTCCTTTTTGGTCCCATCGGCCGAGGCGCCTTGAGGAGAGCCGATGGGGATGGAGCATCGCGCCCTAAGTTTGGGGTAGCCGATGGAGGTTGGTACAGGATCGGCCGACCGCTGTTGCTTGTTGATGGGGGCTCGACGCTAGCAGCCTGCAAAATTAGGGATAAGAGTTGGTTGGAGGAAGCGATTAAAGCTTGCAGGTGTTACCTCTTCATCGGATTCGATGTACTCGGGGTCAAGACGGGAGCAGTAACAGGTGGGCGCTAAGCTGAACAAGTGTTTCTTCCATTCTGACCACCATCGACAAAAGCTTGGTGTTGGCAGTGCAGATGTACACCTCGGAGGCGGCGCCTAGAAGGAGGGGATCAGTCAAAGTCCGCAGCCGATCATATTCCAAGGCGCTGTTGACCGTGCCCCGGGCCTGGAGTTTATCAATGAAGAATAGACCTATTGGGAGTTGCCGAGACCAAATTGACGGGAGCTGACCGATGGATGGTAGAACTCATACGATGGCTGAGTTCGGCCCAGAGAAAAACCAGTTGGCAGCAGACAAGGACTGATAGCCGATAGGAATATGGTCTTAGACTCATCATCATTCAGAGCTTTGAGTGGATCAAAGTTAGAAGGCATCTCGAATGATGATGCGTCGTTGTAAGCAAACCAAAGAGTGGCCTCCCTGGTGAAGCCATAATAAAACCCCTTGAACCACTGACTAGCTTCAGCAGGGGTTATCTTGCTGCCAGAAAGGGCCGATGCAGCTTCGCCCATAGAGATGCATCAGCGATAGACGGGGTCTTGATCTTCTGGGTAATCGGCTGGAAAAGATTGATCGGAGAGAGAGGTTCCAGGAACAGCCTTGGAGGTGTAGATATTGAGCCAGAGCTGAACAAACCACCAAGGACCCCCGATGTGGCCGACGGGCTGGCCGGCCGATAACTTAGTTGCCACTTGATGAACTACTAGATCGATAATAATAGATTTATCCTTGTCGAGTCGATCGGTGTATATGTGACGTTCTATCGGAGTGCTTAGCCGATAGCGTTAACACCGGGGGAGCCATGTTCATTATAGCGTTGACTTTCTCCGGGTTGGCCTCGATGCGAGACAATGAAGCCGAGTAACTTGTCGGATGGCACACCGAAGGCGCACTTTTCTGTGTTCAACTTCATCTTGAATCTTCGAAGATTTTGGAAGGTTTCGTCCAGGTCAGCGATGAGGTCTTCTTTGGTCTTGGTCTTGATCACCATGTCGTCGACGTAGGCTTCCACATTGCGCCCGATCTGAGTGTGTAGACACCGCTAAATTGCCCGTTGATAGGTTGCTCCAGCATTTTTTAGACCGAACGGCATTGTGATGTAGCAGTACGCTCCAAACGGCATGATGAAAGACTTCTTTAAGCAGTCTTCCTCCCTCAGGCTGATTTGATGGTATCCCGAGTAGCAGTCGAGAAAGCTGAGTAGGTCGCACCCGGCCGTGGAATCTACCACCTGATCTATCCTGGGAAGACCAAATGGGTCCTTGGGGCACGCCTTGTTGAGATCGGTGTAGTCAACGCACATGCGCCATTTAATGTTTTTCTTTCGGACCAGAACTGGGTTTGCCAACCAGTCCGGGTTATAGACCTCCTTGATGAACCCGGCTATGAGGAGCTTGGTGATCTCCTCCCGAATAGCATCCTTGCGGTCTTGAGCGAAGCGCCGCAGCCGTTGCTTGATTGGCTTGGCGTCTGTCTTCACATCGTGGGCGTGCTCGATCACCTCCCTTGGTAAGCCCGGCATGTCAGACGGTTTCCATGCAAATATGTCCTTGTTAGCTTCAAGGAACGTGACGAGCGCGTCTTCCTATTTGGGGTCGAGTCCGGTCCCGACTAGGGCAGTCTTGGAGGGGTCGGAAGAGTCTAGGGGGATCTTCTTCGTGTCAGAGTCCACTGAAATTCCTGACTTTGCCACCTTTTTTGCCAAAACTTGATCTTGCTTGACTTCAGTTGTGGCGGCTTACCGGATGTTGTTGCGCCCGACTGCTGCCTCTTGTGATTGAGCCAATTCGCAACTCTCCTTGTCGCAGGTGAAGGCTTGCTTGACGTCGCTGCGGAGGGAGAGGACTCCTGCTGGCCCAGGCATCTTGAGCATCATATATGTATAGTGCGGTATCGCCATGAATTTGGCGAGTGCCAGTCGTCCGAGT
This sequence comes from Oryza meyeriana var. granulata, assembly GCA_003991445.1. NCBI lineage: Eukaryota > Viridiplantae > Streptophyta > Magnoliopsida > Poales > Poaceae > Oryza > Oryza meyeriana. The sequence continues at coordinate 87,613 of RYFJ01002209.1, forward strand.
ATCGCGTGGTACGCGGTCTCGAAGTCGGCGACCTCGAAGCAGACGTTTTCCATGCGGAAGTTATCCCGCGTGCCGAAAGTTACTGGCAATGTGATCTGCCCGAGTGGAGTTGATGACAGGCCAGGAATTATCCCGTGGAAGGGCGCAGTGCTCGGCCGTAATTCTGAACGAGGAATCCTCATCTCATACAAAGTCTTGGCGAATAAGATGTTGAGCGCGCTATCTCCGTCAATGAGGGTTTTCTTTAGCCTGATATTTCTGACGACCGGGCCCAGGACGAGTGGGTAGCGTCCCGAGTGTGAAACCCGATCTGGGTGATCTACGCGGTTGAAGGTAATGGCCATCTCTGACCAGCGCAGGTACTGGGGGGTGTCCGTTGTAGAGACCGTGTTGATGTCGGACGCTGATAGCTTCTGTTTGTGCTTGGACTCGTAGGCAGACAGCCCTCCGAAGATATGGTTGAGCTCGGCCAGAGGATCTTGGAAATCGTCGGTCGAACCCTGATCTAGCTTGTCTTTGTCCTTGTCGGCGCCAGATGATGAAGCCTGCTCGGAGGCAAACTTCTTGAGCATGTAGCAGTCTTTGGCCGCGTGCTTGCCCTTGGGGTGGAAGGGGCATAGCCCGCTCATTACTTTTTGGTAGTCGTTATTCCGCTGGGGCCGTGACCGAGTGCGCTCCATGTTGGCCACCTCATTGTCCGACTTCCGCTTGCAGCTGCCAGACTTGTTTTGAGATGGCTCGTTATCGGCTTTCGCCTTCTGGTCTTTCTGTCGAGACTCCTTCTTCTCATCAAGGGCCTCTGCGACCGCTTCAGCCGAGTCTGCATATTTGTTGGCCATGTCGAAAAGAGCCCGGACAGAGGGTGGTGGCTTCCGAGTGAATTTTGCGATGAACGGGGCGTCCTTTACTCCCTTGCGGAAGGCAGCGATGATGGCCTCGTCTCGGATCATTGGGATCTTGTTGCGCTTCTCAGAAAATCTCTTGATAAAATCTCGTAGAGACTCGTTCTTCTTTTGGTGTAGTTGATATAGATCATGTTCAGAAGATGGCCTCTCGTAGGTTCCCTAAAAATTAGCGATGAACCGCTCCCTGAGTTCTCCCCAGGAACCGATCAACCGCCTTGGGAGCCCTATCAGCCATGTCCTCACCGAGTCGGCTAGGGCGACTGGGAGGTAAGTTAGCCATGGCTTTGCTATCGCCCAGCGTCGAACTGCCAGGGTATATACGGTGAGCAGGACTCGGGATTTGTTTTGCCGTCATATTTTTTCGATCCCTATGGGCTTAAAACCAGTTGGCCAATCGACATCCTGCAGCTCCCGTGTGAAAGCAGGAATGCCTTCATCTTCATGAGGGCTCGGGCTTCGACCACGGCAGATAAACCGCTCGTGATGGAGACCGAAGCGCTCGTTTTCGTCCTCCAGTCGCGGCGCTCGTCCTCTCTCGTTGTGACCAGGCGTTGATGGTATGGCGGAGGTCATGTTGTAGGCGTACTCGGAGGTCTTGGTTGGGCCGACGGTCATACTGGTGACGCTGCCGGTTGTCATTGCCAAGTGACGTTTGCCTGGACTCCTCGTGTGGCTGACTTGAGCCAGCCGCCTGACGCCGTGCTGACGTGGATGAGCCCGCTGCCGGAGATCCCGACCGGTTAGTTAGTACCACAGTGTCACCCGACTGCTGTTGTTGTTGTTGGCAAGCTGCAGTTGTGACCATCGCCTGGATCTTGGCGATAGTTGGGGTGGCCTGGTGATCAGGCCCGAGCTACAGCATGTCCAACAAGGTTGCGGCGGCCACAACATTCTGTTGTGGCGTGACGAAGACGTCGTGATCGCCGACTTTAGTCTGGAGAATCTGCTGCTGAGCCGCTCGCCCAGCCTTGCGTAGCCCGTCATTGCGAGCCTCGCAGTCAGCCTCCTCCTGTTGTTGCAGTCGGCGCGCCTCCTCCTGTTGCTCCTCTTGTAGTCGGCGCACCTCGAATGGTGGTGTTGAAGCCATGAAGATCTCGTGGGACAAAAGAAGACTTGCCAGACTAGAATCCGAGCTAGTGCTCGAACCGTTATCTGAGTTAGAGTCGGACTCCAAGTAGTTTATCGGAGTAAGAACGACTCCGACCTCTCTAGATCCAATCTGAAATGGCGCTTGGCCGTGTCCAAACTGAATCGCAGTAGATCGGGTCTACTGTGCGAGACGTAGATCCACAGCGTCACCGAATCTATGTGGGAAACCAACAATCTCCCCCATTCTTGGCCCAACCCGGGCTGGCTCAAGGCCTAGCGCGAGTCGGACGCTGAAGGAGAGGGCTGTCCTAATTCTCGGTGAAGTAAAGGACTACCGCAGTAGATCGTTGAAGGAGATCGCGGCGTCCTGTGGGCCGACTGGCGCAACGTCGGCTGGTTCCTCGGCTGTTGGATTGGATCTACTTCGGCCAACGTGAGGTTGCTGATCTGGTTGGCAACGAAGTCGAGACCTCCGAAGGAAATTGTGTCTCCAGGAGAGAACTTGTTGCCGTCGACTCCGCTAGTTGGATCCATCGAGCTTGTAGATGTGAAACTCACCGGAGCCCCTACCTGGCGCGCTAACTGTCGATGTTTTACACCGGTAATAAAACTATAGGGCTACTCGGCAAGGGGAAACTCGGTGGATTGCAGAGGAACGCAAAGAGATTTTATACTGGTTCAGGCCCTCGATGTGAGGTAATAACCTACGTCCAGTTGTGGTGTTATTCCTCTGATGGGTTGTGTTGATCGATGATCTTCCCGTGCCCTCATGGGGCGCCCTGCCTCCCTTTATATACTAGGGGACAGGGGTACATGATAAGGATCCTAGCCGGATACGGCCAAGGGATTTCCCTCTTAGAGATAAAAACTTATCCGACTAAGACTGTTTCCTTATCATACAAGGTAAAGCCTGCCGGGTGCTATCTTATCTCTAATTACATAATTTGGCCCATCCTCTATCCGAGTGGCCCATATGCTGGTGATGAGGTACCCGGGGCCCATGGCCTCCACAGGACTTTCTGGATGTGTCCCTGTTTGGATCACTCGACCACCAGCACCGTGCTAACTACCTGAGTAGTTGCCGCCAGATATAGCATTAGCCGTTCTTGAGGCATGGGTGACGCCAACACGGGGGGTGATGTGAGAAATTGCTTGAAGTCTTCGAAGGTTTGCTGGGCTTCAGGAGTCCACTGGAAATTGTCTGCTTTCTTCAATAGCTTAAAGAAGGGCATGCCCTGTTCGTCCAGTCGGGAAATAAACCGGCTGAGTGCCACCATGCAGCCGTGTCAGCTTCTGTATGTCCTTTTGGTTAGTCGGGAGAGCCATGTTCATGATTGCGTTGACTTTCTCTAGGTTGGCCTCGATGCCGCGATGTGAGACGATGAAGCCGAGTAGCTTGCCGGATGGCACACCGAAGGCGCACTTTTCCGGGTTTAACTTCATCTTGAATCTTCGAAGATTTTGGAAAGTATCTTCCAGGTCAGCGATGAGGTCTTCTTTGGACTTGGTCTTGATGACCACGTCGTCAACATAGGCTTCCATGTTGCACCCGATCTGAGTGTGCAGACACCGCTGAATTGCCCGTTGATACGTTGCTCCAGCGTTTTTCAAACCGAACGGCATAGTGATGTAGCAGTACGCACCAAACGGCGTGATGAAAGAAGTCTTGAGGTGTTGACACCGAAAATCACCAGCAGCGTCGAGAACGAGCTGAGGATCTGGTTCGATGCACTAGACACGCGAAGGCCTGGAGGATCTGCTTAGCTCCAGTGCAGGTCCTAAATTTGAGGTTCGTGGGCGTGCCAGTCAATTTGACCCAGCCAATTGACAAGGAGAGAAAAAAGTTAGATCATTGATCCAATTGGCCAATAAGCCGATACAGACTCCTTCTAGCTGATTGTCGATGGCACTTGTACATTGGCTAGAGAACCGATAATATAAAAAGATAGAAAACCAGCCGACTTCCCTCGAGCCGACTGCCTGACTACCGATAGCACTTGTGTATCGGCTAGGAAACTGATAACGATATAAATAAATAAATCAGCCGACTACCAATAGAACATGTGTATCGGCTGGAAAGCCGATGATAGTGTAGATAATCAAAATAATAATCAAGACAATGCAGTCGGCTTTATCTAGTAAAAGATAACTTATCGGCTATACATCCCGATAAGACGCTTGCATAAAATCTATCAACCTAGCAGGAATAACTTATCGCAGGCAGTTTAGTAGGTTGGACCTAACCGATGCAGCACAAACTGATGATAAATTATCCCCAGTAAGCCGATAAAATCTATGCACGCGTGATGTGATATATCCACTCGGCCTAAGAGATCAAACTTAACTGATGCAACTGTAGACAGAATAGATACACTGTGGTAAGCCGACTACCATAGATCAGCTAGAATATCGGACCTAACCGAGGAAGTCCTAGCCGATAAGGTAGTCAGGGTAACGAGACCTACCCTCTCGCAGGAGTTCGGACCTAACCAATGCAGCCCGGCTCGAGAAGCAAGAACCCGTCGAAAAGGGTGGCGATGTGCCGAATTTGTATTGATCTGAGAGATAGTTTACATGGTCCCCAGGCATACGTATTTATACCCTGAGTTGATACAGTCCTGACCAGATACGAAACAGGAGTTTCCTAACTATAAAAGGAAAATTAACAAGCCCTGATCGGACACGAGATCAGGATTTCCTAAAAATTATTAAAGTTACCTAATTTATAGATAAAATAGTTAACTGCCATGCTGTGGTCTTCATGATTCCTTCCTGAATTTGGCTTCTTCTGGATTAGCTTCCATCGGCTGATATAGCCTCTTTCCTTAACCGAACATGATAACGAACCGTACCAAATTTTGGTGCTAACAACAATTGGCGCGCCCGGTAGGGGCTTCGGCGAGATCAACCTCAAGCTCGATGGATTCGACATCTGGAGTCGACGGCAGCGGATTCTCCCCCGGAGACACGATTACATTCGAAAGCCTCGACTTCGTCGCCAACCAGCTCGGCAACCTCACCTTGGCGGACTCGGACCAGATCCGATCGGCTGAGGAACCAGCCGACTCCACGCCAGTCGGCCCACACGACGCTGCAACAACCCTCATCGATTTGCTGCAGCAATCTTCTAGTTCGCCAGGCCTCGGGACAACTCTCTCCTTCAGCGTTCGACTCGGTCTTGGCCTTGAGCTAGCCCGAGTCAGGCTAGGAGGGGGAGAGATCATCAATCTCCCAAGCAGGCCCGGCGACGCTGCAGACATCCACAATCTACATCCCACATGGCAGACCCAATCCTCAACGATTTCGTTTGGACATGGCTCAGAGCCATTCCAGATCACATCTAGGAAGGTCGGAGTCATCCTTACTCCGATGAACTACTCGGATTCCGACTCTAAGTCAGACAACAGTTCGAACACTAGTTCAGACACCAGTCTGGCAAGCTTCCTTCTACCCCGGGAAATCTTCATGGCTTCAACACCACCACAAGAGGTGCGCCAAGTACAATAGGAGCAAGAAGAGGAGGCCTGCCGACTACGGCAACAGGAGGAGCCGAACATGAGGCTTGCAACGACGATCTACGTAGGGCTGGGCGAACCGCTCAGCAACAGATCCTCCAAACTAGAGTCGGCGACCACGACGTCTTCGTCACGCCACAACAGAACGTCATGGCCGCTGCAACCCTACTGGATACACTCTAGCTCAGGCCTAATCATCAGGCCACCCTGACTATAGCGAAGATCAAGGTGATGATTACAGCTGTTGCCTATCAGCAGCACCAGCAGTCGGGCAACACACTTGTACTGACCAACCGGTCAGGTTCTCTAGTGGCAGTCTCGTCTACATCAACATGACGCCGAGCGGCTGGCTCGAGTTAGCCACACGCGGAGCCACGGCAAACATCTTCCTGCAACACGAACAACAATAATCGGCGGTGTCCCTAGAACGATCGCTGGTTCAACCAAGACTTCCGAGTCCGTCTGCAACATGATCTCCGCCAAGATATCAACGCTCGGCGCCGCCAATGCGAAGACGACGAGTGTTGCCGACTGTAGGATGAGCACAAGCATTTTGGTCTCCCCACGAGCAGTTTAACTGTCGCGGTCAGAGCCAGAGCCCTCACAAAGATGAAGGCGTACTAGCCTTCACCCAGGAGCTACAAGACGTCAACTGGCCATCGGGCTTCAAGCCTACGGGAATCAAAAAATATGATGGCAAAACCAATCCCGAGTCCTGGCTCACCGTATATACTCTAGCGATCCGAGCTGCTGGACGTGACCATAAAGCCATGGCTAACTACCTCCCGGTATCCCTGGCCGACTCAGCGAGGACATGGCTAACAGGGCTCCCGAGGCAATCAATCGGCTCCTAGGGGGAACTCCGGGAGCGCTTTATAGCCAACTTTTAGGGGACTTACGAGCGGCCATCCTCCGAGCACGGTCTTTATCAGCTGCACCAGAGGAAGAATGAGTCTCTCTGTGAGTTCATCAAAAGGTTCTCCAAGAAGCGCAACTCGATCCCAATGATCAAGAACGAGGTCGTCATCGCAGCCTTCCGCAAGGGAGTCAAGGACTCCCCATTCATCGCGAAGTTCACTCGAAAGCCACCGGCCTCTGTCCGGGCTCTCTTCAACATGGCGAATAAATATGCCGACTCGGCTGAGGCATTCGCCAAGGCCCTCGACAACAAGAAAGAGTCCCAGCAGAAGGACCAAAAGGCTAAAGCCAACAACGAGCCGTCACAGAACAAATCCGGCAGCCGCAAGCAGAAGTCAGAAAACGTAGTGGCCAACGTGGAGCAGACTCGGTCACGACCCCCAAGGAACAACGAGTACCAGAAGGTGATGAACGGGCCTTGCCCCTTTCACCCCAAGGGCAAACCCACGGCCAAGGACTGCTTCATGCTCAAGAAGTTTTCTTCCGAGCAGGTTTCATCATCTGGCACCGACAAGGACAAGGACAAGCCAGATTCAGGCCCGGCCGACAATTATCAAGATCCCCAAGCTGAGCTCAACCACATCTTCAGAGGGCCGTCTACATATGAGTCCAAAAGGAAGCAGAAGCTAACAGCATGTGATGTCAACGCAGTCTCTATAGCAGATGCCCCCTAGTATTTGCGCTGGTCAGAGATGTCCATCACATTCAACCGCGCAAATCACCCAGATCGGGTTTCACACCCAGGACGCTATCCACTCGTCCTGGACCCGGTCGTCAAGAACATCAAGTTGAAGAAGGTTCTCATAGGCGGAGGCAGCACGCTCAATATTTTCTTCGCCAAGACTCTGGATGAGATGAAAATCCCTCGTTTAGAACTACGGCCGAGTACGGCGCCCTTCTACAGGATAATTCCCGGTCTGTCTTCAACACCCCTCGGGCAGATAACTTTGCCGGTCACCGTCGGCACACGGGATAACTTCTGCAAAGAAAATATTTGCTTCGAGGTCGCCGACTTCGAGACTGCGTACCACGCGATACTCGGACGACCGGTGCTCGCCAAATTCATGGCGATACCGCACTATACCTACATGGTGCTCAAGATGCTTGGGCCAGCCGGAGTTCTCTCCCTTGGCAGCGACGTCAAGCAAGCCTTCACCTGCGATAAAGAAAGCTGCGAGTTGGCTCAGTCCCATGAAGCAGCAGTCGGACACAATAGCATTTGGCAAGCCACCACAACAGAAGTCGAGGACAACCAAGTTCTGGCGAAAAAAGCAGCAAAGTCGGGAATTTCAGCGGACTCCGACACAAAGAAGATCCCCCGAACCCTTCCGACCCCTCCAAGACTACTCTAGTCGGGACCGGACTTGACCCCAAAAAGGAACACGCGCTCGTCACCTTCCTCTAGGCAAACAAGGACATCTTCACTTGGAAACCTGCCGACATGCCTGGGGTACCAAGGGAGGTGATCGAGCACACCCTAAATGTCAAGATAGACGCCAAGCCAGTTAAGCAATGGCTACGGCGCTTCTCACAGGACCGCAAGGATACTATTCGAGAGGAGATAACCAAGCTTCCCGCAGCCGGGTTCATCAAAGAGGTCTAGCACCTGGATTCACTGGCAAACCCAGTCCTGGTTCGGAAGAAGAACGGTAAATGGCGCATGTGGGTCGACTACACCGACTTGAACAATGCGTGCCCCAAAGACCCATTTGGTCTACCAAGAATAGATCAGGTGGTGGATTCAACTGTGGGTGCGAACTTCTCAGCTTTCTCGACTGTTACTCGGGATACCACCAAATCAGCCTGAAGGAGGAGGACTGCCTAAAGATGTCTTTCATCATGCCGTTTGGTGCATACTGCTACATCACTATGCCGTTTGGTTTGAAAAATGATGGAGCAACGTATCAACGAGCAATTCAGTGGTGTCTACACACTCAGATCAGGCACAACATGGAGGCATATGTCGATGACGTGGTGATCAAGACAAAGTCCAAAGAAGACCTCATCAGCGACTTGGAGGAAACCTTCCAAAATCTTCGAAGATTCAAGATGAAGTTGAACCTGGAAAAGTGTGCCTTTGGTGTGCCATCCGGCAAGCTACTCGGCTTCATCGTATCGCATCATGGCAACAAGGCTAATCCAGAGAAAATCAACGCAATCATGAACATGGCACCCCCGACTAGCCAGAAGGATGTCCAGAAGCTGACAGGCTGCATGGCGGCACTCAACCAATTTATTTCCTGACTGGGCGAACGGGGCATGCCCTTCTTCAAGCTATTGAAGAAAGTAGACAATTTTAAATGGACTCCCAAAGCCCAACAAGCCTTCGAAGACTTCATGAAGTTTCTCACATCACCACCCGTGTTGGCATCACCTATGCCCCAAGAGCCATTAATGCTATATCTAGCGGCAACCACTCAGGTAGTCAACACGGTGCTAGTGGTCGAGCGATCCGAACCGGGTCATATACAAAAAGTTCAACAGCCAGTCTACTTTGTCAGCGAGGTCCTAGCCAACTCCAAGATGAGATATCCACAGGTCTAGAAGCTGCTCTATGGCCTACTTATCACTGTCCGGAAGCTGGTGCACTATTTCCAGTCACATCAAGTCATGGTGGTCACATCGTATCCACTCGGGGACGTCTTGCATAACCACTAGGCCACCGACCGAATCGCTAAATGGGCGCTCAAGTTGATGGCGTTTGACATCACCTTTCAGCCACGAACAGCTATCAAATCACAAGCTCTAGCCAATTTTGTGGCTGAGTGGACAAAAGTTCAGACACCTACAACAACAGACAAGCCAGTGTACTGGACAATATACTTTGATGGTTCTCTAAGGATCGGCGGCGCTGGGGCCGGAGTTGTACTGACATCACCCACCGGCGAAAAACTAAAGTACATTCTCCAAATTCACTTTCTGGCTTCCCACAATGTCGCCGAGTACGAGGCACTCATCCACGGGCTCTGCATTGCTATATCACTCGGCATCTGTCAACTGGTTGTGCTTGGAGATTCCCAACTGGTGGTCAACCAAGTCATGAAAGACTGGACATGTCTCGACGATACCATGGCGGCGTATTGTCAGGAGGTCCGAAAGCTGGAAAACAAGTTTGACGGGCTGGAGATAACCCATGTCCTACGACAATACAATGATGCTGCAGATGAACTAGCTAACATAGGATCCAAGAGAGAAGTGGTCCCGACTGGGATCTTTGTCGAGCAACTAATGGAGCCGTCAGTTAAGAAGAAACTAGTGCCAGAGCAGTCGAAAGTTGAACCTACCCTGGCAGTAGACAAAATACTGATCATATCTCAGGATTGGCAGACTCCTATTCTCAAATTTCTCCTGGACGATGAACTCCTAGAAGATCGCATTCAAGCCGAACAAATCAAACGTCGAAGCAAAAGTTTCCTAGTCATCGGAGAAGACCTGTACCGAAGAAGTGCATCCGGTGTCCTCATGCGCTGCGTCACACCCGACGAGGGCAAGCAAATTCTGCAATCGATCCACTCGGGCATATGTGGCAACCATGCCACATTTAGGACGTTAGTCGGAAAGGCTTACAAGCAGGGATTTTTCTGGCCAACAGCAGTAACAGATGCTAAAGACATAGTTCGCACATGCGAGGGTTGTCAGTTCTATGCAAGACAAACAAATCTCTCAACCCAAGAACTCCAAACAATCCCAATCTCTTGGCCCTTTGCAGTATGGGGGCTTGACATGGTTGGGCCTTTCAAGAAAGCGCCAGGAGGGTTCACACACTTGTTTGTCACGGTGGATTGATTCACGAAGTGGATTGAGGCAAAACCCATTGCTACCATAACAGCGACACGAGCAAAGAACTTCATCATGAGTATATTATACCGATTCGGGGTCCCTAACCGCGTCATCATGGACGACGATACTCAGTTCATAGGTGGCGTATTTCAAGATTTCTGTGATGACTTTGGCATCAAGATCTGTTATGCATCTATGGCACACCCACGGAGCAATGGGTAGGTTGAGCGTGCCAATGGCATGGTCTTACAAGGTATCAAGGCCAGGATATTCGACCGACTATAGCCATATGCAGGGCGGTGGGTACAAGAACTCCCATCTGTTCTCTGGTTTTTAAGAACCATGGTTAGTCGGGCAACAGGGCAATCCCCTTTTTTTCTGGTCTATGGTGCCGAGGCTATGTTACCAACCAAGTTAGAGTTTGGCTCTCCACGAGTTCGGGCTTACTCAGAAGACAAATCCAACAATACCTGATTGGTCGAACTAGATCAGTTGGAAGAAGCGAGGGACATAGCAATAATCTAGTCGGCATGGTATCTCCAAGGCCTGCGTCGTTATCACAATCGCAATGTCCGTGGCCGCGCCTTTTTGCTTGGGGATCTCATCTTGAGAAAAATACAAACCACCAAAGACAGGCATAAATTATCCCCAATATGGGAAGGGCCGTTCATTATCGCCGAGGTTACACGGCCAGGCGCCTACCGACTGAAGACCGAAGACGGTGCCCTCGACAACAACTCATGGAATATAGAACAGCTACGTCCTTTCTGTACCTGAGTTTTACATTTTCCCATGTGTACAGTTTTTCTCTTACTCACTATGCCGCTTGTTCCAACCGAGTAGTGAGTCGGGGGCTGCATGTATTATATGTGCTTTGTCAATAATATACGAGCTTGTTTTACTTAAGTTATAAAGTTCAGCAACGACTTTGTCATGTTTGCCCAAGTACATCTTTCTGCGGTGAACGATTTTATTAAGTTCCTATAGATTAACTCGGTGTAGACCACACAGTCGAGTAGAACTAATGATAACAAAGTAAAACCATAGAGCTCGGCGGCATTACACAAATATGATACACCGACTGCATGATGGATTGTTCTTACATTCCTAGGTCCTTGGTGATCGTCTCGGCAGTCGGCCTCGCCTGGGTTATCAACTCCAATGCCTCCTCAGGTGTTGTCTCTTCGGCAAACCCTTCACCGATGGCCTCCAGATCTGCCCTGGGGTAGATCGACTTGGTCATCGCGAGGGTCTAGGCCACGCCGACAACAACACGCTCATCCGAGTACCTCTTCAGGATACTCGATGCTTCGTTAAGGCGTGCCTACACCTAGGAGACCGTGTTGGAGCTAGTTCCCACATAATGAGGATCCATCATGTCAAGGAGCCCTTTCACGGACTCGGCAAGAATCTCCCGTGACTCCATGATGACCTTGATATCCTCTACAAAGGCTCTAAACTAGGTTTGGGCATTGGCTCTTGCAGCTGCTCAGATTCATTGGCAAGTAAACTTGTCAGCCAAAACAATAGTCGGAGTTATCAAAGGATTGGACAAGGTCTTTTTCAGAGTGAGGACTTACTTTCGTAGTAGGCCTCCACCTTGGCTTTGGCCTTCTCCAGTTCAGTATTTTCCTTCTCGAGTTTGACCTTGGCCCTTTCCAACTTGGCCATGGCTTTCTCGAGTTCGGCTTTGGCCTTCTCGGCCTCCTTCAGCTTGGATTCCCCCTCTGTTTGGGCCTTCACCTCAGCTTCGAGGGCTGCACATCAGAATAGTCAAGAACCCGAGATTACAGTCAGGATACAACTGGGCAGTCGGGAAACAACAAAGTTGGCAAAATATGCATGGGATTTAGTCGGGAAGACAAATACGGGAGACTTACTTCCAATCTTCTTGGCTAGAGCCCAGTTCTCATCTCTGAGCTAGTCAACATCCCCCTCAACCAAGTCTCTCTCTCCTGGCTCGACCGCTCCAACTCGGCCTTCGAGGTCTGGAGCTGGCCCAATCACTGGAGTTGGGGGGCAAGCTAGGTCAGGACCTAGTTCATCCTCTCCGAGCGGTCTACAATTTTTTGATCGGGGAAAAGCAGAGCAAAGCAGAGTCAGTCGGTGGAACACCAGAGATAAAGGACATCATCAGGGACTCAACATTACAAGACTCATCACATACCTGGACCCCCCGGGACGCGGCAATTGCGGCACGAAGAAGCACTTCGCACTCCCTCTCCGCCACCACTTCGTCATGCTCATAGCTCTTCGCAGTTCCCTCGGGAGTCACCCAGTGGAAGGTTCTCGAGAACTTGCAGGGAGAAGCTTTAAGCCTAGGGAGGTCCACTTCCTCTGAAGATGACGACGACACGACGCGACAAGGTCCTGGTCCCCGACTCGGCGGCTGCTAGGGTGTGGGTGCCATGGGCCCCGGGTACCTCATGACAAGCATATGGGCCACTCGGATAGAGGATGGGCCTAGCCTTGTAATTAGAGATATAGCTAGATTCGGTAGACTTCGCCTTGTATAGAAAGGAATATACAGTCCTAGTCGGGTGCGTTATATCTCTAAGAGGAGATCCCTTGGCCGTATCCGGTTGGGACTCCTACCTTGTAACCCTGTCCCCCAGTATATAAGGGGAGGCAGGGCGCCCCATGAGGGCAGAAGAGCACTCATAAGCTCAAGGTGCACACAAGTTCATCAGAACCACCACCGTATATCCTCAAAGGAATACATATAAACTGGACGTAGGGTATTACCTCACATTGAGGGCCTGAACCAGTATAAAATCTCTCTGTGTTCCTTTGCAATCCACCGAGTTTCCATCCGCCGAGTAGCCCAGTATTTATATTGCCAGTGTAAAACATCGACATAGGGCTTCAAGGATCTGCTCAGGGGCTGGAGGAACAGTTTCAATATCTGCCCCTTGGTCAGCCGGCATTAGCAGTCTCATAGTCGGGACAGCCTCAGTCTCAGCGACTGGGGCGGTCACCGGCTCGGCAGATGTGCTTGCTGGTGCTGGCTCAGCTGGGGCTGGCTCTACAGTGGGAGTAGCTGGCGTGGTCTCCTTGAGATCAATGTTGGCCCGTTTCCTGCGCAATGAGCTAAACATCAAGACACTGCTATGCTGAACAAGATTTTCAGAAGATCTAAAGTTGTTTACCTCTTGGATTTCTTAAACTTCCATTTGGGGGTTCCCGTTGTCGGTAGCGGAGGGCTGCTGGCTATTGGCTCGATGGTGGCAGTCGCAGTGGCGTCTTCCTCTTAGCCAGCCTGGTTTCTGGAGCAGTCGACTGGGGCACTGGGACGATCGGCGGCGCCATCCTTAGGCTCGATGTTGCTGAGACCGGTGGCGCTGAACCCAACCTTGTACTCAGCAGTGCTCTTCTTAGGCTCGATGTTACTGAGCCTGACTGCGCCGGTCTCAGTCTGGGACTCGGCGGCCTGGGAGCTATGCTGGCGGTGTCTTTAATCTTCAGGCTCCTGGCTGCAGCACACGGCCTGTTGATTTTCTTCTTGCCCTGGTCTACAATAGGTTTCTTTCCCGCTCTCTTGGAATCGGGCTAGGCAGCGAAAGGACTCAACGGCCTCTTCTTCTTTGACTTCATGGCCGATAAAGTTCGGGAGTCGTCGTCAACTCCTCACATGATTGCAACCAGTTCAACAACATGTGTTACACATTGCGGCGCAATCCTGGGCATACATCTACAAGCATTCATCACAGATGGACAACAAGATAACATCAGTGAGAGTTACCTTTGGACGAGGTCTCTTCTTGCTGTAAGCCACCACAGACTGCTCTGAGTCTTTAGTTTCGACCACCCCGCTGGCAAAGTAATCCAGCAGCATGTCGGTCACCTTGTGCTTGTCCATCAAGTCGAGATACTCCCGGCTGGGATCATCTCTGCCCTTATAGTCCCAGCCGAAGTGACACCTCAACTTCAGCGGCCTGATGCGACGAGTCAAGAAACGTCTAGCCACCCATGGACCAGTCAGCCTGACGCTCTTCAATTTGTCAATCTTGTAAATCAATATATAAACTTGGCCCATTTCTTCAAAGCTGGGCACAGATGACCAGTTGCGCACAACTGCCGGAGGCAAACCAGTAAAAGGGGGGAGGCATAGTTCAAGATCAGAATAGGAAAACCACTCCTTATGCTAGCCTTTGAGAGAAGACTTCAGGGGAATGTTGATATAAACCCTCTTCATTGTGCTCCTCAGCTGGATACTGGCCCCCCCCCCCAATCACCTAGACCTTGTTTTTGGAGGGCTGGGGCTTGATGTGGAACAGATGTCTAACAATTCAAATGGGGTTCCACACCTAGAAAACACTCACAAAGAGTTACGAATATAGAAATTTGCAAGATCGAGTTAGGATTCAGATTCACCAACTCTAGTCCATAGAAGGCAAGAAGCTGGCGGAAGAAATCGGAAGATGGAAGAGAAAGACCCCGGTCAAAAAAGGAGGTGAAAACAACAATCTCACCAGCCTAGGGCTCCGGAATCGATTCACCTTGAGCCGGACACCAATGGACGACATCGTAGCATTGCAGTCGCAGCAATCTCTCCAAGTGCTTTAGCTTGGACAGACCACAATCTGAAGTCGGCCAAACCTCCTCCGACGCCTCCAAGAAATCTGAAGCCCTCGACATGGTTAAGGGCAAGAAGATTTGGGGAAAAAGTCACCAGGGGCTTGGAATGGACACAGAGAAGCGAGATCGTCCGAGTCTCACGAGGGAGGAGCTAACAATGGTGAACCCTAGCGACGCGAGGCACGAAATTTCAGCGCGGAAGCTAGAAGACGAAGCGATTGGTGGAATGGAGAAGATGAGGGAATCTTTTCTCTCTCTCCCCGCCTTTATAGAGCCTGTACCGATAAGTGGGCTTGGGACTGCAAATTCGGTACTAGGCCACCAAGATATGAGTTTCTACAGTAGCATGCTCAATTTGGGCCGCTCGTGGGCTATGTTAAAAACGCAGTGCTGGTGCTACCAACAGAGACCGATTGAGTAATCAGATATGCTTCAGGAAAGCCGACTACTGAACACATGTGTTTAGATATCTGTGTTATTCACCAAGTATTGAGAATATATCCTTATAAGGATCACAAGCTGGTCTTCATTAAAAATGGAGATGCAGGTATCTCTCAAGTACACCTGACCACATGTTGGATTAAAGTTCATAAAGTGGTACTCGGCCTACATGCTTGGCCAATATTTTCCATGAGCAAATATTTTTCAGCCAACATGACGCTAAAGAGTCTAACTTCTGAGTAGGATGCTACTCGGGAAAGACTATAAACACATTTCCCAGCTGACATGAAGCTGAAGAGTCTCATATACGAGTGGCATGCTACTCGGCAAAGACTATAAATTATTTCTGGTTGACATGATACCAAAGAGTTTCATATACCAGTAGTATACTACTCAGGAAAGACTACAAGGTTAAAGATCTTCAACTTTATGTTTAATTGTTGCACAATTAAGCACAAAGTCGGGGGCTACACCTAATAGGTGCGCCTATTCGGTGCACACTATTCATACATCTACATGGAGCCCTTCATAGCCTCGCTGCCAACTGACATGAAGCAGGACTCGGGAAGAAGAAGCACTCGGATAAAGGGTACTCAGGAGTAATGCACTCGGGCAATCTTCACCGTGGAGGATGAGCACTCGGCATCAGCTGTGGCTCAACTATGAAGATCTCAGGGACTGCTGTGGAGGCCATGGGCCCCGGGTACCTCAAGACAAGCATATGGGCCACTCGGATAAAGGATGGGCCTGGCCTTGTAATTAGAGATATAATAAAGCTCGGCAAACTTTGCCTTGTACGATAAGGAACATATAGTCCTAGTCGGGAAAGATATATCTCTAAGGGGACATCCCTTGGCCGTAGTCCGGCTGGGACTCCTACCTTGTACCCCTGTCCCCTAGTATATAAGGGAGGCAGGGCGCCCCTTGAGGGCACGCATACAAGTTCATCAGAACCACCACCATATTTCCTCAAAGGAATATACCACAACTGGACGTAGGGTATTAACTCACATCGAGGGTCTGAACCAGTATAAACTCCCCGTGTTCCTTTGCAATCCACCGAGTTTCAATCCGACGAGTAGCCCTATAATCATATTGCTGGTGTAAAACATCAACATATGGCGGCAGCGTGTGGATTTAGCGGCGGCGGGCGCGGGGCGTCGTGGCGCACTAGGCCAGCACAGCTGCTGAGGCCGAGGGAGGCACGGGCTGGGGTGGAGAGCGGCGTGGCAGGCCGGGTCGGGTGGCGGCTCAGGGAGCTCGGCCCGGTGGCTTGGCTAGAGAGGAGGTAGATAGAAGGAGAGAGAGGAGGCCAGGTGGAAGATGAGCAGTGGAAGATGAGCAGTAACTAGGAGAAAGAAAGGGAAAAAGCAAAAAAGTGGAAAAAAGAAAAAGAAGGGAAATAAAAAGGAAAAAAAGGGGTAGAATTGGAAAAGAAAAATGAAAGATTTTTCCGAAAAATTCCAATTTTGCACAAATTGGAATTCGCAGATATTTATATAGTCCGAGTTGTATTCTGGAATTTAGAAAATGCAGGAATTTTCAGGATATTGGAATACTCTAGGCATGTGGATATATATATTCATACATTTATATATATATATATATATATATATATATATATATATATATATATATATGTGTGTGTGTGTGTGTGTGTGTGTGTGTGTGTTGGGAATCACAGAGTATTTTGGAAGAATTTAGAAAACGGAATATATTTAGTGGGGGCCGGGAAACGGTATATTTTGTGGATATTGGAAAACCGAAATATTAAGGATATAGTGAACATTGGAAATATTTTTTTAGTTTGGAAATCAAAGGGTATTTTTCCGAGCAATATTTGGTGAAGTAGAACAGTGAAATATTCCCGTAATTAGAATATTAAAACTTGTTTTGCAAAAGTCTAGAAATCGGAATATTCAAGGAATATTTTTCACGGAGATCGGAAAATATAATAAATGGTCTACCCAAAATATGAGGAATATTTTGGGAGTCGAGAACGGGGAACAGTTTAGGAAACATTTGATCGCTCGAAATATCAGAACATTTTGGGAACCAGATAGTCGAGGAGGTTTTAGAGTTTCGAGAATGACCCCCAACCCTAAAAGAAGAAAGGGAACAGAGTTTGAGGCAAACGGGGAGACTTCAAAGGACTGAAGCAGAAACGACCCGAACAGGAGAAAAGAAAAGGGGTTTCATTTTATATTTATTTAATTACTGAAATGATCTTTGTCCTACTAAAATTAATTCTGGAGCTCCGAAAATTTCAGAGGTTTATTAACTTATGGGAATTTACGAGAGGTAAAACCCACCACGAACGCGAAGAATTTATTGTAAATACTCAAACAATTAAATATTCGACAAAAACCCCAGGAATATAAAAGCATCCAAGCATTTATTTAAATAAATTTAAACTTGGGATTTTTAACGTTGGAAATTTCAAAATTTTATTCAAACACTTTTCTCATACAAAATTTTCTAGTTTATTCTTGGATTTCTATTTACCCAAAAATAATTTTAATTAAAGAAATTTTTAGAGCATGACACACTGAACCATTACTTATTTTAATTTTTATGGAACTTCACAGGACGTGTCGGCTTTATCTATTCAAGGCGTCGCTAACAAATTTGGATGTGAATGTGATTATGTGAAGCAAATGTGCAATTGTGGATTTGAATATATGGCTGTGTGAATGACTGGTTGTATATCTGTTGTTATGTATGAAATGTGCCATTTTTCAGAGGGCGTGGCTAGCAAATATCTGAAGCTAGCCGATAAAATAGTTTTTTTTTGAAAAAATCATTATTGGCAGATATTAACTAAAATCTATCAAAGATGATCATAATCTGTGACGAGTATACAATACAATCCGTCACCGATGATCATCTATGACGGGTGATAACTAGACCCACCATCAATGACTAAATCATCATTGACAGGTGGTACTTTTAACCTGTCACAGATGGGTAACCAGTGATAGATGGTAAATCTATCTGTCGAGGAGAGTGACCACATCTGTGATGGGTTGTAGACACCACCCGTCACACGGGTGTTCACCCGTCATATATGGGGGTTTCTCATTAGAAACCACTTATCAGTGATTAGGGGCCATCCGTCACAGACCTAGGTTACAACCTGTCACAAATGGCATGTGACCTTGACTCCTTGTAGTTCCAGTAATATTTATTAATAAAATACTATTTTCAAATGTTCTAAAAAATAAAAAATTTATGGTGGTTGAGGGGATCCTTGGTGCACAGAAAAATCACCATGGGGATTAATGGTGTGTTTGGTTGTGTTGGCCAGCTGGCTTGCTTATCCTAGTTAAGCTTTAGCTCACGGGAGAGATCTATTTGGTTGTTTTGCCCATGCGAGCGGTTATTCACTGACGCTGCGACCTGCATGCTTGCCGTTGTAGGAGCCAAATTTGCTCTGCTCCGTGAGGAAATTCTTGCCAGAACTACCGTCTTGCCTGGCAAAGCTAACTTTGTAGTGTACTACCAAAACACCAGGCCTTACCAAGCAGGGCTAGAAACACTGCCTTTCCAAGTCTAGGACCCAAACGTTTGAAACCACTGCCGGTGATTAAATGGTCTTATCTATAACTTGTTTCGAAATCAGTTTTTAAATTAATAAATTGTTTTAAAAATACTGGTTTATGCAAAATAACCATTTTCAGATCAAAATAATTTTGTGCAAATGTTCATAAATTGAGATATATGCATTACATAGGTTTAAGTAAAATGTAACGACTAACAAAATAACCAACCCACAAACCAAACGATTACACTGATTATTACTGTAGCTTCTGTTGCTAATTACAGAAAATACACTGCATTTAGAAATCCAAAGTCGACCAAGTCACCTTCATAAGGAAGGATGCAAACTCAGTATTTATCTGTTGACATGAATTTCCATGGTGATTTGCTTCGAACGAACAACAATGTTCAGCGTAAGACCCTCCTTGACTTACCTTGAACTTCAATTGCACAAAATCATGCATTATTGCAGCAAGCACAAACTTTCTTAGGCCACATGGCTTGACAATGTCGCCACGGAATAGCTGCATTTCATCCGGTAACCAGCCCACACAAGAACCGATAAACAAATTGAAATGACTGCACTTCCAATATGGCAACTTCTACTGTCGCCTCGACTGCATCGAGTAGCAGTGCTACTTTTATCTCAACTGCACCATAATCGCCATAAATGCGTTTTCTGAATGTTACATCTGTTGATGTGCCTAGATTACCAATGAATGTTACACCATCAATCAGTTGTAGGTCATCTTCTTGTTCTGCTCCTGTCTTTATCCTCATATCAAATTCAATCACTACCACGAATTGCACCTTTCACAAGGGGGAAAAACCTACAGGAAAGGGGCAAAAATCGTCAGAAATATTTTTTGTGACAGTGAACCGTCAGGCATGAACCCACAGGATAATTCGCACAGGGAAATTGCATTTGCCTAGGTGTCAACTGACAGGAAAAATATTCGTGTCGGCTATCAGCGACGGTTATCGACAGAAAATTTTTTAGGCACGTCAGGTTTTTAGTTCTTATTTTGCGTGTTTACCCCGTCAGAAAAATCTGCAAGAAAATTTATTAGTGACGGTCACCGACAGAAAAAAGTGCATCGCCCGAATCTCCATATTTCTGTAACTAGTACCGTCACAAATCCCCATCAGAAAAATTAATTGTGTAGGTGACCGACAGAAAAAATGTAGCCATTCTAAATATGCCTAGAACCCCTTTCTAAATTATACATCCAGAAGTCAGAATAAAACATACATATACATTGCAGTTTATAGCACGTCCAGAATAATCCATATCAACAAATAAGCAGCACATCTAGAATCATACTTGTCACACATCCACAAAGGGACAGAACTTCCAGAAATCAGCCATACATCATAAAGGTATTAAACCATTGTCTACTTATCACAACCATCAGTTTTAGCAAGTCAATTTCAGACATTTCACAAATCAACACAGCCATGCATCTACCATCAACCAAAAGGTAAGTTCATACTTCTTACTATATGCAAATAGCATTAGCCAAAAGTTAGTCTAACTGCTGTTGCAACCAAAAGGTAAGTTGATCAGTACAAAGGTCATATTGGTGAGCAAGTTCAACATCCTAGGATGCCCCATTGTTGCTCCTATCCATGTTGCTAGTGTAATTGTCCTCACAGCCGATATTCCACTCCCTGCCCTCGCAGCTAATGTTCCCCTCCCTGCCCTCGGAAACGATGTTCGCATCACCATCCCCATTGTTGAAACTTGCCAGATCTGGTTGTGAGCCCGCATGTGAGGAGCTAGTTCGCTACAGCAAACCATATAGCACAATGAGTAAGAATAATCAACTTAGAAATATGAATTAAGCAAGCAAAGGCAAAGATTATTAATTGATTACTAAAATGGCCAATATCATTGCTTTTAGCACAGTTAGCTATGATTATCTTCCTTTTCATGAATGTTGTAAGATCTTGTACCTATCTTAACTCCTAGAAATATTACTGATGTGCACAATTTAATGCTAGAATGAAGATGTTAAACTTATATGCAAAGTAACTCTGTACAACTGATCAGATTGTATTACTCATGACTACAGGTGTGACAAAATTTTAAAAATGTCTATCATCAACAAGATACTGAACACTTAAATTCTGAGAAATAGATTATATTAAAATGCAATATGTCAATATGGTAGTAAGCTTACAACATATATGAAATTGTTGTAACATACCTCCATATTTGATCTAAATAACAAAAATAGATGGACTGTGTGGGAAATAGTATACATAGGGACAAAATTGGAAGAGGGGCATTAAGTACAGAACAAGGCCCACAATCTACAGACCTAAAATTTTTAGTTTTAGCAATGAGGGGTCATCTATAACAAGGTGGCATTCATTGCTACCTTACCATCAAGTTAGATCTAATAATGAGGTTATGCCCAGTTGTTACAAATATCAATATGAAGCCTGTGAACTGCTGCATTTGTTGGCATTCTACCATACCCAAAAGCCATTAGATCTCATATTATGTAATAGAAAAGTCAACAGATTGAAAATTGATATCAATATAGTTGATATGATATTTTTCCATAGACAATAAATAACTTTGTGATGCAGCACATGATCTAACCTAGACATGCAAAGGTGACATTAAATCTTCATCTGGTGGTGGTTCTTCTCTTATCTTCTCAAAGAGCATCTGTAGTTGGAAAGAAAAGAGTTCTAGACCAATCAAATAATCAGCAAAAACATATGTGCAATTTGATTTGTTACCTTGATCTGTCTTGATTGAACATGTAATTGACGACGAAGCATTGCATTTTCACGTAGGACACTTCGGACTGATGGAGTGTTGGATGGCCTAATATTTGTTGCTTTAGCAGCTGATATAACATCAGCCTTCCTCACTGCTCCATTACCTATTGGAATATGACCATGTGGCAGGCCGCCACCTATGGTGTATAGTGCCTTCCCGTCTAGTTCATTGTAAGCCAAATCTTCTTGATTTTCAGAACTAACTATTCTATTGTAATCATCCTATCATAAAAGAGTACGGTTTAAGTTTATACACAAAAGACCATGTAGATGAATTACAGCTAAATTACAAGGCCAACAGAAATGGAAAAACCACAATACAAATGTGCAAAATGAGAATATACCATGATTTTTTTTTGTGCTTTTTGGCAGCTTATAGGACCACTACTTCCAAAACTGTCAATGTTTTTTGCTCCTGACTTCATGACAGCAAATGTGTTAACTCCGGTAGCCTTCTCAGGACCGTAGTTATATTCCTAAAAGCCCAACCAGAAACAAAATTCAACCAATATAGTAACTACGAAGTAATGATGACTTGAGAAATTGTAATTGTTTAATAAATAGATACCAGCCACTGTTGTGTCGCACCTTAATGGGTTGGAACAATTACTCAATATGGGCTCGATTCGGATAGAGATCCGAGTAACTCTTACTGGGCCTTGTGTCCACGAGGCCAAGTGAGGAGGTCTATATATAGGAAAGGCGAGGGGCTGGGGAGATACATGGTTTTTTTTGTTAACTCTCGGGGGGGAGCTAAAACCCTACCGCGCGACCTCCCGAGCCAAACCCTAGCCCGCTCATGAGTGCGTAGTACACTGGCGCGATCGGCGTTCCAACCCGGACGTGTGGGATACGGTGGAGGGCACTACTCATTGCGGCGTTGATCGAGGCGATTTGGGCATTCATGGAGATCGACTACTCATCCACTAGTACTACCTCCAACGTGCCGTGGTTTGACCGGCTTCTCTAACCCATCTTCCGTGCACTGCGGGCGTCTAGTGGTGGGGTAACGATCCATGATCCCTCTCTCGCATGATGTCCTGGTGTGCATGGTAGAAATTTTGTTTCTACTATTGTAGCCTACGCGTACTCCTTTATGGTATCAGAGCCATTTGCGTAGTTGTGAGCTGGATCATCGCATATGTTGATATGCGGGAGTAGTAGATTAGATCTATTGGCAGTCATTAGAGATTAGTCGGTTTCATGTGGATGAATCGATGAAGGCACGGGTTGGATAAGATCAATCTATGAATAGGGTTAGATGAAGTGCGATCATAACACTACTAGCGCCCTGGAGATTTTGTCTTGGATCGGCATAAGTGTTATGCGAGTGCTAGTAGTTATGAATAGCGGATAGAGGAGCGCAGATCTAAGACTACTGTTAGCGCCCTGGAGATTGTCTCGATTGGATCGGCGATAAGGTGGTTGCTATGGTGCGAATGGCTAGTTAGGTTATGGATGGGTGATAGCCCTGCGGCCAAGGAAAACCTAGCGCCTGGATTGTGCTCGGATCGGTATATGGTGGTTATGCCGATATGCTAGTGATAGCCCTGGGTCTAGTGGAAAAGCTATATGCTTGAGATTGTCTCGGGGCATAAGGCGGTATGCCGAATAGTTTTCCACAGCGATTTCATAGATTGAAGCTGGGTGATTCTTCATAGGGTGTCAGGGCGCTGCCCTAAACCTCGTGGGGGCAGCTCCCCTCGACACCGCCCGCTAAACCGCTAGCCGTGCGAACCTGCGAACCACCTTGTATAGGTCATGGCTCACATTGGTTAGGTGAATATTTTATACGTCTAACTTGTTTTTTGCAAGAATGAGTGAATTAGTATGGCCCCTATAGCTTTTTTTCTCTGGACATTTGGAATGTATGAGATGTATATGATGCATGTAACTTTCCCTAGACCTAGCGTGTCGACCTTAGTGCTTGAATCCATCTTTTTGTAATCTTCAATTGCTAGCTATTAGGTAGTAGCCTAGACTTTGAGGTTACAAGTTTCAGCAGATGACCCAAGCAGAGATGTGAAGGTGAAGATCATCTACACCGTACATGGAGATGGGGATCCCATCCTTTTGGGCCATACTAATCGTATCCTACTTTTAAGCCATTTATATGTGGATATGTTGCTTTGTAGGCATAGAGTCCCTCATAATAAAAATTAGGTGTTATGCCCTTTCCATATATTGCACCAAAAGATAATGATCACCATATTGTAGGCCTACCCAAAGTAGGGTGCAGCTGTTATCATCATTATTTGGGTAGATGCGGACATCTACATGCGGAAGCATTTGGTTTACTTAACAAGGTCATTAGAACAGTTTTGGATCTTAGGCACAAGTTGGGCCAGGGCATAGTGATGCACCCAATAAGCAAGAGTCACATAGAGATTGTGATTAGCAAGGTGTTGCTTACCCGATGTCACTAGTTGTTTCTGAGCAGTGATGCCAAGCTCACTAGGAACTAGTGAAATGAGGATCTTGACCCACTAGTAACTTAGAGGGAGTTTTGTTGTAAAAACACATAGTGGGAGTCTTTTGTTAAATAGTTTAATAAAAGATGAACATAAACATAGTGCTAAAACTTTGCATATTCTTATGTTGTAGATCATTGTCAGCTAATGCAGCATCCAGTTCTTTTAATTTTGCGATCTGTTCTTGAGAAAGAAAAACTCAATGGAATGAACTTTATGGATTGGTATCGAACTTGAGAATTTGTTTCTCAAGCAAGAGCGCAAGGAGTATGTCCTTGAGACTCTTTTTCCTGAGAACTTGCCTACAAATGCTTCTGTGGCTGCACGGAGAGCTTATGAGAAGCACATGAACGATTCTCTTGATGTGAGCTGTCTCATGCTTGCCACAATGTCCTCTGAGCTTCAGAAGCAATATGAGAACACAAATGCTTACAATATCATTGTGGGGTTACGTGGTATGTTTGAGAACCAAGCAAGGGCTGAGAGGTTCAACACTTCAAAGTCCTTGTTTGCGTGCAGGCTTGCGGAAGGGAATCTCATCAGCCCTCATGTGATTAAGATGATTGGCTACATTGAGAGTCTAGAAAAACTTGGTTTTCCCCTTAGCCAAGAGTTGGGCTACTGATATGATTCTCCAGTCGCTCCCTCCGAGTTTTGAGCATTCATACTGAACTATCACATGAACAACATGGACAAGACCTTGGCTGAGTTGCATGGGATGCTTAAAACTGCCGAGAAAACCATTAAGAAAAGCACTAGTCATGTGATGATGATGCAGAAAGGCGAGGGCAAGCCCAATGTCAAGAAATGCGCGGTCAAGAGAAAGTTAACTCCCGATGAGATCGCGAGCAGATCCAAGGCCAAGCAAGACAAGAAGGCGCTGCTCCCAACGTGCATGTAGTTTGCTTTTACTGCAAGGAAGCAGGACATTGGAAGAGGAACTGCCCAAGTACTTGAGGATCTCAAGAAGAAGGGAAGTGCGACTTCCACTTCAGGTATAAATGTTATAGAGATCAATCTTGCTACTTTATCAGCTGATTTTTGGGTATTTGATACTGGATCAGTTGCTCACATATGCAAATCGTTGCAGGGGCTAACAAGAAGTAGAAGTTTGAGAAGGAGCAAAGTGGATCTTCGCATTGGCAATGGAGCAAGAGTTGCTGCGGTGGCTGTTGGCACCATGCCATTGTCTTTACCTTCAAGATTAGTTTTAGAATTGAATAATTGTTATTGTGTTCCATCTCTTTGTAAGAACGTTATTTCTGCTTCATATTTGCAAGCAGAAAGTTATGACTTTAGATCTGTGGACAATGGTTGTTCTCTTTATTTCAAAGATATGTTCTATTGTCATACTCCTATTGTGAATGGGTTATACGTTCTAAATCTTAAAGGGGCACCAGTCTATAACCTTAATACAAAGAGGCAACGTCCTAATGATTTGAATCCCACGTTTATCTGGCATTGTCGCTTGGGTCACATAAATGAGAAACGCATAGAGAGGCTCCATAAAGATGGTCTTCTACACTCATTTGATTTTGAATCATTTGAGACATGTGAATCTTGTTTACTTGGCAAGATAACAAGGGCATCTTTCACCGATCAAGGTGAAAGGGCAAGTGACTTATTGGCACTCGTACATACTGATGTATGTGGACTAATGAGCTCAGCAGCCAGAGGTGGTTTTGAGTACTTCATAACTTTTACTGATGACTTTAGTAGATATGGGTATGTGTACCTAATGAAACATAAATCTAAATCCTTTGAAAAGTTCAAGGAATTCCAAAATGAAGTACAAAATCATTTAGGTAAAATAATCAAGTTTCTACGATCTGATCATGGAGGCGAGTATTTGAGCCACGAGTTTGGCAATCATCTGAAGGATTGTGGAATTGTTCCACAGTTGACTCCACCAGGAATACCTCAGTGGAATGGGGTATTTGAACGGAGAAATCGCACTTTATTAGATATGGTGCGATCCATGATGAGCCAAAGTGATCTTCCATTGTCCTTTTGGAGATATGCTCTTGAAACAGCCGCGTTCACACTAAACAGAGTTCCATCAAAGTTAGTAGAAAAGACACCATATGAGATGTGGACAGGACAACGTCCTAGCTTGTCTTTCCTTAAGATTTGGGGATATGAGGCTTATGTAAAACGTTTGCAATCTGATAAGCTTACTCCTAAGTCTGACAAATGTTTTTTTGTTGGGTATCCTAAGGAAACAAAAGGATATTACTTCTATAATCAATATGAAGGCAAAGTGTTTGTCGCCCGACATGGTGTCTTCTTAGAGAAAGAGTTTCTCTCAAGAAGGGATAGTGGGAGAACAGTGCAACTCGAAGAAATTCGAGAAACACCTGAAAATGTTTCAGCTCCTACAGAACCACAACAGGATGAACAAAGTGTTGAAGAACCTGTTGTAGACATACCGGCACCACGTAGGTCAGAGAGGTCACGCCGTGCACCTGAAGGTACATGTTCTTGACTACTCAACAAATGGACATATTGTTGTTAGACAATGATGAGCCTAAGACCTTTGAAGAAGCGATGGTGGGACCAGACTCTGAGAAATGGCTTGAAGCCATGAGATCCGAAATTGAATCCATGCATAGTAATCAAGTTTGGAACTTGGTTGATCCACCTGATGGTGTTAAAACTATTGAGTGCAAATGGGTTTTCAAGAAAAAGATAGACATGGATGGAAATGTTCATATCTATAAGGCACGATTGGTGGCCAAGGGTTTCAAACAAATTCAAGGTGTTGATTATGATGAAACTTTTTTGCCCGTCGCAATGCTAAAGTCTATTCGGATCATTCTAGCGATTGCTACATATTTCGATTATGAAATATGGCAAATGGATGTCAAAACAGCTTTTCTTAATGGAAATCTGAGTGAGGATATGTACATGACACAGCCCACGGGTTTTGTCGATCCACAATCAGCTGGAAAGATATGCAAGCTGCAAAGATCCATTTATGGATTAAAGAAGGCGTCTCGGAGTTGGAATTTTCGTTTTGATGAAGTGATCAAAGGGTTTGGTTTCATCAAGAACGAAGAAGAGCCTTGTGTTTATAAAAAAGCTAGTAGGAGCGCACTTGTATTTCTGATTTTATATGTGGACGACATATTACTGATCGGAAATGACATTCCTATGCTCGAATCTGTTAAGTCTTCATTGAAAAATAGTTTCTCTATGAAGGACTTAGGAGAGGCGGCATACATTCTGGGCATCAAGATCTATAGAGATAGATCAAGAAGACTAATTGGATTATGTCAAGATACATACATTGACAAGGTGTTGAAAAAGTTCAACATGCAGGACTCTAAGAAAGGTTTCCTACCTATGTCACATAGTATAAATCTTAGCAAGAGTCAGTGTCCTAATACACCTGATGAGCGGGATAAGATGAATGCGATCCCATATGCTTCGGCCATTGGGTCCATTATGTATGCCATGCTTTGTACACGTCTAGATGTCTCGTATGCTTTAAGTGCTACGAGTAGATACCAATTAGATCCAGGTGAAGGTCACTGGATTGCTGTAAAGAACATCTTGAAGTACTTGACAAGAACTAAAGATGTGTTCCTTGTCTATGGAGGTGAAGAAGAGCTCGTTGTAAATGGTTACACTGATGATAGCTTCCAAACTGACAAAGATGATTTCAGATCGCAATCTGGATTTGTGTTCTGCCTAAATGGTGGTGCGGTGAGCTGGAAGAGTTCCAAGCAGGAGACGGTTGCTGATTCTACAATAGAAGCCGAGTACATTGCAGCTTCTGAAGCTGCTAAAGAAGCTGTTTGGATCAAGAAATTTGTTTTCGAGCTTGGTGTGATGACTAGTGCCTTCAGTCCGATGGACCTCTACTGTGATAATAGTAGGGCCATTGTGCAAGCCAAGGAGCCTAGATCTCACCAGAAGTCCAAGCACATTTTACGGCGTTTTCATCTCATCCGCGAGATAGTGGAGAGAGGCTGATGCGAGGTTTGGTCCCGATCTTTCGATGGAGAAGGTAATCACGATTGGTGGGAGAAACCGATGTTCACGGCCTGACTATAACTATCCACGATGTTGCGCCTTAGCGACCGATACACCGATTCCAGAAGGTGAACGCGATCTTGTGGAGCACGATCAACCGGCCACGAGGGCTCTCGTCCTGCAAGCAATCGTAGAACAAACAAGAGTGAGTTGAACAAGCACTGAATTGCTAAATCAAATATGAAGTTTCAATCTGAAAATACAAGAGGTGGGGTTCCAATAACAAGAAGACAGGCGATCTAGTCGACACGCGCGCTTCAAACAAAGTAGCAGTGGCTAAAACTTCAATCTATCAAAACCCAATCTGTTGTGGCGGCTCTAGAGACATATAAATAGATGGGAGGATGACCAAGAGTGTGTTGGGGTCGTTCTCCAACCCTAGGACGCGCCCATAATGGGCTCAACTTGATACACGGCCCACGGGCCAAAATAAGGTGGCACAGCACCATAGACATAAAAAGGTCTTGGTAGTATTTCGATGTTTCTAGACGATTCTCATAAGATATGGATGTGAGGCCAGATCCATTGGAAAATAGACTTTATAAGCTTTCCATGAAGTACTTGAACATCCAAAACGGAGTCTGTATGAAGTCGTGGCGGACGTTAGAAGTTGATGCTGTCCTGCAGTCCGAATCCAACCGGCGCGACTCCCTCTCCTGGATGGTATTCTCCTTGTTCTCCTTGGTTTCTAAGCAACACAAGAGTACACGGGTTTCCATGGTCTAAAGAAACCGAACATGAACTTAAGAGTGAACTTACTTGATGATTTAATTGACGTGCACGGGCGCGAGTCATAGGACCTTGTGTAGGTGTAGATGTAGGTAAGGATGTATCGATGGTGTTGATGTCCTCATCAGAGGCGATGTAAAGATATGCAAAGTACAAATGGATTTGAACATTACAGATCCATTGACAAAGCCGCTTCCCCAGCCAAAGCATGAGGCTCACATTAGGGCAATGGGTATTAGATACCTACATGGTTGACTCTAGTGCAAGTGGGAGACTGTTAGTAATATGCCCTAGAGACAACATGGAGATGTTATATATACCACATGCTATGTTTATAATGTATTGATTGGTTCCTTGAGATAGACATTATCATTATTGATCAATGAGTACGTGACTTATTCATGAGACTCTTAATGTCAAATGTTGCTATTTCTAAATGATCCCTGATCGTATATCATATGAGGAACAAATATGATTCTAACATCAGCATATGTATTGATTGATGATCATATCTCATGGATCATGGTATGGAGATACCAAATCGATAATATGGATATATGTTAGTGAACATATGTTGGATAGACCCACCATGAGATACTGCAGAGATTTCATGTGTCATCAGTTAGTCTCAAGTAATGTTTATGTAGAGTCCTTAGACTTGAGATCATCATGGTTCCCAACATACGTAGTAGCTTATTTTGGGACTACTAAACACTACTCCATAACTGGGTAGTCATAAAAGTAGTCTTCGGGTTCGCTATGAAACATGTAGTGGGATATGAATGATCAAAATAGAATTTGCCCCTCCTTATGGGAGAGATATCTCTGGGCCCCTCAATGTAATGGATTATGGAAGTGCATGGCCATGCTACGGTGATTGAGGTGTCAATCACAAGTTTGTAATCCATCATAGGATCAAGAGAGTGATTGAGCTATTGAGAGGATGACACAAGTCTCGCCTTGAGCTCAATCGATATCGTAAGGCAAAGAGATTTGTACATGAGGACATTATAGGTTCAGCCGATATGATCGTTACATATATTTGGGGTTAATATGCCTTGTTAGAGGCTGCTATTAACAGGGTGACCAGAAAGGCGTTTCCAGGTCATGACAAAATATACGTGAACTTACAGGGTCGCACACTTAACGGGTTGGAACACTTATTCGAATGTGATTTGAATATGGGCTTGATTCGGATAGAGATCCGAGTAGACTCTTACTAGGCCTCGGTCCACGAGGCCCAAGTGAGGAGGTCTATATATAGGAAGGCGAGGGGCTGGGGAGATACACGGTTTTTTCTGTTAACCTCGAGCTAAACCCTAGCCGCCACCTCCCGAGCCAAACCCTAGCCGCTCACGAGTGCTAGTACACTCGCGATCAGCGTTCCAGCCCCGAACGTGTGGATATCGGTGGAGGCGCTGCTCGTTGCGGCGTTGATCGGCAGATCGCGATCTGTTCACGGAGATCGACTACTTCCAGTACTACCTCGATGCACGCGTGGTTGGACCGGCTTCTCCAACCCATCTTCTGCTACACTGCGCATCTAGTGGTAACGATCCATGATCCCTCTCTCGCATGATGTCCTGGTGTGCGCGGTAGAAATTTTGTTTTCTGCTATCGTAGCCTACGCATACTCCTTTAGCTAGTGCATCATCTAGTTCCTCCTCATGTTTCTTCCAGAAATACTCCTTGACAGCATCCACACGAAGTTGGTACATAATATCATTTACTCGTTTATCAGCGTAATTCTCCAAAACACGATCTGCCTCGTCCTGCAATTCCTCTCTCGTAGAGAATAAACTCTGCACATTTATGTGGCATGACACTATTAGATATTAAATTGGCAACAACACATAAATTAGGGTAAACAATATGCATTTACCGAAAATCCGTCCTTCACTCGATCTGCATTTGTCTCTCCTGCATCATTTTCATTGAGATAGTAATCTGCCCAATGGACAGCTGGTCGAGTACGAAGAATTCTTCCATGCTCATCCATGTCTTGCACAATGCCTGGGTATTCCCGTTTGAGAATAACTCCAAGCTGTGTGCTGTACTTGTAATCACTAGGATTAAATTGCGTATATCTGAATTGCCTACACATAAGGATAGGATAGTAATATGCCTACAAGTAATTCTTGTCACTTCATCATGTGTAAAATAAGGTGAATAGAATTAGTAAAACAACATGTTTTTGTGTTCACCTATCACCCTGAGGTAGAATGGCCACCTTTCGACCTCGTGGAGGGAGTTTCACTTGGGTCCTTGACCTCTTCTTCCTGCCTCTCTTTTTAGGCTGCACCCTTGCCCTTTTAGTACCATGGCGATTCCCTTGCATCTCAACATCAGCCCTAGAGATAGCACCATTAGCAGGGACACTCTCAGAGTTAGTAGTAGGAGGCATGCTCCTATGAGAGTCGGAACCATCAGATGCAGATTTCGTTCTAGGAGGGATGCTCCTAGAGTTGGCACCATCAGCATTTGTCCTATTGGAGGAGCGGGCAGCCGGTCCCTTCTTCGAATTGAGAGCCTTGTGGCGGAGGTTCATGATCTGCATTGTCTTAGATATAACTTGCTGGAATTTATATAATGAGCTGCAGGAATAAGAAATGGCACACAAAAAATATAATATAACAGTATAAAAAAGAAATGGTAGACAATAGCATGAGATTGCAGCAGGTGTTACAATGTTTTTTTTATCATAATAAAGGTAATTCGGTTTCTGGTTACAACAAAATCACAAAATATATTTAAGCCCAATCAGAATTCTTCTAGATCATAATGAGGGGCTTCAAGCCCATGATCTTCTTCTTGTTCTTCATCTTCTTCTTCTTCATCTGTACCTTCAGTTTCTTCACCTTCAATGTTCTGTTTTGCAAGAAAATCCAACTCTTTTGGATTTGTTATCTCACCTGAGATGAATGAGCTTGTAATGTCTAGGTCATCCCCTAAATCGATAACAAAATGCCCTTCTAATCCATCCTCTTGATAGAATGATACTTCTTGTGGCTGCCAATCAGGACAGTTAGATTCATTGGTGTTACTAAGAGGCCGAAGATAACCATGTGGAGAAACATGATATTCAACCCACCAATCTTTCAAATCTGATCTGGAGTTGCATGGATATTGTAGAAAATACACTTGTGTAACTTGACTTGCTAGGACAAATGGTTCAAAGTTTGAAAGCCTAGATGTGTGCTTAACCTCTACCAAACCCAAATTTTCAGTACGCCTAACTCCAGAAGGTGTTGGATCAAACCAGCGACAATCGAATAAAACCAACTCAAGTTTCATACTGCCTTGCCAAGAAATTTTTATGATGTCTTCTATAACACCAAAGTACTCGATTACATTGTCATCATCATCAAGAGAAGGCACACAAACACCAGTATTAACAGTAGTTATTCCTGATCTAGCACTCTCATACTTCTCGGAACGAAATCTATATCCATTGGTATCATAGCATCCATAAGAGGTTACTCTTTTAGAAAAGCCATAAGAGATTTGCCGCAAGACATTATCAATACTAGATTTCTTCATGCACTGCATAAATAATATTATTTATTAGTTGAAAGTGTTCCTATGATAAGGAGAGATGTTTGGAGTGTTTGTAAATATTACTTGTGTTTTGAACCACTCAAAGAAATTAGGCCCACTTGTTGACACACGGCTGTATTTCCAGCCATTTAATCTTAATTCACACCGTTGCTTTTCTGTTGGTGTAATTCTACTATTCCATTGTTCTTTATCAAATGTTCTAGGAGAAGTAAGTAAATTAGTAAAAACTAAGAAAAAGAGACACCAATAGGTAAATTTAATTAGAAAGACATACTCAAAGAAAGTGTCCATCTCTGTAATATTGGTCAATATGTAAAAGAAAGCAGCCTTGTACTCCTCCCTTGTAAGATCACGGTATTCTTGGCGGCTAAAGCAACAACCAGGGTATTGAAAAATTTGAAGGTTGCATAAACTCTCAAAAGTGGAGGAACCATCATCATATCGAGGAACCTTATTTCTAGTTGATCTCACTTTAGGACTGAAATAAAGTGAGAGAAAATTTGTATTTTCCTCTACTAGATAGGCTTCAACAATAGACCCCTCAACACGAGCCTTATTTTTAACTTTTTTTCTAAGCTTTCCAATACACCTAGAAAGTCCAATGAATAATTTAGTTAGAATAATTATATGAGAAAAGATATTCTATTTTACTTAATATTTGTACCTCTCATAGGTATACATCCAGTGGGCTAGGACAGGTCCTCCAAGCCGAGCCTCACAAGGAAGGTGAATAATTAGATGCTGCATAAGATTGAAGAACCCCGGAGGGAATATCTTCTCTAGTTTGCAGAGAAGAACAGCAACATTCTCTTCAAGGGAACATATGGTATCCTTGCTCAGCTCTTTTGCACACAGCTGCCTATAGAAAAAACTAAGCTCTGCCAAACAGACCCATATATTTTCTAGAAGGAATCCACGAAAACCAATTGGGAGCAAACGTTCTATAAAGATATGGTAGTCATGACTTTTTAGCCCGAATATCTTCGTTTGCAACAAGTTGACCCCTCTCCTAATGTTGGCTGCATACCCATCAGGGAACTTCAATTCTTGAAACCATTTTAGTATAATTGGCTTGTCATTCTTATCAATGCAAAATGCTACCCTTGGCTTGTGCCACTTCAAGTACAGTGCTGGGCGATTGCATATTTTAGCTAAATCTTGCCTAGCCTTCACATTATCTTTAGTTTTATCAGGTATGTCAAAGCATGTATTCCATATAGCCTCAGCTACATTTTTCTCATTATGCATCACATCAATATTATGTGGCAGCAATAATTTATGATAGTATGGTAGTTGACAAAAGCAATTCACATGGGTCCAATTGTGTGTTTTATCATAGTTCTTTGTGTCACCTACAAGTGTGTATATTTTCTCCTGCACTTGTTCTCCCGTTAAAATCCTTGGTGCTTCACCCAATTCTATTGTGTTCTTTCGAAAGGCATTGGATTGCATTCTAAATTCATGGTCCCTAGGAAGGAAACGCCTATGGCAATCAAACCAGCATGCTTTCCCACCACTACGAAGGCGGAATGCTTTGGTATCACATAGACATATTGGACATGCAAAGGTACCATGGGTGCTCCATGCAACAAAGTTACCATAAGTAGGACAATCATGGACTGACCACATAAAAGCTGCCCTCATGGTAAAATTTTGCTTACTTGAAGCATCCCATGTTTCAACCCTGTCCCACAACTTAAGAAGCTCATCAACCAAGGCCTGTATCAAAATGCTTAATTTCTTTCGTGGGTGTTGAGGGCATGGTATAACAAGTGCAAGGAATATATATTCTGGTCTCAAGAGCATGCCTAGTGATAGGTTCAATGGAGAAATGAATACTAGCCAACATGAGTAAGGAGCAGCACCCAAACTAAATGGTGTAAAACCATCAGTAGCAAGAGCAAATCGCACATTTCTTGCATCTCTAGCAAAGTCTAGAAAGTCTATGTCAAATTTTTGCCATGCTTCACCATCACATGGGTGTACAAGCCTATTGGATGTGGATTGTCTATATGATTGCATTTGCATTGCCTTTGCAGTGTCTTCATATGCATACAACCTTTTGCAACCTATCTGTAATTGGAAGGTACCGCAGGACTTTGCGTGGAACTTTATTATTCCCTTCCTCATAGCGAGGGGTGTCACAAAAGTCACACTTTTCATTATGTTTGTTTTCTTTGTAGTACAACATACAATTATTGTAGCACACATCAATTTTAACATAAGTCATACCAAGGCCTTGTAATAATTTCTTTGAATGGTAGAAGTCCTCCTCTAACTTAGACCCCGGGGGAAGTAATTCATGGATCAATTGTAAGGTATCATTGTAGTGGGCTATTGACATATTGTACTCTGATTTTAAAGCTAACAGCCGTGCCACAGCAGACAACCTTGAGTGTATAGTGTTTTCATGGACCAATTCATCAGCACTATTGACCATTTTATAGAAAGCACTACTAGAAGGTGTTGGCTCTTCATCAACTATTGGTGCTTGGACAGCACCAAGATCAACCAACATATCATCCATGTGATCAGTATCATCAAACCCCTCATGGACACCTAAAGAAGCAGGTTCATCAGACCTAACAAATATCTCCCCGTGTGCTATCCATGTTGTATAATTTTCTTTAAACCCATACTTGCACAAGTGCAACTCAATAACATTCCTTTTATGCATTAAATAGTTGCGGCACATAGCACATGAACATTTAACAGTACCAAATTTAACTAAAGTGCTTATGGAGAAGGCACAATCTAAAAAACGATTGGTTTGTTCAATCCAATCACTAGAGAGTGTAGAGCCTTGACCCCAACCACTATACATCCACTCTCGGTCTGCCATTAATTTTTTTCTGTGTTTAAAACATATTAAGATTAAATTTTAGCACAGAATCATATTCAATACACGAGTAAAATACTTGTACTAACATTTTTATGAATCTATGCAGAGAACAACATAGTAGAGAGATGCTTGAACTTACCAAGAACTTGTTGAAGCTAGTAAACCAGCAAGTCACGAGCTTTCTCTAGGAATCGTTATTCTTGCACGGTCAGCTTCAGCACTTTGTATTGATATTTAACAACTTTGAAGCTGCTGCCAAGATCAGTAGAAAAAAGGACATGTCAATAAAGCTAAACTATATATGTGTGATGTATATTTTTAATAAACATGATTAGTCCGTATGGCATGGAAGGTGGTTAGAAAGACTTACATAACTATACATGCCTCACAAAAAAAAACATAGTAAGATTTACGAACACACTATTTCAGATCCTAACATAAGCATCATTATCATTGCAAGAACATTTTTCAGCAGCTTCAAACATACAGGGCATAAAAGACCTGAAACATAATCTATTTCATACTAGAGAAATTTAGCACGACTATTTCATCAGTGAATCAATTAGTACCATACAAAGAAATAAAAATGTTAACTCATAGAGCTACAGAGGAATTTGTATTGAACCTAACCACATAAAAAAAATACATGCTAAGGCAAGGGGAGGAAGGCCAGAGGGGAGGGAGGTGTAACGCCCTGAAAATCGTCTTAATTAAAAAATTATCATGGGTAAATGGAAATACAAGAATACACTAGAAATTTTAGTTTGAGAAAAGAGTTTGAATAAAATTTTGAAATTTCCAATATTAAAAATCCCAAGTTTAAATCTTTAAATAAATACTTGAATGCTTTTATATTCCAAGGGTTTTGTTGGAGTATTTTAAGCATTTGAGTATTTACAATAATAAATTCTTTGTGTTTCGTGGTGGCATTTACTTCTGGTAAATTCCCCGTGATTTAAAAAACTCTCTGAAATTTTCTCGGATTTTTTGGAGCTACAGAATTAATTTTCATGCTATAAAGATCACTAAAGTAATTAAATAAATATAAATAAATTCCTTTTCTTTCCCCTATTCGGGTCATTCCTGATTCAGTTCTTTGAAGTCTCCCCGTTCATCGTGAACTCTAACTCCCTTTTTTTTTCTAGGGTTTTGTGTCGTTCCCAGAACCCTAAAGTCACCTCGAAAACCTAAATTCGGAGTTACTGGAATTATTCATTTTTGAAACCCTAGAACTCCTTTAGACTCTCAATCCGAGATCCTTTGTATTCGACATATCTATATTTCTCTTTGAGATAAATCCTAGATATTCTCTTAAACCCCTTTTCTATCAAAATAAATCTAAATATCTAATTATCTGAGATTTCTCTAAATTCCTGTCCCAATAAAACACCCTCGTCAATTCCCTAATCCCAAAATATTTTATTCGGAATGTTCCATTTCCTAGTTCCCGGAAAATCTCTAGTTCCCAACCCGAAGAATATTCCGATATTTTATTCCCCAAATATTCCTCGAGAAAATATTCTTCATTCTCTGAATCCCACAAAATATTCCATTTCCTGGACCTCACTAAATATACTTTTGTTTTCTAAATTCATCCAAATACCCTTCAATCCCCAATATATATACGTGTATATATATATATATATATATATATATATATATATATATATATATACTCGTACCCAGATAATTCCAATGTCCCGAATATTTCCAAAATTTCTAAATTCCAGAACGCGACTCAGATTCCACAAATATCCCCAAATTCCAATTTTTGCGAAATTGGAATTTCCCAAAAACCCCTTTCTTTTTTCTCCTTTTTCTTCTTTTTCTTTCTTTTTCCTTTTTCCCCTTCTTTCTTTCTTTTCCTTTCTTCTTCCTCCTTCCTTCCTTCTTCCTCTCGGGCTCCCCTGGCCGAGCTCCTACGCCCCTCTCGCTGCCCCGGCCCGGCCTACCCGCCTCCTCGGCCCATGCCGCCACATGGCCTGCTGCCGCCCCGGCCCCGAGCCCCTCGGCCTCCGCGCTGGCCTGCGCCCAATCTCGGCCTAGCGCCGCCCCCTGCGCCTCCGCCCCGCAACGGCCGCCGCCAAATCCACCGCCAAGTCGCCCCATATATATAGCCGCCGCCAGCCCTTGTGCCCTAGCGCCGCCACAGGAAGCCGCTGCCGCCCTGCTCTACTTCCGCCGGTGCCGCTGCCCTGCTTCCAGCGCTGCCGCCACCCCGTTGTGCCGCCTCTTTGCTGCTCCCGTGCGCCGTCGCCCTGTCGCCTGAGTCGTCGCTCCGTGCGCTACCTCGTCGACTGCCTCGTGTCACCCTGCTGTCACCAGCGCCGCCGCCGCACAGCATCTAGCCGCCACCGCTAGCTCGTCCTCGTGCCGCCGTCGTCGCTCGGCCTCTCCCTACTCGCCGTCATCCAACGCCGCCACCGAAGGTCATCGTCGTCTTCGTGACCGCCGGTCGCCACTGGTGAGCATCCAGACCGAAGATTCCCTTCTTTGATTCATCACCGCCATCGTCCTTTTCCAATCGGCATCATCGCCCATCCTCCTCTGCCTCCTGTTCGTCGTCGCCGTTGCCAGGTAGTCGTCGTCATCGTCTATCGCCTGTGCACCGTTCTCTCCTGTGCCGACGTCGCTGCCCTGCTGCCCTCTGTCTTTCCCCATCTGCCACCGTCGCCTAGAGCCGTCGCCACCACCACCGACCCGCCCCTTTCCCGTGCGCCAGCCGTCGCTAGGAGGCCCCAAGCTATCATCACCATCGTCTCTTCACGGTGAGCGCCCTAACTACATCGTCGCCGCCCTCCTCCTCCTGCCCCTGCCGACCGCCTCGGGAAGCCGCCGCCACACTGGCACAGCGACGTCGCCGCCCGTGCGCCGCCAGCTGCCGCTTCCTCGCCGCCCTGTGTGCCTGCCATGCCGCCTCCGCCAGCTGGAGCTGCAGCTGTCGCCCCTGCTCCGATCTACACCACCACCGCCGCCCTCGTCGTCGACCCGGCGCCGCTGCCTCTTCTTCTCCCAGCGCCGTCGCCCGTGCGCCGTCGCCTCACTTCCTGTGCGCCACCGTCGCTCCTGCTGTTGCCCCAGCGTCGCCGTCAATCAGCCGCCGCTGCTCCTGCAAGCCGTCGCCGGTGAGCATCCTCGTAGCTGCGCTCTCTCCTCCCCGGCCGTGTTGTCCTAACGGCGCCTCTCCTCGTCGCCTCTGCCTCCTGCTCCTCATCGTCTTTGTTTGCCTGATGCCGGTCCTCATCCGTCCCCAATCTGCCGCTGCCATCGCGTCATCTTCGCCCCTGCATAACGCTGCCACCCAGTTGCTGTGGCCATCGCTGGAGACCTCCAACCGCCGCCGACGTCGTCACCTAGTCGGAGCTCGACCCCTCTCTCTGCTGCCACCGAGCTATCATCACCGGCCACTCTGTGGTAGCCGCCACGCCAACGCAGGTCACCGTCGCCATTCCCACCGCCTTCTAGCCGTGACTCCCCGTGCCGGTCACCGCCCCGCTGTCGATGCTACCACCGATTCCCCTGCCTCATCGTGCCATAGCAGGAGTTTGGTTTTGCCCCTCGGTGTCCCTGTCTTGTAGACCCAGCCGACAGCCTCTCCTCTTGTGTGATAGCCATGTGGACCTGTTGATAGTTTTTCCGATGTATGACTGATAGGCCCGGTGTACAGTAGTCCGAGCCATCTTGGCCGTCCAACCCTTTTAATCGATCCCAGCCATCGATCTATTCCAATCAAATCCGAACTGTCGGCTTCCAATAACTCAATTCGGATGCCACCTTAGCCTTAACAGCCATCTCATCGCCATGTGTCGTCAAGTCATCAGTCCACCACAGCCATTTGCCCTTCGACCCTGTGGACTTAGTCCATCCTAAACCTAGTCTATGACAGTGGGTCCTACCTCAATTTCCTATACAAAAGTAATTTCTTCAATAATCAATTTCTGAGAGAATATTCTTGAGAATATTCTTTTCCAATTCTTTTCGGATTTACTCTAAATTCAATCTTCCAAAAGCCGTATCTTTTCCGTCCGAACTCCGATTCGACCCGTTCTTCTTCCTAAATTCATCTAAAATCACAATATACTTGTTTATGTATTTTATGTACTGTTTATTTGGAGTTTCTTAGGATTTATTATTGTTTTACGTGTAGTCACGTATATCACTGATTTGGAAGATCGCGGAGTCTACGGAAGAGTTCGGAAGAGTATTTGAAGACTTTTGCGATTGCAAGGCAAGTCACACGATAATCTCCTTGAGCATGTTGATCCCGTTTGCAAAAGCTATTTTATTTTAAAGCTATTGCATAAAATGCTTTAGAATGACATTATTACGGGTAATTATTTAATAGCCAATATTTCCTTGATATTTATGGCCATTTTGTTATTGTTATCTATGCCTTGATATCCTGGGTAAATAATATTGACTAGCCGGGTGTTTAATTATTTATCTAGCTAGATTATTTAGGATTTTGCTTAGCCATGCCTAGCAACTATAGTATCATTTTATGTGGGAAATTATTTATTCATTTTGATTAATTAATGGATACTGGTTGTATTTTCACGACAGTGAGTCGTGGCTGGTTAATTAATTGTGTCAACTAAAATATGGATGAATGGTGGGTTGTGAGCACTAGGTTGGAATGTTGCTAGCGGTGCTCATGACAATTAAGGACTGGTTCACGGACTACCCGTTGCGAAGCAATGCTTGTGCTAACCACAAGCTAGTATGGGTAATGGTGGGAACCAAAGTGTAGTACGTTCAACCGGGGTCCACCATGGTGTGTTGTGGCTGTGTCAATAAGACCACCATGGCTGCGTCAATAAGTCCATGTCTTGGGCGTTGGATCGTTTCCCTGTTGGGGGCCTGATCAGCTCCTACCGGAAACTGGTGGTCCAGCGGGTGACTCCCTTGTTGTGCGGGTTACATGGAGGGTCCTATTACAATTCCTTTCCGAAGTACCGTGGTGGTATTAAGGCGCACAGTGATGTGTTGTGGAGTTGTGTCTTGTGGGTAAATTGGTACACCTCTGGCCAGAGTAAAACTATTCGAATAGCCGTGCTCGCGGTTAATGAGCGGCCTAGCAATGTTTTCTGTGATTAGTCCCATTGTTGACGCCAAAAATCGCCGGGATCTGGTTCGGCGTCGGGTTGACACGCGAAGGCCTGGGAGATTTGCTTTACTCCAGTGCAGGTCCTAAAGTGTTGAGGTTCGTAGGCGTGCCAGTCAATTTGACCCTGTAATTGACAAGGAGAAAAATGTTAGATCAATGAGCCAATCGGCTGAAAGCCGAATTAGACTCGTTTCATCGGCCGATGGCCGATAAGCACTGTAGCACTTATACATCGACCAGAAGCCGATGATGGCAGGAATAATAACTAATAATAAGCAAACATTAAATTAGCCGATCATCGAAGGGATACTCAAAAACCGGCTGTAAACTTGGTAAAATAAGCAAGCAGAATACATGAGTAAAATAAACTAAAGGAATTCTAGCCGATCATGGTTTAGAGTTACTGATATCGCTGTGAAGATCCTTTCCGTGCTCGTGCCCGGGTCCCTTGCTTACATCGGCTCCCGAGATCTTCATCCGCTGTCCATACCCGTGCCCGAGTCCTTACCTAAGCTCGTGCCCAGGTCCTCCCCTGAGGTCGTGCCCAGGAACTTGGTTGGGATCGTGCTATAACAGCCCACTTTTGTTGTTTGGTGCATAAAACCGTTTTTCCATCTGCATGCTCTTCATATCATCTTTCATGCATGAAAAACCCAGCCTTGCCCCGAAGTTTCTTTCGGTTGGAAGCATGCTGCCCCAATCGGACCATCCTCTTGGGGATTGGACGGTCCGAATCCTTCCCATCGGACTAGCCGCCTCCCGATCGGACCAGCCGCCTCCCGATCGAACCTGCGCCCGCGCCCTCTCGCTCCCGACCACGACCCCGCGCCCGCGCTCTCTCGCGCCCGCGCCCTCACTCCCGGCCTCACGCCCGCGCCCTCGCCTGTGCCCGCGCCCTCTCGCTTCCCTTGTCCCGCGCCCGCGCCCTCTCTCGGGCTCTCTCTCTTGAGTCCGCGCCTCGCGCCCGGACTCTCTCTCCGACCTCGAGCTCGCGCCGCGCCCGCGCCCGCGACCCCGACCTCGCGCCGCGCCTGCGCGCCCTCTCCTGCGCCCGCGCCCTCCCGCGCCCGTGCCCGGGCTCTCTCCCGAGTTTGCGCCCGCGCTCGCCCGAGCCCGCGCCCTCTCCCGATTCCGCGCCCTCTCTCACGAGCTCGCGCCCGCGCCCGTGCTCCCGACCTCGCGCCCGCGCCCTCGCTCCCCTCGCTCCCGAGCCCTCGCTCCCGAGTCCGCGCCCTTTCTCGCGCCCGGACTCTCTTTCTCCCGACCCCGCGCCTGTGCTTTCGCCCGAGCCCGCGCCCGCGCTCTCTCTCTCCCGAGCTCGCACCCGCGCCTGTCTCGCGAGCCTGCGCCCTCGCCCGCGCATTCATCCGATTGGTTTCGGCGTCAACCCAGAGGCAGTCCTGAAGTGTGAATCTTCGACTCGTGATGCTATCCGTTGTGCTCTGTCCTCCATCGTCCAAACGAGATCACGCCAGGATCTCTCTCCGCCCGTGCGGCTCGGCCAGGTGGCTTCCTCTGCGCGCCCCAGACCACGTGAGAGGGAGTGGCAGAGCCGCCTTGGGACCTCGCGAGATGCCCCCGACAGCCTCAGCAGCGCCCTGCCCTGTCCCATCTGTCTGCTGCACGCTTGCCCGCGCACACGCCATCGCAAGACCGTGGAGCAGAGCAGCGCCCCTCCCCTCTCCTCTCCTTCCCTGCCTTCCTTTTAACCAAGCCTATGCCCTCCTGCCTCCCCAGCTCGCCCTCTTTCTCACGCACCCAAGGACCCAGGCGATTGCCCCTTGGTTCGCTGAGAACGTGAGGTGCCGCCCACGGCGCGGCGAGCACACGCTTTTTCGTCTGAGAGCTCCGGTGAGTTTTACCTTGTCTCAGCTGTGTCACCACGCGTTCTTGCCCGACCTAACTCCGTTTTTGCCCTCGGCAGGCGGCAGGCACCACCACAGCCCCATCGCGTTTTGCAAGGCCGACCGGGTGCCGCCGTGACCTTCCAGCCGCTGAACTGCGCCCTGGTGAGTTAGCGCTGTCCTGGCCGTATCACCATCTTCCCTTCACTCTTTGAGCTCATCATAGCACTTGTCTGCAGCCTCCATCACGAGCGACCCTGTTGCCGAGCCGACCACCGCCTCAACGTCGCACCCCACAGCCTGCACTCTTCGGTGAGCTTCTATTTCTGCATGTACCTCCTTTTTATTCCTGGGAGGCCACTTGTTCTCCCCACGTCCTTGGCTTGGCCTGTCATGCCATTCCTTTGCCATCCGCCCAAGCATCACCACCGTGGCCATATGTGTGGATGAGGCTCAATCGGAGCATGGCCGCTTGTAGTAGAGCCCTTCGATCTTGCATGCAGGACCCCTAGAGCTTCCCCACGCCCCTGCATCATTAGCCATGCACTAGAGCATGAGAGGATAGAGGTAGACAAGCCGTGCATTAGCTTGGCTTTCCACCGAACACCTTAGGTGCGCTTGTGTTTGAGTGAGTAGCAGCCACCCCCTTCAGCCCCATGCAAGCCGGGTTGGCCGCTCTAGCATCAGAGCAGGATAAAACCCGAGTAGAGTAGCTGCTGTCGTTTTCCCGTTTTTGCCGGTTATCGTTAACGTGCGAAGACATCGTTTTTGGACCGAGGCGTTCGCCACTACCGAAGCCTTCCCGTAGGTTCCACTTGTACATCCAGTGACCCCTAGGCCCTAGAAACCCTCCACGCCCCCAAATGCCTTAGATTAAAACTTCACGCCCGGTGGATTTCACGTGTTAGGCCGTTTTAGTGACGTGTGAGCGTGTGCGATTAATATCCTAGCGAGTTGGAGTATATCCACTTTTGGGAGTTGTCCTTAGATTCACAGCAGCACACATGTAGGTTTCGTACCATAAAAATGCCCCTAGAACCAAAAACGTCCCAAATAGACCACCCGTTAAGTCGGTAGAATGTTTTCAGCCGTTTCTGCAGTTCGGTCGAGCGAAAACGCTGTTTCTCATTTATTTTCGATTTTAGGACAGAGCAGACTTCGTTTAGCCGTATCTCCCTCATACAAACTCGGATTCAAGCGATTCTTTTCCTAAATTCATCTAAAATCATGCACTTGCATATTCTGCAAAATATTTGTACTTCCTGTTCTGTTAAATATTTTGCCGTTGTTTTCATTGCATTCGTTTGGTATTCTCGTAGAACACGACGTTGTTGACCCGGTTGTGGAGGGATCAGAAGAGTTCCAAGAAGTCCAGGAACAAGGCAAGCACCCCCTTGATCAATTGCTCCTATATTTCAAACTTACAAACTATATTGATTGCAAACTATTATGCATGCGATGTTTTACTTGAAAATGTGTGGGAATCTTGGGTAGTTAACCTCTTGTTGCATATGCCCTATCCTTGTTACTTGAGTATATCATGAATTCCTTGTCACTTATGTTGCCACTGAAAATTTGGTTCATGTGGTTGGGAAGATGTCAATAGGTATGCTTAGTTTGCTTTTTAATCAAGGCTACTTGTTACTTGATTTTGGGATGTTGGGAAAAAGAAGCATTTGCGAAATTATGGAAATGAACAGTGGGTATTCTTCCCCTGTGCTCTTGGTGGAAAACAAAAACTGAAAACAAGCTTTTGGACTTGGGCGAGTGGATGTAGTGTTCGGTGCCTTGTTGTGGTATCGATTAGGTGGTTGTCTCGCCCGGGTCACTAAGGACTGATTCTATGGTGTAGCAAGAACCAAGAAGCACAGTGCAAACCACATGTGGCTCTTGTGGGGAGTTCCTAGCTTAGTATATTGTTGATACCTAGCAATAGACCCGCCGGTGGTAGTTGTAGGTCATTTTTGTTGACATTGGGATAGTGCGGGTTATGGTTTTTGTCCATAGCCCGAAGGTACCTTGATTATTGTTCAAGGGTGACCAGCACATCGTATGAGCCTTGGGGATTTTGGGAGGCCTCCCAACTCCCTAGGGATGGATCATAAGCGCGGGATATTGCTAGGTCAACGGTGGAAAGGCTTTGTCATTGATGGTGTGAGCCTCCTGTGTGGTAACTCATATTGTCCTTGTCATGTGGGTACAGTTGTACACACTCTCGAGAGTTAAAACTATTCGAATAGCCGTGTCCTCGGTTATGGACGACTTGGGAAATTCTCCACCGTAGTAGTTTTAAATTTTGGGAACTGTTTTGGGGAAAGATCTTGGTGCGAACGGGGAGTTCGCTGGGATGGTTGTGGCAGCGTGTTGCCACTGTTGGCTGGCATGGGCAGGGAGCCCATATGGTTGGAAACACTTGGGGGTTGATGCTTATATACGTGTTTGCTGTGGTAGCTTGATTTACAAAAATTTCGTTGCAAAACCGCAATGTTTTCGCTATGTATATTATGATTTATGCAAACTGCAGGACCTGAACCATCCCTTGTCTATCTTCGCATATTATGGAATACCATTGCAAACACTATAAGTCTTGCGGAGTACGTATTGTACTCACACACGCTTGTGTGACTTCTTTTTTTTTAGAGATGGTTGAGGAGGACCCGACAATCGGGTACTTCTATGCAGCGGGTTTTGGAGACGACAACGACGATGCTTACTAGGGCTTACCGGTTGGTTGCCTGTGGGCGGGCAGAGGCATACTTGCTGGTTTTTGGTGCCTCTATT
The DNA here is from genome assembly GCA_003991445.1 of Oryza meyeriana var. granulata. Taxonomy (NCBI): domain Eukaryota; kingdom Viridiplantae; phylum Streptophyta; class Magnoliopsida; order Poales; family Poaceae; genus Oryza; species Oryza meyeriana. The sequence continues at coordinate 132,545 of RYFJ01002209.1, forward strand.
ATCTTGTTTCCGCTGTTGAACTCTTTGTTAATTTGCTGTTCTATTTGGCCGGTCGGCTTCTATGTAACCGCTAAAGTCTAGACTCTTGTACGACTTATGTTTGGTCCGCTGTGAGCTGAACCTGTGATGTATGGATTATGATGCCAATGTTGAATGTGTGTGCTAGCAATTGATCGTGGGACTAGCACGGTACACACATAGGGTTCGGGGTCAAACCCGGGTCCGACACGTGCCCAGGAAATCGGTTGAGCAGAATAAACCAATCGGCTAGCCCTTAGCCGATCGCAACAGTAATACAGGCAAGGATGTATGACAAGGCAAGCGATAACATAAATGATAAACAACCGACGGATCTGCCGACTACTGAACAGGGCGCATGGACATCGTCTGGAGGCCGATGACAAAAAGATAACAAAGTAATAAAGCTATTAAGATAAATAAATGCAGTCGGCCTCAATAGATAACTTATCGGCTAAGCACTCCGATAAAGACGCCGCATAATACCCATCGGCTTATCAAGAGTGAAGCTATCATCATCAGTCTAGTAGATCGGACCCAACCGTTGCAGCACAGACTGATGACGATAACGACACCTTGATAGGCCGACAGATCTGATGCGATCGTGATGTGAAACATGATAACCTACCGGCTATACATCCCGGTAAGATGCCTGCGCATAAAGCATCAACTTAGCAGGAACGGTTTATCGCTAGCAACTTAGTAGGTCGGACCTAACCGATGCAGCACAAACTGATGATAAACTGCTCCCAGTAAACCGATACGATCTACACACACGTGATGTGATATACCTAGTCAATCTATGAGATCAAACTGAAATGATGCAGCCATAGATAAAATAAATATACCGTGGTAAGCCGACTACCATAAACCGACTAGAATATCGGACCTAACCGAGGAAGTCCTAGCCGATAGGTAGCCGGGGTGACGAGACTTACCCTCTCGCTGGAGTTCGGACCTAACCGATGCAGCCCGGCTCGAGAAGCAGGATCCCGTCGGAAGGGTGGCGATGCGCCGAAGTTTGTATTGATTGTTGTGTTGTTGTTTACAAGGCACCCGGGCATACGTATATATACCCCGAGTTACATGAGTCCTTATAGGACACGATACATGATTTCCTAATTATAATAGAAAACGCTAATAAGACCCGACCGGACACAAGGTCAGGTTTCCTAAAGATAAACACTTGCCTAATTAATATGTACAGTAATTAACTGCCAAACAGCGGTCTTCACGGCTCCTCCTGGATCGGTCCCTTCTGGATCAATCTCCCGTTAGTTGACTGTGACGCTCTCCTTTGACCGAATCTGACATAGGGCCTTACCAATTTTGGCGTTAACACATGCCCCCAATTTTCGGAGTTCTCCTATAGGATTTCGAAATTCTTTCATTTTGGGCCTTCAGATCTCTTCCAAACCGAGGCGGCCCAAGGTAGCCCACTTGCCATAATTGTTTGAAACAGTGCCAACGGCCTCGATTCCCGCCCGGTCATCATATCTCTATAAAACGCTTCGTCTTCCTAGCCCTTTTTTACGCTTTCACATCACCAAAGCACCACCGCTTCATCTTCCAAGCCTTCAACAAGCTCTAGCAAATCCAGACGAACCGTCGCAGCCCTCTTCTTCAGCCGTTGATTTCTGCATCTTCCTCCTTTCTTGCGATGGCATCGGCATCTGCAGTTCCTGAGGTAATCTTCTCACCCGATTATTTTCCCCCAATCTGCAACCTAGCCGAACCCGATCTGCCCTGTTTTTCATCTGTTCTTCGCCGTGTTCTTGTTTACTGTAGCATCTTAGAGACCAGATCTTGATCCCAGCCGCCGATTACCCCAATTTTTTCTATCATGGCCCCATGGGTAGTGAAGACCCCACCGATTTTATCAGCGCCGAGACCCAGCGTATTCCTTTCAAGAACTCGGCCATGCGAATCAATGACTGGACCAACAGCTTCAGGTCATGGCCGAGCAAACTGTCTGGATGGAGAGATTGGACCTCAGGGTGTCGGCTGCAAAGAGAACCTACTGGGAAGAATCTTCACATCGGCCACTGCATCAATCTTTCTCTGCCGATATGGAGAGAAATGAATCTCTGCTTGCATCTGCCTCATACTTCTGGTCCGATGCTCTCAATGCCTCCCTTTTTGGGCACGGGCCTATGACCCCCACCTTGCTGGATGTGACCATGCTCACCTGTCTTGACACAATGAGCTACATCGACCCTTCAGGCTTCGCTTCAAACCCGCTCATCGGCTCCAAGCAAAGAACATCGGCGGCTGGTCCAGGTACATATCTCTTCACAACAAGGGGACTGGATCGGTTGATGACCGGGAACATGTTTTTTCTGAACCTATGGCTAGAGCGATTTGTTTTGGTGGCGCAACCCTCGGTCGACAGTCAACATGCAATGTTTGGCAGAATGCTTGGCTGATCAGAAACAGATCCCTTGGGGCAATTTCTCCTTGGTGCCTCCTATCACCTGCTTCATCAAGTGGCAACTAAGTTATCAAGCCGGCCAGCCTGTCGGTCAACATCGGGGGTCCTTGGTGGTTTTGTTCAGCTCTGGCTCAATATCTATACCTCCAAGGCTGTCCCTGGGACTTCTCTCTCCGATCAATCCTTTCCAGCCGATTACACAGAAGACCAAGATCCTGTTTTCCGCTTGATGCACCTCTATGGGAAGCTGCATCGGCCCTCTCTTGGCGGCAAAGATGACCCCCGCTGAACTTAGTCAGTGCGTTCAAGGGATTTTACTATGGTTTCCACCAGGGAGGCCACTCTCTGGTTTGCTTATAAATGATGCATCATCATTTGAGATGCCTTCTAATTTCGACCCGCTCAAGGCTCTGGACACTGATGAATCCAAGGCCATCTTCCTATTGGCCATCACCCCTCGTCTGCTGCCAACTGGCTTCTCTCTGGGCCGATCGCAGCCTTCATATGAGTTTTATCATCCATCGGTCGGTTCCCGTCAGTTTGGCCTTGGTCAGCTTCCAATCGGCCTGTTCTTTATCGGCACACTTCAGGCTCGGGGCAATGTCAGCAATGCCCTGCAATATGACTGGATGCGGAATTTGACAGATTCCCTTCTTCTAGGCGCCGCCACCAAGATATACATCTGCACTGCCAACACCAAGATTTTCGTCCGATGGTGGTCAGAATGGAAAAAACATCTATTCAGCTTAGCGGTCACCTGCTATTGTTCTCGCCTTGACACTGAGTACGTCGAATCTGATGAAGAGGTAACACCCGCAAGCCTTAACCATCACTTCCAATCATTATCTAACTCTTATTTTGCAGGCTGCCAGCGTCGAACCCCCGAGAACAAGCAACAGCGATCGACCGATTCAGTATCAACCTCCATCGGCCACCCCAAACTTAGGGTGCGACGCTCCACCTCCATCGGCTCTCCTCAAGGCGCCCCGGCCGATGGGACAAAAGCGGAAGAAGTTAGCACATCGCTGTTGACGCCGAAAACCGCCGGGTGTGCCAAAAGCTTGCTGACGATCTGGTTCGGCGCCTAGAGACACGCGAAGGCCTGGGAGATCTGCTTAGCTCCAGTGCAGGTCCTAAAGTGTTGAGGTTCGTAGGCGTGCCAGTCAATTTGACCCCGCAATTGACAAGGAGATGAAGAAATTTGATTACTGATCCAATCGGCCAGTAAGCCGATACGAATTCCTTCCAGCCGATCGCCGCTATGCTCGTGCCCGGGCCCTCGCCTGTACTCGCGCCCGGGTCTCGTGCTCGGGTTCTCGCTCCCGGGTCCTCGCTTGTGCTCATGCCCGGGTCAGCAGCAACTGCACATCGGCTATCGGCCGATACGGACTGATGTAGTCTCCTTGTAGCCGATGGCCGATGGCACCTGTGTATCGGCTAGGAAACCGATAACGCTATAAGCAAGTAGATAAGCTGTCAGTATAACATGTGCATCGGCTAGAAGCCGATGATAAAATAGATAGGCAAAACAGTAAGCCAGCCGACTGCCAAGGAAACACATGTGCATCGGCTAGAAAACCGATGATAATATAGATAACCAAAATAGTAAAGATAATACAGTCGGCTTTATAAAAAGATAACCTATCGGCTAAGCACTCCGATAGAACGTCGCATATACACCGATCGGCTCGACAAGGATAAATCTATTATTATCGATCTAGTAGTTCAGACCTAACTGATGCAGCACAGATCGATAATAGTAAAGGAACCTCAACAAGCCGATAGACCTAATGCAACTGTGATGTAATAAGATAACTTACCGGCTATACATTCCGATAAGACGCTTGCGCAAAAACCATCAACCTAGCAGGAACGATTTATCGCTGGCAGCTCAGTAGGTCGGACCCAACCGATGCAGCACGAACTGATGATAAATCGCCCCCAGTAAGCTGATAAGATCTACGCACGCGTGATGTGGTATACCTGATCGGCCTAAGAGGTCGGACCGAACCGATGCAGCCGTAGACAGGGCAGATACACCTGGGTAAGGGGTGACGAGTCTTACCCTCTCGCAGGAGTTCGGACCTACGAGATACGAACGTGGATACGAGATCAGGTTTTCCTAAAAATTATCAAAACTACCTAATTTATAGATAAGGTAATTGACTACCATATCGTGGTCTTCACGATTCCTTCCCAAGCTCGGACTCTTCTGGATTAGTTTCCAATGGCTGATATCGCTTCTTTCCTTAACCGAACATGGTAACGACCCGTACCAAATTTTGGCGTTAACAATCGCCCCTCCCTGAAGAAGCAGAAAACCGATGTCGATGCCGTTGCCCCGACGTCACCTTCTCCTCAAACAACATCGGCTCCCTCATCTCCTCAGGTATGCGCCAAGTCTCATTATTATTATTACCCGCTTCCTTATTTATTTCACCAAGTTCTTGTTCAGCTCGCATCATCGGCTCCAGAACTTCAACCTTCTTCTGCCATTCCTCCAAGCACTGAGCCGATGGCTTCCTCTGCTGCTCCACTCTCGGCACCAAATCCTCCAGTCGTCGACGAGACCGCCCCTGTTCCATCGGCTGATATCGGCCCTTCTGAAGAACAACCTATTCATCCCCCTGAAACCGATATCACCCGAGCTGCCGACATCCTTCCTTAGGTAATCTCTTCATGTCCATATTTCGCTTTTAACTCTCCACTGATCCTTTTACCGATGTCAATTTTGCAGTCCTTGGCCGATTTGTTTTCCTTTGACATCGGCAAGTATTTGGAGTTAGAAGAAGAAACAGCCACCAGTGCAGCAACCAAACCGTCGTTCCCAGCCGATGTGCGTGATTATTTGATGAGCATCAACAATCGGCTGGAAAACCCAATTGATGCGCTAGTGGAAGACTGTGGGTCAATCCGGGCAAGATTTGCAGAAATCGAACATCATCTGCCCGAAGAACTCGTCGACGCGTTAACCCCTGCAGCATACCTGGAGTCTCATAGGTTTAAACTCATCAAGCTCAGACAGCGCATAGCCGATCGTGCTGACCAACAGAAGACATCCCAAAACATCCAAGCCGATCGGCTGTCAACCCAAGCCGAGAAGAAAAAACTTGATGACATGGCCGCTGCCCCCCAAGAGCTCCAACCTAAGCTAGATCAACTGAAGAAGAGGGAAACCGATTTGCTGGTAGAACTTGAAAAAGTTCGCAAGGATCTTGCAGCCACAGAGTCCCAGCTTATCGGCCTACCGCAAGCCATCCAAGACCAAGAGGCTAAGATTGCAGCGATGGTGCGTCAAGTCATTCATCGGCGCAAGAATCTGAAGACCATCCCGGGCTCCGATGAAGACGACATTCGCGCCATCAATGAGATTGACCAGATCCGCCTGCGTGCGATCGAAACCATCCAAAAATTCCTGTAACTTAACAATTGATGACTTCTTGAAATACGTTGGCTGTACTGTAACATAACTTGATCGGCTCTGCTGCCTGTCTCCTTCAATTGCCCCTTAATATTATTTTTGTTCATTGGATCTAAAGGCGATACCAATTGATATCGGCTGTCTTTAGTGCGATGCAAAACATCGGCTTTCCAGACTATTTTAGAAATAGGCTATACCTAACCGATTTAAGAATCGATCCACATGCTAGGGTAATATTTCTTGAGATATTTTCTGTTAAGCGCTTTAGCAAACTCCGTCCCATCAAGATCTTCTAACACATAGGCATTACCAGGCACACAGCGATTAATCCGATAGAGCCCTTCCCAATTAGGCGACCATTTTCCAAACTTATTATATCTGGACCCGATCGGCAAAATCAACTTCCACACAAGATCTCCCTCGGCAAACGACTTATTCACCACCTTTTTGTTGTAATGCCGAGCTGCCTTAGCCTTATTTTCCTTGATTCTTTCCAACGCCCTCAACCGATTCTAAACTAAATCTTCAAGTTCATCTGTCATTAAGTTATAATAATCATCGGCCGTCAACTGATTCTGCAAAGAAATTCTCCTAGAGCCGATGTTAGTCTCCCACGGTAAAATTGCCTCATGTCCATATACTAACTGATACGGCGGCACCCGAGTAGATCCATGACATGCCATCCGATAGACCCATAGTGAATCGGCTAATGTAGTATGCCATCGCCATGGCTGCTCATCAATTTTCCGCTTAATCAACTTGATCAAACTCTTGTTAAAAGCTTCTGCCTGCCCATTGGCCTGAGCATAATAAGGCGACGAATTTAATAGCTTGATTCCCATACTGGCAGCAAACTATTGAAACTCATCAGACACAAAGATAGACCCCTGATCAGTAGTTATCGTCTGAGGAATCCCAAACCGATAAATAATATACTCCTTTACAAACTCGATCGCTTCCTTGGACGTAACTTTCTTCAAAGGAACCGCCTCTACCCACTTGGTAAAATAATCTGTTGCCGCCAATATGAACTTATGCCCTTTACTTGATGGAGGAAAAACCTGGCCGATCATATCAATTCCCCAACCTCTGAACGGCCACGGTTTGATGATAGGATTCATAGCCGATGCTGGTGCTCGCTGTATATTTCCAAACTTCTGACAATCTTGACACCCTTTATAATACCTAAAGCAATCCTCCAGCATTGTCGGCCAAAAATACCCTATTCTTCTCAGCAACCACTTCATCTTATGCGCCGATTGATGAGTCCCACAGATGCCTTCATGCACCTCACACATAACCACTTTGGCTTCTTCCAAATTCAGGCACCTAAGCAGAACTCCCTCAAAAGTCCGATAATACAACTCCCCATCAAGCAGCACATATTTAGTAGCTTTATACCGAATCTTCCTGGAAACCGATTGCGACGGATTTTGCAAGTAATCAACTAACTCCTGTCTCCAGTCATCGGCCTTGCTCTGGATATCAATATCGGCTATCTCAACCTCAACCTGCCTATTCAGCCGATACCCTGAAGCAATCTGTGCAAGATCATTGGCCTCTAAATTCTGCTCCCTAGGAATATAATCTATTGATACCATCTTGAAGCCTTTTAACAAATCTGTACATTCCTCATAATATGACCTCAAAACATCATCCCTGCACTCATATTCTCCAGACAACTGTTTGACCACTAATAAAGAATCGCCAATTATCTTTACGATATCGGCCCCGATCTCCTTTAAGAGTTGAAGTCCCTTAAGTACCGCCTCGTATTCTGCCTGATTGTTTGTCCGATAAGGCCTAATTGTAAAAGCAAACTCAAAACTTGCCCCCCGAGGCGATATGATAACTAAGCCGATACCAAATCCATGCTTGCAAACCGATCCATCGAAAAACAAAGTCCATGGGATCGGTTCCACATAATCCTCATGAGACCCTCTGTGTTGCACAATGAAATCGGCCACTGCTTGTCCCTTAATTGCTTTAGCCGATTCATACCTTAAGTCGAACTCTGTCAAAGCAAAAATCCACTTGCCAACTCGCCCTTTCAAGACTGGAGCTGACAACATATATTTGACCACATCGGCCTGGCAAACTACTGTACACTCAGCCGATAGGATGTAATGTCTTGTGGGTAAATTGGTACACCTCTGGCCAGAGTAAAACTATTCGAATAGCCGTGCTCGCGGTTAATGAGCGGCCTAGCAATGTTTTTTGTGATTAGTCCCATTGTTGACGCCAAAAATCGCCGGGATCTGGTTCGGCGTCGGGTTGACACGCGAAGGCCTGGGAGATTTGCTTTACTCCAGTGCAGGTCCTAAATGTTTGAAGGTTTGTTAGGCGTGCCAGTCAATTTGACCCTGTAATTGATAAGGAGAAAAACGTTAGATCAATGAGCCAATCGGCTGAAAGCCGATCTAGACTCGTTTCATCGGTCGATGGCCGATAAGCACTGTAGCACTTATACATCGACCAGAAGCCGATGATGGCAGGAATAATAACTAATAATAAGCAAACATTAAATTAGCCGATCATCGAAGGGATACTCAAAAACCGGCTGTAACTTGTAAAATAAGCAAGCAGAATACATGAGTAAATAAACTAAAGGAATTCTAGCCGATCGTGCGTTTAGAGTTACTGATATCGCTGTGAAGATCCTTTTCCGTGCTCTTGCCCGGGTCCCTTGCTTACATCGCTCCCGAGATCTTCATCCGCTGTCCATACCCGTGCCCGAGTCCTTACCTAAGCTCGTGCCCGGGTCTCCCCTGAGGTCGTGCCGGAACTTGGGTTGAGATCGTGCCCAGGAAATCGGTTGAGCCAGAATAAACCCAATCGGCTAGCCCTGTAGCTCGATCGCAACAGTAATACAGGCAAGATGTATAACAAGGCAAGCGATAACATAAATGATAAACAACCGACGGATCTGCCAACAACAGACTACTGAACAGGGCGCACAACAACAACAAACACCAGAAAACCACGAAAAACCCACGAAAACGACAGCAAACACAAAAAAAAAGACAAAACCAAAAAAAAAGAACAACCACAAAAACAAAAATCAAAACCACCACTCAAAGGCTGGAGGCCGATGACAAAAAGATAACAGAGTAATAAAAAGCTATTAAGATAAATAAATGCAGTCGGCCTCAACAGATAACTTATCGGCTAAGCACCCGATAAAGACGCCGCATAATACCCATCGGCTTATCAAGAGTGAAGCTATCATCATCAGTCTAGTAGAATCGGAACCCCAACCGTTGCAGCACAGACTGATGACGATAACGACACCTTGAAAACAATAGCGGACCGATAGATCTGATCCAGCGATCTGACAACTGTGCCTAAAAAACATGATAAAATACAACACAAGCAAAAAAATTACCGGACAACTATATACATCCCCAGGTAAGACGTCACACGCGAACAAACATAAAGAAAGACAAACATCAACACCATTACACAAACACAAACCAAAAAAAAGCAGGAAAACAAAAAAAATCACAACAATTATATCCAACAAGCCACATAGTAGCACCCCAAACATTAAAAAAGCAAAGAACCAATAGGCTCGGACCCTAAGAAACCGATGGCAGCACAAGCACTGAATGGCCATAAACTACAACTCCCAGTAAAAACACAAAAATACCGAACAGATCAACCAACTACGCCACGCATTCTACAAAAACAACACAAAAAACAACCAACACTGATGTGACCACTATACCTATCAATCTATGAAGATAAACTGAACTGATGCACCAAAATAAATAACATAATAATAACCGTGGTAAATCATCAACGCCGACTCAAACACACTAAAAAACCGAACCGTAAACAAACAAATATCGGAACCTAACCGAGGAAGTCCTAACAAAGAAAACCGAATAGGTAGCCAAAACAAAGGAAAAACCAAAAGAAAAGCAGCCCCAAAAAGGATGAAAACGAGAAAACTTAAAACAACCTCTCGTTGGAAGATTCGGACCTAAAAACCGATGCAGCCGACCACGCTACGAGACAGCAACAAGCAAAAAGCAGCCACAGAAAAATCCGATACGTCAAAAGAAAAAAGGGTGGCGAACAGAATGCGCCGAAACAGCTTTGTGTTGAAACCATTGTTGTGTTGTTGTTTACAAGGCACCCGCCCGATACGTATATATAATACCCCGAATAGTTACATGAGTCCTTACCAAAAAATAGGACAGATACACCAAAAATTGAACCTTTCCCTAATTATAATAGAAAACGGCTAATAAGAACAAAACGAAAACACACCTGAAACAAACAACAACAAAAAGACAACGTCTACAGCCCACCAGAAAATCCACACCTAAATAAACACTTGCCTAATTAAACTAAAAATTACTGTAAAAATTAACTGCCGACCAAAACAGCGAGTCTTCAACGGCTCACCTCCCTGGATCCGCCACGCGCTCCCTTCTGGACTCAATCTCCGTTAGTTGACCCCACAAAAACTGTGACGCTACTCCTTTGACCCACAATCTGACACACTAGACAACCACCCGAGCCCTTACCCAATCTCAATTTTGGCAACGTTAAACACCATTACATACTACATCACTCCACAACATGGACAATAAACAGATGAATATCCATTGATCAAGCTCACCCGTTTGGAGAGTTATGGTTTTGGCCTGAACATGCGCTCACGCATTGCCCTCCGAGCCGTTGCTTCCAGATCGAACTCAATTCTGACTTAATTAAACTATACAGTTTTCAATGATTTTAAGTACCTGTAAATTTTTAAATGCTGTTTCCTATGCAAATAAGCCATATCCATGCTTTTCCTTTGCGTATCCTGTGCATACATTTCATTCTCTAGTGGTGGCTGTGTTACCCAGTACGGTGCCCCCCGCCGTGGTACTCAGTCTCCCTGCATTATTGCAATCTTTAGATGTGAAACTTTGCGTAGAGAGAAGTTTGGTGTTTGGCTTATACCTCAGTTGAGCTACCTGTGCTTGGAGCTGAAGCTACGCTAGTTGCCGTTCCACTCTGCAACGTTTTCCCTGTGTGAGACTAAATGCCTCTGTGTAGTATCACACATTATCGTTATTACGTCCTGTGGTTCACATGTTCACACCCCAATTATCAATTTGTGTACCTCGGCTGCATTCCTAGACAGGATTTATTGCACAATTAGCTTTGAAAATTCTGGCCGTGAATTCTCTGGGCGTGACAGTACCCGCAGGAGGGACGCTAAGAGGGAGGACCCCAGGCAGGAACGCCACAGGGGAGACGTGGGAGGGGAGGCCACCCAACCGGGAGGAGAGCGGAAGACCGGAGGGGGCCACCCAGGAGCGGGGGGAGGGAGGTGCCTGCAAGGCTAGCTGCCACTTGGCGACAGAGGGGCAAACCCACTAGCCCCTTAGTAGACCCTCCGAACAAAACGAACAAGCCGTGCTCGATCCACCAAATCCAGGCTTCTCCATTGCTATAGGCCAGAGGAGACAGGACAGGCGAGAGCTGCAGCACGAAGAAAGATTATGACCAGCAACACAAACACCCACTGGGGGGGAACACACACACCCACACACACCAAACCCCCGCGCCATGGCCCCCAAACAAAAACGACCACCCAACCACACGGGGGTGGGGCGCACTGTGGCTAGATGGCCCACCCAGAGCTTGATGGTGCTCGGCTGGATGGTCGGCAGGAGCTTGGTGGTGGCTGGGAGACTGGACCCAAGCAGCTAGAGGAAAGGGAGGGCAGGGGCTAGCTGGAGAAGGGCGAAAGAGGCCGAGTGTGGCTGTAAGGTTTTAATGGTTACTGCACAATTTAGGTTTTACCAATATTTTCCTGTTGAAGCACCCGATTATTCTACCCACACTATAAGAGATAATTGGTACAAAACCCCACACGACAACGCGAAATATCTAGTTGGATGGGGATCTCAAGAGAAAGCAAATAAAACATAAGTAACCCATCTAACCTCATCGCAGCCTTGCATAACAAATCACCAAATATAATGCAAAACATACCGAACACCAGGCTAAGAACACAAGAGATATTTGAAAACATCAGTTACACCAGGTCCCCACACGGCGAGAATATGCCGGTCAAACCACACGAAGGTGGCAACCAAACACCAAGATACACATATCTCACGAGACAAATGGTCTACGGTTAAACTACTCTCATGTCTCAACTGTTCTAAAGCCTTAAAACCAACATACTCACACACTGCAGACTAGCCCCAGGAAAAAATTGCTAGTCCACAATTTCATCTCTAAGCAATGGTACACAAAATAGGGTATACAATTATAAGTGAAAAAACTTAGATACATCTAAGATACATAGGCCAGAAGCACCAAATACCCATATGATTCAGCGGAAGCTCCGTACTACCCAACCACAGGCAATCCGACTAGGGGTACACCCACCCTAAAGAATCAATCCTGAACGAAGCAACGCGACTCCCCATAGCACTCAACCTACACAAAGTAATCAAACGAAAATACAAGCAAGAGTCAGTACATTATCGAAATAATGTACTGACAATGTCAATCCCTACGATACATGCAAGATCTAACTCAAGGAAAGGTTATTTGTGGGTTTAGTTTGCATAAAGCTAATTTTTCAGTTCACAATCATTTTGCAAACGGTAAAAATTCCAGAAAGCATTAAACAACCAAGTACTCATAAGTAGTGAAGTGAATCAACATAATATCAACATAATAATTTTCCTGCTTGTGCACCTCCTCTCCACCGCAACAAACACCATAAGCATCATAACGTAAATACAGCATAATAGTTACTCATAAATCAACCAATCCTCATCTCAATTTCATAATACATTTAAAAGCATAAAGTCTATACTCTCAACATGGACACAAACACATGCAAAACGCCTTCATGACCCATACACGCCCAGCACCGGCTAACCACCGATATAGTTCCCATTTGACTCTGCAGAAGTTTGTACATACCATCCCTCAATACCCACATGACCATACTGATAGACCAAGCCCAACGCTACACTCTAGTGTCCGGTACCCGTCAACACACCAAACGGTACCACCACACTCTGCACATTGAATGCGGTCCTAGAGGTCACACAACACAGCTTTTACATCCACCTACCATAACATTTCAGCACTAGGGGCTTGCAAAACCAGCACCGAGGTGTGTTACTCCACATCGGGGTAGCAAACCCGACGCCCACCCAGTGACCAACCCTGCCAAACGGGCCCACGCCTGTAAACCAGCGCCGTGGGAAATCTGCCTACCCGCCTCCCAACGAGGCACACAACATTGTATGGACCACGCTTAGACGCAAAAATATGCCACTGAGGTGATCACAGTCCCTCATACAAAACGGTTCAATATACGGTAGCCTCCTCTGAACAACCTACACCCCAGTAACACCCTCGTAGGCACTGCCCTTACTACTCTGCCTAACCAAAATGCAAGGCTAAACATTAAGGTAACTTAATCGCTATGCCCTATCCCATAACTAGCACATGTGGTTGTACGGACCCTTTAACATGAGAGATATGACACTGAGTTCGGTCCTTAAGCAACCTGGGCAAACACTCCCCCTACGGTGCTGCAACTACTCCATATGCACACCACTGACACCGCCCAAGTCTAAATCAGTTTTTACATCGTTTAGTTCACAAATAATCAGAAGCCGCTTCACCTCTGTCCAGAAGTCATAAAATTCCCATTTCAAATCTCCCATTATAACTGTAGATATTTAGCACGTTACTAAGCATGGCCGAGTAAACATAAGCAAGTGTATTGACTTGATACAGACCCCCATGAGTACAAACCAAGTAACTTTAATCACAGCCCCTAAGGTTACAAAACAGCAAGGAACACAATGTTCTAAGGTGGATCATGCAACTAATAGGTTAAAATACCAATTTACCACAATAAACAACCGTTATTCACAAATACGTATGCAATTTGCAAACAACATATTTCATTCCCAAAACATAGGATTCAATTTGTTTCAAGGAGAGACAAACTTGCCTTACTCTCGAGTACTCGGACTCCAACATTAATTACTCCTTCACCGATATCGAATCGTTCTCTAGGAAGAAAATAAACGAACTAAAAACGATCGAACAAAACTAGCAAATAATGCAGAAAATATGAAATGCTCTAATATGCATGATATTTAGGCCTTAGGTTTCTACTGGTCCAAAGTGAATTAGCCCTGAAGGAATTCCTATTTATTCACGTTCTGTTTGAGAGTTATGAATTTTACGAGTTCTATACGAAAATACGTTAGAATACGGTGTTAGAATACGACACAATTCCATAAAGGTTAATTGAAGTTACTCTTAATATGTGTGAAATTTACACAGTGGCTAAAACAGTACTGGTTTTAGAACCATGAATTGTGGTGAAGAAGTTTCCATTTATCAGACTTCTCCGTTTTAAGAGATATTAATTTCCAAGTCTAGGCGAGTCATACGTATTTATACATGTAATTTTAGTATGCACGCGGTTTTAGGGGCAAGGTATTTATGAAAATTTAACCTTTTGATATTTGAGAGGAATGTGGTGTAGACTTATTGTCATCAATTGGGTGTTTTACCTACTTAGACGTAAAATGAAGTTTATATGATTCTTATGAATTATTTTACTCCTAGACCTTATATAAAACATTTATCCCCTGTATAAAATATAAGAGGGTTCTCATACTAGTCCATAGACAACATCCTCAGTTTCTCAGTGGAGAGAGCAAAATATTTAAAAGCTAAGCAAGATATCAAAGTTGATTTCACATAATAATTTGGAGCACTTATATGAATTTCTTACACATTTAGAAGTAACCACAATACATGTTCTGAACAACTAAAATACTAATTATATATTTACCTATTATAAGTTTCGTCCAATGAGTGTCTTTCATGTAAATAGATTTCTAGTTTTAGTTCAACTTCAGAAAATACCAACATTTTATCGAATTTACTAAACCTTGATTTAACGGTAAAGATGAAATAACTAAATTTGCATATGACTTATGTATTATATTTCTATATTATTTTTGACGACATTTAGTACTGGTTCTTCCAGATTTCAAGCAACAGACAAAATAAAGTCATAATTTTTGATTCCAACAAATTTTGTTATCATAATTTTTGGAATTAAACTGAATTTCTTATATATGTTTGAAGTTATAGCTACTTTCAGTTAATAAGAATATTCCCAGAAATTGTTTTCCCTTTTCTTTTCTCACTTTCTTTATCTCTCTCCCTGGCTGGGTCCACCTCCAAAAAAAACAGCACCAGCCACCACAAGGAGCAGGTAAAAAAGAGTCAACAAAAAAGAGTGGCCACAAATAGCCGGCGAAGACAAAGCTCCCGTCTGGCCTCGCCCCGCGCCCAAAACGCCCCAAAAACGACGGCCAGCGGATGGGAAGGCGGCCAAAAAGGTAAAGGCCGAAGAAGCATCTCGGTGAACATTCCGGTGGTCCGTCTTCGCCTTGGGTGACTCCACCGGAGTCGACGGCACGACCCCCAAGGGGAGGCGGCGGAGTGGTTCGTGGTCGATGCATGTCACGGTATGGCTTGGATCTACCCGCCTATCCGAGGTCATGCATGCGAGTCCTAAGGACTACCCACGGAGCCAACACTTACACACTGTTCAGCAAGGGAACAATGGCAAAAAGTGCGGAAAAGCAGTAGCTATAGCCGTCCATGGCTTGGCAACCAACAAGCAAGGCGCAACCCACGACTCCTTCGAGGTGACGATGGCGACAGCAGTGTTCCGGCAACTAAAGACTGGCAAGAAGACACCTGAGGGTGGTCAGTGAGATCCTAGGGAGCTACTGGTGTGAGGACACTCGAAGATCAGCAACAATCACCGGAGAAGACGAATTTCACCACAGGCCACCGGGAACGGGGGGGGCTCGGATCGGGAGGAATTGGGAGGGAAGAACATGGGTGCTCGATCTCGAGCTTCACAGCACTCCGAGCTTTATTCCTTTCTATCAGCGAACCTCCTCCAGAGGCGCAAAACCACACCTCAGATGGCCAACCGGGTCGACCGCTGGACATCACCCGCTTTCGGCACGGATAGCAAAAACACCGTAGACCAGAACCCGCACGGCAGGAACCCGCTCCTCTGACAGAGGCAGATCCCCACAATAACACAAAACACACAAAACGGCCACGCACGACTATACAAGGCGGCACCAATCCTAGAGCGACCCATGCAATACACAAAATGGATCGAGTTAGGAGATGGGAGATGACGTTCCTCCCCTCCAGAGAAAAACGAGCAAGCTCACACACAGCCGTTGAGACTGTTTTTCGAACGGCTGCCGCGTCGGGGAAGACGGTTCTGTTTGCCAGCTATTCCGAGTTTGTTTGGGTTTCTCGGAACCGATGTGCGAGAGAGATCCATGCGATTTTTCACGCCAATGGGGAACTTGACGTGGAGCAGTCGGCCGTGTGGCCTCTGGGCAGTGTCGACGCGTGAGGCTAACGCTGGCGTGCTCCTGGGCGTTGCATGGAGCTTAAGCGGCTCTCTGGCGTGCTGGTTGGGTCCAGGAGTCTGTGGGGCCCACTGCAGTGAATAGGGAGAGGTGTAAATAGCTGTCTTTGCACTGATGATTTTTGCCAAGTTAGAAAGGTTCCTAGATTAGGTTGGGCGTTGGGGTTAAAAATTCAATGTCTATTTCTTATGTCTTGTTTTATGAGATGGATATATATTCTTCTAACTACCTGCCCAATCACAAGGCTAGGGGATTTATATTTATTGTGGCAAAAGATGAAATAGGCTTACTAACACAGTTTCTGCAGTGCACTAGTCTGATGGCAGTGAGCTGGAGGCCCTATTATTTTATGTGCAAACTTTGTGAAGATTTTACGGACAAATTTTTACTGTAATGAGTTTCAACAATCTAAACCAGGTTCTGGTAAATTTGGTGAGAAGTTGTTGATGGATTAATTCTGCAGAATGCCAGGCAGGCCTGCAGGTGAAGGTTTTCTGTATCGCTGAATAAAAAAATTAAGAGTATTTTTATTTGAGACATATATTGAATTGACAACATCTGGTAAAATTACTGGAGATAGAGAAGAATGTGATTAACTTGCTGACCAAATTTTGTTGCTAGAAGTGATCTGGTTCATTTTTGGTGAAAATAAGAACTAAGCAATTTATTTTGGCTAGTCTTCTAGTTTTGCTGATTTGAAAGATTTTATTGAAGTACCAATTGAAGTGATAAGGTTACAGAAAATTTACAGTGGATTAATTTTGTGGGATAGTGGTTACAGGAATTTTTTCCATAATTTATGTTTAACCTATTCTCCTTAGAAATTATTTAGGCTATACAAATGTATATGCATCCTATTATGAAAGTGCAATATAAGATCTAAAAACAATTCAGAAAAAGATATACACATGAAATGGTAATAATTTATTTATCTCCATATTCTATGTCAAACTTTTATCTATACATAGTTAGTCATATTACTTTTCTGTTCTTGTGATTAACTCCTAAAATCTTTATGCATTGTAAGGTATTTTAAGTTGGTCAAAAACCTCTTATCGTTGCTCCTAGTTTGGAAATTATAGGATTTTACTTCTGAGGTCTTTTTGTTATTTTGTTTTGGTTAAAATTTCAAAAGTGGAAATTCTGGTCTGTTACATTTTCTAACATAAACGGGCACACGTGGCAAAAAAATATTCCCGCGTCTTCAAAATTGCCGCGGGAGACCAAAAGTTAGGCGTGGGTGACTATTTTTTCTATGAGTTTTGTTTAAACCATTGCTATAATTTGAATTTTTCTGTAGGTTTTTCCCAAACCAACAGTAAATTTTGATTTTTTTTGTAGGTTTTTCTGAAACCGTCACCGTAATTCGTATTTTTCTGTAGGTTTGAGTGATCCCGACACTCAAATATATTTTTATGTGAAGTTAAGGCCATCACAAAAATGCGAAATCCTCACTAAAGGTCTGTAGTCCGGTAGTGAATTAGGGCATCATTTAACATTTCAATCCCTCGTTTAGGGCCAGACATTTCAATGAGAGAACCCTACAGAATCATTATCACTTATTAGCTCCTCATAGAAAATAGGACAATGAAATGGGCCGACATGTGTCCTGTGGGGTCTTCACTTCCACCGTCGCCGGAAGGATCGCAGTGGCAGATCGGCAACGGCAGCTCGGTATTAGATGATAAGATCAAGTTAGTTTATTTGTTTCAGTTTGTTAGTTGGTTGAGAATAATGTGGGCGATGCTTGCATTTTATAAGCAGCAATCGACCCGGATTAGATTAGCAATCATCTCGTGATCTCCTGTACTTGCGCCTGCCTCGGCCGCGCGGCGTCGACACGGCTCGCCGCACCGTCGAGGTCCAGGGCCGCGTCCCTTTACCATTTTCAAATACAACCTACGCCGTAATCCTTCGTCCAACATCCTAGCCCGTGACACATGTTATTTTACTATTTAACTATATGTATCTAGGAGCACTAACTAGCATCCGACGCGCTACGATAGGCCTGCCCCCGTGACTGTCAAAAGCAATCAACATGGGCACCCATCTGCTCTCTACTGGTGCCCATCATTTCCAGTCATGAAGGACACATTTACTACTTCGGGGGACACATTCATAATCATGTGAACATGTTTACATTCGAGGGATTTACAAAGCAGAGTAAAACGAACATTTTGCGAACAAAGAAATTTTGCAAACACAGAAACAAGAATATTACACATATCGAACAATGAATGGTTGCCAAGTGTATAAGATTGACAGAGATAGCAAAACTACCCCTGTAGTATTATTTAATTTTATCTAGAGTTCTCAAATATTTAATTATGGATGTTTGTGGAGTTATGAGAGAAAAAAGGATAATTTGTGCTGTGCATCTTTGTATTGCTATAGATGAAGAAAAAAAATGTGTTATCAGATAGCAACTAAAGGTCCAAACTTACTCTGTTTGATTATTTTTTGACTGAATACTCTGTTTGATTTTGTTTGGAACACGTAATACTTAAATTCATTAAGTAGTTTAACTACCACAACAAAAACCTTGGTTAGCATTGTAGTGGCTTACACAATCGACAGTTTTTATTTTGCTACTTTTGGGTATGTTAACCACTTTAAAGCATGTTTTTGCAGCTATAACACCAAAATATTACTATAATAGATAAATATTCACAAAATGTAAATATCTAACCATTGTTTTAAAAAGCAGGCTATCACAGATCAATCGCGGCTTTGGAGGCAAAACGTTATGCTATGGGCATTAGTACTGCTAATGACGCTAAGCACGCTTTGGCACCAAAAAGCGGACACTAAATGTCATAGGGTGTAGCGGAAAATAGCAATGCTATGGTTTGTAGCTGTTGTTGGTGTAGACCAGCAAGTCCACTAGCAAAAATAAGATTACACCAAGTGCAGAGCTGATCCAAATGATATTTCACAGCCATAGGGTACCCTAAAGTTTTGAGCTTGTGATAAAACTTAGCGATTTCTCTATTGTAGCCTTGAGCCTGGTGGCTGCTACCTCGCATGTCTCCCCTGGCCACGATCATATACTTCAAGTAAGATTCACGCTGGTGTGGCCAATTTGTGATCTCATGGTGTTATCTCACTCAAGTAATGAACAGTTCTTTTCTGCCATTGAAATCTAAATGTCACTATTCTTGTATTTTGTTCTGTTATTTCCTTACGGGTTCTCTTTCGTTGTATTAAGACACCTGGTTCTTGGATTCCACAAGCTATGGTGCTATCCAGTTTCACATGTGAAGTTCTAAAATGAAGCAGACACACCGATGCAGTGATGTACTGACTATTGAACTTTGTCCTTAAATTTGGATGTCTGTAATTTGATTTACATATTACTCTTGCATTCATATCAAGAACTATACTAACATCAACAACACCCTCAACTAAACAAGTAGACTGAACATGGACAGATTGTACTTGTCTAGACAAAAGCTAGAAGAATTATTGGAATTGTAACTATTTTTGAAAGATTTGCAATGATGACATTACTCAAATTAACTACCAACATAGCCAGCTGTCCGAATGTTCTTCCAGAAGACAAGAAGCAAATGTTTGAAATGGTTACCAACAAAATGAAAAGGTCAACAAAATTGAAATGCAGTCCAATTGATAATTTTTGCATATTAACTTGGCTGTGAAGAAAAGAATGGCAAGGAAAGTGCAATCTTCTTTCACAATCAACAAGACAGGAACGATTTGGTTCATTGTGGTGTTACTAGATTTTTTTCACAGCTTATTTGAATTTAATGAGCATCCAGGACAGCAAGAAAGAACCACAAAGATTGTTCCACCAAGATGAGCTCAATGACGTGGGGCTTTTCAAAAAGAAGAAGGGAAAGAAACCAAACAATATAGTGCGCTCCAAAAGCTTTTCGAGGAGTGAATGATGCTGTGTTTTTTTTTGAGCTATTGGTGACAGTGACATACCAGCCATGGGTTTCTTGTATGGCTATCTGTTGGATGCAAGGGAAATTACTGTGCGATTTGATAATGAAAGAAGGAAGTTTGTTTCAGCCTATTGAGGCTATAATGGATAAAGTTCGGATCACAAACTGAAATTGCCACTGCTTTAGCCTGTTATTACTTAAACCTTTACTATTGTTATCCAAATAGATTGAAAACTGAACTGAATGGAGGTTTCAGAGGTGTAACTACTTGTGTGAAAGTTAAATGAAGAGAGAAATTCCAGACAAAATCATGGGTGAGCGTAATCTATATAAGGACGCACAGGGATCATACGGGAGAGCTAACGCTGTTAAGTCAAGGGAGAAATATTAACATTAATCCGTATGAATCTCATATTTATAGAAATTTTTACAGCTGTAGCTTCATGTTATTGCATTCTGGAATAAAGAAAAATAGTTTATAAATTATTGAATAACTGCGCCACACCTATTACTTAAAAGAAAATGTCGTCTCTCCCCCACATGCTGAGGGCACTTCGCATCCACATGCTTCTCATGCACATGGCTACTAGAAAAAAGGCTAATATAAACTGGCCTGTCAGAAAAATCAAATGGTCTACACCCCTCTAGAAAAACCCAGTCCACAAGAAAAACCAAACGGCTTGTGCTGAAAAACAAACGAGCCCCCTCGGTGCTTAGATTCCCATGCCTGCACCCAAGAAAACTGGGTTAAAAAAAAACGGATTTTAAACTATCACACAATTGGGAAAGAAAACCATTAATCTTGAGTTCTTGACAAGGTGCATATATGCTTTTTACTGAGTTCTCCCAATTGTATTTTCTATAATAATTATTTCTTATTTCATAATAGATTAGATCTATGTTTCGCTGTGTTTAGTTTAGGGAGTCATATTTTTCTCACATATATATTCCCTTTCGTTAAAAAATCTCACAACAATACACGGACACCTCTCACATAAATATTTCCTTTCATTAAAAAATCCCACTATAATACACAGACACCTCACTAGTCTTTAAAGGTGGTGTTCGGCACCACTACTCCCCTAGCTTATTTTTTTTGGATTCCGCGCACACGCTTCCCAAAACGATAAACAGTGTGTTTTTTGTAAAAAGTTTCTATATGAAAGTATCTCTAAAAAAGCAAATAGATCAATTTTTCAACTTTTTAATAGTAAATACTTAATTAATCACATGTTAATGATATTTCTCGTTTTACGTGCGACTTATTTAAGCCACCCAATAAGCACTTAAGAACACCACCTTAAAAAAACATGGCAATTTGGATCCTGAGCAAGTATGAGCAAAGAAAGTGCTTTAACTACTTTAATTCTGCCTTCTAGTTTGTTACTTTCAGTTAATCTGCCATCCCCACATACTCTGCACCATATCCTTTGCAAAGACTTTTAAAAGATCTTCAATATTATACATTACTGCTACACCATATACTTACTTTGTTACTTACTCTTTAAACTAAAAACTTAACACCAATAGACCTAATTAAGATAACCTCGTGTAGTATAAAAGCTAACTATGACGCTTAGAATAATGTAAAATTGTTAAGCGTTCCATGTAACAAAAATATGAAGGGTATGTGCAATAAAAAAACTTATCATTTGTTTCTAGCAATGTCAGGATATATATGTTTTAATTTTAACCATAAAGAAGCCACAGACATTTAACTAATTAGAAAAATAGAGTTATGAAAGAGGGTAGCATCTGGGATAACTTGAGATAGCTTTTCATGGCCATACTCCCAAAACCGCAACGAATCGTGCTATAATACATTGTATAAATGTCACAGCAACATAAAATAATCATATGTCTTAAAATTAAGGAAATTGCGAGTGCAAATTTAGCCTACGTCCAAACATCAAGAGAACAGCTATTATAACATTTCCATTTTGTACCCACATAAATGATGGAGAAGAGATTAAGTTGCTTTCAGTATAACATCAAAAGCATCTCCTTTTATTGCATGGATGTGATGACTTTGACTTCATATTATGAAATAAAACAAAGTAATTCGAAAAATTGCAGAGTACGGATGTGCACCTTCTCCACGATGATGGGATCATCCCTGCTAATATGGACAATATAGTTACGCAATGAGTCTTTAAGATCCCGTGCCGCTAAGTATCCATACAGCTCTACTGGGCCACCGGCGAGAGCAATTTTAGCCAGCTTTAATGAGAAAAATTGCAACATAGGACATGGTGAATGCTGTACGCAAGTTTCACCATACAAAATGCAATATTTAGGACCTGTTAACATCATAGCTTCGAACCGAGCTTCCCCAAAGATCACATGTCAGATTACAATTAACAATTAATATGGTCAACAAATACTAAGTACAAAGAAAGAAAACTATACTTTTGCACATCAAATTGGTTTGCAGAAAATCACTATCTAATGAAATGTCATCTCATATAACCCATGTATGCATGACCAAAGGATCCACAAAACCCCAGCTCAAACCGGTTTATCTTATTGAGTAATTCAAAAAAACAACAACCAGTTTGTCAAAATTATTAGTTTGTTGCAATTTTAATAAGGCATTTTAGAGAATCACAATAATAGCGTATGATTTTATCAGAGAGCTGCAACTTTATTTGACACATATGCAATAGTCACACTGTTGTAAATTGGGCCCATATGCCATACACATATCGAGGATAAAGTTGTAGTTTTCTGATAAAATATTTTGCTATTGTTGAAGTTTTATGAAATTTACTTTTTTGGGGCCATCATCATCGTTGCTTCTAACTGGTACACTACGAGGACCTCTCGGCTGCCTTTAATCCCATATTTGCTAATTGCATGCAGCAGGTAAATGGGTTTGTGAATCATTTTGCATGAATAACTAGCACTAATGCTTGCTTATATGTAACTCTATGCGACTTGTGACCTAACCTGTAGGCTAAGTGTAATATACCCTTTATAAAATGAAATAAAACACTGCAAAAAAACTCAAACTTGAGGATTCAATACCACATCTAATGAGTGAACCTACAGCTTGATAAAGTTCCTAAGAACAAAATAGATAAAAAACAGGAAAGGTATCTGGATCACTTACTCTCGTCAAGGTCTGCAATGCGATAACGCATTTTCCATCCACAGATGTCCTTGTATATAGAACCATCACGGTGACTGCTACCTTCCAATATCTCCCCGGTATTCACAATGTCTGGGGGATCGTAACATGAGTCATCTTCAGTTGACATCCCTGTCTCTTTTTCACTATCCCTCGCTGCCTCTTCTTCACTGTCCCACGCATCATCATCACTACCGGTTGTCATCTCTGGATCTTCTTCGGTCCTCTCGTGCTCTCCACTATCTATTGCGGTCCTCACATTTTCTTTACCATCACCCAAATGAAACTTAGTTGCCCCTCCGTTTTTTTCATCATCGGTGGAACGACCAACACTATAACAAGAGGGGGCAGTTCCTATCTGGCTTTCCCAATTGCCCCACTTTTACTACACTGCTTATGCCCATGTCCAGAGATCCATAAACACGCCTATCATCAAAGGGCATAAAAGGGCTCATCCGTCATGATTAAATCGTAAGTAATGTTGTCAAGTCTAAAATCTACATTTAAATTTCGTTCCTGAAATGTGATCGTAACAAAATATAAACTTTAGTTCAACAAGCATCTTACCTTTTTACACCTTCAAAAATCAATAGAGCTGCCCGCCTTCTCCGTAGAATATTTTTAAAAAATCATCAAAAATGCAGAGTTCGTTTAAAATTCAGATCCAAAACTGTAGTAACTAAAGGATATTAAAACCGGAACGAGAAAACACAACTGCAAATACAATAGAGAAATTGAGGGGGAGAGGACAGTGCCGCCGCGGTCGGTGGATAATCTGGTTGCGGAAAACCTGCAGGCCACCAGCGAGGCGGAGCAG
Organism: Oryza meyeriana var. granulata; assembly: GCA_003991445.1. Taxonomy (NCBI): domain Eukaryota; kingdom Viridiplantae; phylum Streptophyta; class Magnoliopsida; order Poales; family Poaceae; genus Oryza; species Oryza meyeriana. Next base: position 156,742 of record RYFJ01002209.1, read on the forward strand.
ATGCGGCCATGGAGGAGAGGAGAAGTCGCGAGGGAGAGCAGAGAGGGCGCATTGGGGGGGCGGGCGCAGGAGAGTAGGCGAATCGGAAGAGACGAACAAACAAGGATGAGAGGATTTGCATCTCGTCCCGTCGCTGGTCCGTCTCGGGGAGGTCTAATCGCGCGCGCGCCCCGCCCTGCGCGAACACGCTGCGTGCAGGCAGTTTACTCCTTCAGTCTCCTTCAGCTCAGCACAGTTGGTCTATCTGCGTGTATTCTTTTAACCTATGTGTAATTTTCTCTTTTTTCCAGCAATAGTTAAAAAAATATATGTACAAACTTTGTACATAAAATCTTTATCTATAAAAAGTTTATATATATAAACTTTATACATAGAAACATTCGGTATTGATACATTTCATATATAAATTTTTTGTGTATAAAATTTATACGCGACAACGCTTAAAAAAGAAAAAAATACATACAAACTTTATACATAGAATTTTATATATGGAAAGTTATACATATAAACTTTATATATAGAAACACTCGGTATTAATACAATTCATATATAAATTTTCCATGTATAAATTTATTTTATATACGATAGCGCTAAAAAAAGAAAAATACATACATCATTATATATAGAAAGTTTATACATCTCAAGCCCACGCATAAGCCAAAAAAGGAAAGTAAGGCCCACGTGTAAATCCAAATCAGAAACGAATCAGGAAAAAATAGAAAGTCCGGTCCATTAGTGCACTATGGGCTACGCGCGCCCATGCGTGAAGTAGCCTTTTCGGCGTACAGTGCCCTACTCGAGGGTTGAGGCAGGTGCCCCTCTCAAAGCCTTGGGGGCCTTTAATAGGCGCGTGCAAGAGGCCCGCAAATAACGAGTCTATTCTACACATATATTTATATTAAAGATGTTGGGTCATAAATTATGTGTCATTATTTACAAAAGTACATGCACAGGTGAAGGAAAGGAAAATGGGCTTACAGAATATATGGATGATCAGTGAAATTGATTGCGACTAACCCATGGTCTACTCCATGTCACTATTGGGCCACAGAAAAGACAAGAGATAAGGTTTACTTGTTTTGGACTCGGATTCGGTCCTCCCGACAGCATCAAATTTAAACGGACCTTGCTGCTGATCTAGAAGGTTGCTTGGGGCCCATGAGTTACTATAGGTATAGAGGTATAGATACATATAGCACCGGTTTTGATTTGTAGCAAGTTCAAGCTAAATTTGGAGAAAGACAGGGCTTTTGGGTGAAGGCTGGTCTAACTGTCTATGCATGGTCGGACTGATTGGAGGGGTAATGGCGGTCTAACTAGCGGTGGCCTGATTGTCTGACCGGCAGACTTCAAGTCCGAGTTCAATTAAGGTCTTTCTCGTGTTTCCTTATGTGTGCACGATATTTTTTAAGTTTTAATTGATCTCCAACCCTACTAGAACGTGGAGAGGCACTGTAAACACAAGGCCAAACCCTATTTAAGGGGCTATGGTTGGTTCTATTTGCAACAACCAACAATCCAACACACAATTAGCCAATTGAATCGTTCTTTATATTTTTACCTTTATTTTTTTCCCTAGTTTTAGTCCTAGTTCGTCCATCTTCATCGGTTTGCGTTGCAGCCATCCATCCTCATCACTAGAGTGTGAATCCCTTATAGGTTTGTCACGAAAACCTTCCGTTCTGCCTACGTGATGGGTGTTTATCCCAAATTCATCGAAATAGACTCCCCTAGCCGGTTTTTATCTCTTTATCATCTTGATCAGGAGCCTGTCAATATCAAGGTGGTTGGCGACTCCGTATACACTACTATCGATATTTGTTATCGGCAATAATGAAACTAGGGCTAGGTGCCAGACTAAGAACTTGATGGTGACATAAGGCTACGAGATTTCTATATGTTCAGGGCCCTCGGAAGGAGGTAATACCCTACTCTTTTTTTATGGATTGGGATCCGCCGGGTTGTATTGCTCAATCGACTGGCATCAGGTGGTTGTGTATTGTATGACTTGTTGGTTTTCTATCTACCTAGCTAGTTACCCCTGCTCCCCTTATATACCACGAGTGACAGGGTTACATTTTTGGTAACAAAGACGAGTACAACTTGGTTCCCTATTCTATTTGCACTAAGTTATATAAGGGTGTCTGTTTAGGACTCTATCCCATGCCTTGAGAGGCATGTCTTCATGACTCCGAGCTCTACACCATGTCTAACTCCATGGTTCGGCCTATTTCCTGTCTAGGCAATCGGATAAGGCTTCCATGATGATACCCGGGCACATGTCCTCCATGGTAGCCCCCCGAGTTCTTCGTATTTGAGCTGCCCCCCTTTTCTTCTCCTACCTGACTGGTTCCAATATGAGTCCAAGTGGTCTAGCACCCGACCTTCTTTTTCCCCTTTCTTTTTTCTCTTCTTCAACCTTGGTTCTCCCCTTATAACCTTTGGGGGAATACCACAGCTGCCACACAGTGGGTGTTTAAAGAATTAGGTATGCTATGTCTTGTCTTGCGCAACCGGTGGGTCTGGCTGCCCTTCCTTCTACGGTCCTTCTCAAGCTGAAGAGGAGAGGAGCAATGGCGGAAGGCTACGCATCCATTGTGGCCGCCTGGGGCTTGCAAAGGTAGGCTGGCCTTGTCCCGCTGGCCATGGGGCTGCCCACTTGCTTCTCATCGAAGGCATAGTGGCTAGGTAAGACAGAGTAGGCGGCATGGTAATCCATTATGCCACCTGCCATCCCACGCCCCTTGTCAGAAAAAGAGCAATGATGGCTTGGGACATGGGGGTATAGGGCCATCCTGTCCCCCATGCCTCACGCTGGATAGGTATACGTCCCGTTGTGTTAACACCCCAGAAATCATAACAATTATGGGATGCCACTCAACAACCAAACATCTATGCCAAAACAAAGAAATTTCAGCAGGATCTCTTTAAGACAGAAGAGTTATGGAATAATCAACATAGAGACATAGACAACAACTGAATACTTAAAAAGAATGAACTAAAAAATGTGGAAGCATCATTCTTCAACAATACAAGATAGCTTGATAGCTAAAGAACCATGACAATTCACATGAACAAAATGTATCTAAACATCCAATTAAGACTATTAACAAGTGACCATCCAAAAGAGAACTAGCACTATGGTTCATTATTTATTGTATAGTGAAGACATGGTGTAACTACAAGCCGGGTGAGATTGGGTATTCTCAGTAAGTGAATTCTTTATTAAGCTATTGGAATACAGTAAAATTACCATTCAGTTAATACCAATATTTCAACACTTCCGTAAATCATTCTCAAATATAATAAAGAAGACTTCAGTTTAAACCAACAACTTTCTTATAAATGCAAATGAATGCATATGCATGCCATGCTCTTCCTCACCGTTCCCCTTCTCGGGAACATAATGCAAGATGATAGCTTCACTTCCATAATTCACAATCCCATTCTCTTACTCATTCTCATGACTAAAGACCAAAGTAAGCAAATAAATGATGAATAGCCATGATATAAACAACAGGTATAAGGATCAAACATTATATGTTAAGATATGATGACATGCCGCAAATATAAATTAAGTGGAGGCAACCAATAACAAAGTAAAGGGTACCAACACCACTACATCCACTTGCCTTCACCGATGATGAGACGGACTTTAGTTTCATCCCGAAGTATAACCACCTGAATAAATATCCATTCAGCCTTATACAATACACAAATAATCATTGAAGAATCATACATTCACTTCCTATACCGAGAACACGCTGGAATCAATGCCAAACAAAGAACCAATAATCTGCCTATAGCAACAGCATGTCTTAACAATTTTATATCTTAATTTCTACCCCGCATAATACAGCAAACAATAGCATTCCTAGAATCTGCAGAAAGATAACTACAATTTTCATGTAGACACCAAAATTTAATTCTTTCATTTAGATATCCTAAAACAGGATACAAAGCAGACAACTGCATCTGCCCAGAAATCTGCGCAACAACTAATCAAAAGGGCACTCACAATAAACCATAAATGAGAAGCTAACCATTTTTATACAGTAGCTAGAACACAACATTTTCTACAACTTTCATAATTGTGGGATTCAATGATTCAAACCTTAGCACCCTCTAAAAACACTGAATCGCGACTACAGAAAAAACATCAATATTCAGACAGTCAACTTCAGATCAGTCCACCACATAAGCTACTTGGACATTTAAATGGAAATTTATACAGGGGCTAGATCTGGACGTTGGCTACATATTTTGTGTAGAACACTGGTCCAGAAAAATTCGTTTTGGTTGCTAAAATGACTGACTAAACAGAACTGCTCAAATGGCAGATCACCGAAACCCTATGCCGAGGGATAACTCGGTTCATCCCAAACATTCTTGCCTCCAAGGCTTGATTTAAACCCAAGAACACAAGCCATACAGGGGGGGAGATCATGGGTTTGGTACCTAGGTCTCCACGAGTTGCGGCAATGGGAAACCTCCTCTTCCTTCTTCCTGTTTCTTCTCTTCCCTTCCCTTTCCGTTCTTCCTTTCCTTGGCATAGCAACTGCAAGAACCAGGGGCAGGGGTGGCACCGAAGTGTCACAGCCCGATTTTTCAGAAATTAAAAAATTAATTAATAATAGATTTTCTATAATTTATATTAAATTGTAAAGTAAATTAATTAAATAAAGTAAAACTAGGAAATAAAAATTTCTTTAATAAATCATGTTTAAATTCATTTTTAATAAAATATTTGTGTCTAATTACACTCTCTGAAATTTTCTCGATCGTTCTTAGCCCAATCCCCTGGCATCTTTCTTTTCTGCCTGGACTCAGGTTCTCTTCTGCTTTCAATGTTTTGTGTTGATACTGAAACCTTAATCTCTCTGAAAATCCCAAATCCGGAATTCTCGAATATATTCAGATTCCAAATTCCTGAAATCCCTCAATTCCCAAAAATTCATTTTCATTTGAAATAAATCCTCTATATTTCCTCAAAAATCCAAGTCATTTCGAAATAAACCCAAATTCTCCATATTCCGAGTGTTTGCCCAATTTCAATTTCCATGGAATATCTTCCAATTTTCCAATTCCCACAAAATCTTCTCCAATTTTGAATCCCTATATTTTGGATAACTAATTATCTCTCAAATATCCCAAATATTTCAATCTCCTCCTTTTTCCCTAAAATATTCTCGATTAAACGATTCCCAAATTATTGCAATATTCTAGGTGGCAATATTTCAATATTCCCAAAATATTTCAATATTCCGAATGTCCCAAAGTTCCTTTTATTCCTATATTTTCTGAACTTTCCTGAAATTCCAATTTTCCCAACTTTGGAAAATTCCCGAAAAAACCCTCTCCCTTCCTTTTCCTTTTTTCCTTTCTTTTTATTTTCCTTTTTCCTTTTTTCTTCTTCCTTCATTCTTCTTCTTCCTCTGGTTCTCTCTCTCTCTCTCCTTCGGCGCCTCTCTCGGCCGGCCGCCGAGCCCGAGCTCTCCTTGGCCTAGCCCCAGCCCGGCCTATGCCCGCCGCCGCCAGCCCTAGCGATTTTCCTCACTATATATAGCCGCCGCACCCGCCTCCCAGAGCCTTAGCTTCGCCACCGCCTGCACCATCTCGCCAGCCACGGCCCTAGTGCCACCCTGCCCCAAGCTGCCTCGCCTCTGCTTCCCCTCGTCGCCGCACACCGAATAGCTACTGTCGTCGAGTGCCGAGTCGCTGTCACCAACACCTTCACAAGCTCCGCCGGCCGCTGGCGAGCGTCTTCCCGAAGCCTGCCCCCCTCTTCTCCCTCTCCGGTGCCTTGTCCCCATCTCAGCGCCCCTGTTTGTCCCCCTCCAACCTGGCGACACCTCCCTCTCTGACCCGGTGCACCGCCGTTGCTATCACCGTTGTGCCAAGCAGCAGCCGCCGCCATCTCCGCACTGCGCCACCCTAGTTTCGCCGCCATCGCTGCCAAGGCTGTCCCGGAGCCGTGCCGTGCATGGCCATTGGCGCGTGACCATGCCCATGCTGTGCCGTGCACACGGTGCCACCCTAGGCCACTAACCGGTGGTCCCCACGGACAGGATTCCTCTCTCTGTATGACGCATGGGCCCATGAACAGTGATCCAATCCATCATAGCTGTTCGATCTCTAGATCCAATCCAAGCCATCCAAACTTCATAAAGTCCCTAAGCCACACCACAGCCATCCGATCTTCGTGATCAAAACTCAAGCCACTGGATTTCCTTGAGCCATCCTAACCGTCGGATTGTCAAGATCGATCCAGAACCGTCTGATCCTATAATCCCATCCGAAGGCCACGTCAGCCCTAGTTGCCACCTTAGCATCCACCTCATCGCCACCTCAGCTCCTCTGCCACGTGGCTTCTACATCATCCAGTCTATCAGTCCATCCTTCTCCTCGGTCCATATACCCAATCCATCGTGGACCAAATCTATCACAATGGACCCCACGTGTCAGCTATTTTCCCAAATAATTATTTTAATCCAAAAATTCAGAGAATATTCCTTTTCTATTTCTTTTCTGATTTTCTCTGAATTCGAACTTCCGAAGGCCATATCTTTTCCGTCTGAACTTCGATTCGACCCGTTCTTCTTCATAAATTCATGTAAAATCATGATCTACATTTGTATACTTTGTAGTACTATTTATTTGGATTTTCGTAGTGTTTTTCCTTGTTTTGCATGTAGTTGTGTCGTTTTCGTCATTTCGGAAGAGCGCGAAGTTCGAAGAAGAGTTTTGGAAGATCAATTGAAGACTTTTCAGTTGCAAGATAAGTCACACGATAATCCCCTTGAGCATGTTGATCCCAATTGTGAAAATTATTTTGTTTTAACATTATTGAATGCAAAGTTTTAGAATGTCATTATTACGGGGATTTATTATAAACCCTATATTCTTTGATTATGGCCATGAATTACTATTGAAACCTTTACCTTGATACCCTGGGTAATTAATATTGACTAGCTAGATGTCTAATTAATAATCTGACTAGATTATTTAGGTTCTGCTTAGCCATGCCTAGAAACTTTAGCGTCATTTTATGTGGGGAAAGTAATGATTTACCAATGATTAATTAATGATTAATGGATATCTTTTCATGACAGTTGATCGTAGTTGGTTAAATAAACTTGCCAACTAAAACTTGACTAAATGGTGGGTTGTGAGCACATGGAATGTTGTTGATACTAGTGGTGTTCATGACAATTAAGGACCGGTTCATGGACTACTTGTTGCGAAGCAATACCAGTACTAACCACAAGCCAGCATGGGTAGCGGCTGGACTTGTAGAGTAGCATGTCACAGCAGGAGGCACCATGGTGTGTTTAGTTTATAGGTGGTAGTGTCAATAAATCCACAGTGGCAGCATAAATAAGTCCATATTTTGGGAGCTAAGAGTTTCTCTAGCCTAGAGGTTAGGCCACCTTTACTGGGGACTTGGCCGGTGACCATTCTGTTGGGCATGTTATGTGAAGGGTTCTGTCACAATTCCTTTCTATGGTACCATGGTGGTATTAAGGCACATGACAACATGTTGTGGAGTTGTGTCTTGTGGGTAAATTGGTACACCTCTGGCCAGAGTAAAACTATTCGAATAGCCGTGCCAGCAGTTAATGGCAGCCTACAATATTTTTCGTGATTAGTCCCACACTACTCATTAATGATAATAAATGATGGAAACTTGATAGCTCCAGTTTGGAGGGTTATAGTTTGGGCCTGAACTGCATTGGAGTGATGTTCAGTTATTGGTTTAATGTTGATAATAATTAAACTATAATGTATTTGCAATGTTTTTAAATGCAAATGTTTTGAATGCTATTTATGCAAATAAGCCTTGCCTTTCCTTTGAAATCCTATTGCATTATTTTGCATTTCCTATGTGGCTTGGTTAGTACGGTGGGTGGTACTCAGTCTTGCAATATTACCATCATCAGAGTGAAGATTTACATCGAAGGAGAAGATATTGGTGTTTGGCTTATACCCCAGTTGAGCTGCCTGTGGGTGTGGTGCTGAAGCTTCGCTAGGTTGACATTCTGCTGCTGTTTTCTTCCGTGTGAGGACTAAGTACCTCTTTTGTAAGTATTTATCGTTATTTTGTTTTGGTTATGTTTATCAAATTGTCGACTTGTGTACCTCGACTAAATCCTGGATGAGGATTTAATGCACAAATTAGCTTTGAAAATTTTGGTGAATTTACGGGCGTGATGTAGGTGGGTTGGTAGTGCTTGAAAACGTAGATGGCCTTACACGAAGAAACTCAAACAGCTTGGAGTGGGGCGGAGGAGCTGGTGCTTGATCCTGAGCTTACTTGTTCTACATCCTTTACATCATCAAGGCCATTAACTGGTTCTGGTTGGCTAAGACTTGAGCAAGCGTGGGGTTCTCCGGCATGGTGGGGATATGAGTAGCTGCTTCGTTGTTCTGTGTGTTGGACCATCACTGTTGTTGTTTTTCTATGTAACTTCTGTTCTTGGTGTTGACCATCTATTGCAGGTGCTAGGGAGCGAGAAAGAAGGGGTTACACTATAGAGAGAACCTTAACCATATTTTACTACTGATGTAATGTGAGTAAGCAATTATAGTTTAGTTGATTAGGCAAACAACCTAGTATGATTACATCCCTAGATGTAGATCATACCTACATACCAGAAAGCAACACACATGCTATTACTAATGCCACTACTCTTCAGGTTAGGGTTGGGTTTAGGATAGGTTCCTTGCACGAAGTCTTTGTTCCTCGTAGACGGCATGACGACTTGGGTCCAAGAATCTTCCTTGATGCTCTTCGATGCTTGAAACCTATATCAATAGATTTTCTTGCACAACAGTTGTCGAGGGTGTCAACAGATGAAAGTCATTTCAAGCATGGGAGAGCATCAAGGAAGATTCTCAGATCCAAGTCATCGTGCCATCAACGAGGAACAAAGACTTCGTGCAAGAAACCTATCCTAACCTAGACCTCCCTTGTGACCTTTGAAGAGCAGTGACGTTAGTAGTAGAACGTGTATTGCTTGCTTGTGTGTAGGTATGGTCTACATCTGCGGATGTAATCATACTTGGTTGCTTGCTTAATCAACCTCAACTGTAACTGCTTACTCACATCACATCAGTAGTAAAATATGGTTAAGGTCTTTCCTATAGTGTAACCCTTCTTTCTCGTTCTCTGGCACCTTCAGATGGTCAACACCAGAAATGAAAGTTACATTGAGAACAACAACAACAACAACAACAACAACAGTGGTGGTTCCAACAACCCCACGCTTGCTCAAGTCTTAACCAACCAGAACCAGTTAATGGCCTTGATGATGCAAAGGTTGCAGAATAACCAAGCACTAGCTCCTCCACCCTACTTCAAGCTGTCTGAGTTTCTTCGTGTGAGGCCACCTACGTTTTCAAGCACTACCAACCTAGTGGAACCTAATGACTGGTTGCATGCCGTTGAGAAGAAGTTGGAGCTACTTCAATGTACGGATCAAGAGAAGGTCGCCTTTGCCTCACACCAACTTCATGGACCTGCATCAGAGTGGTGGGATCACTTCAAGGCGAACAGAGTAGAAGGTTAGCAGATTACCTGGGCAGAGTTAACTGATGGTTTCAAAAGGGCCTATGTTCCTGCTGGAGTAGTTGCTTTGAAGAAGTGGGAGTTTTGTTCTCTCAATCAAGGAAACCGTACTGTGATGGAGTTTCTTCATGAGTTAAACCGCTTGGCACGTTATGCTCCGGAAGATGTGCATACTGACGAAAAAAAGCAAGAGAAATTCCTAGAAGGTTTGAGTGATGAGCTGTCAATTCAGTTGATCTCCGGGGACTATGATGATTTCCAGAAGCTAGTAGACAAAGCAATTCGCCAGGAGCATAAGCACAACAAGATAGAGAACCGCAAGAGGCGATTGACTGCTTACAAGGGACTCCAAAGCAGCAACCAGAGATAACGGACCATGTCATCTCAGACTGGTGGATCATCCTCGGTGCCACAAGTTTCTCTGGAATCCAATCCCAATGGTCACAATCAAGACAACATGAGCAATGAAGTGGACAATGCTCAAGGATCTCAACCTGCCCCAGCTCAGCAAGACCAGTCTCAACAGGACAACAATGGAAAGAAGACGTTAGAGTGCTACAACTGTTTTGAGCCGGGCCACTTTGCAAAACAGTGTTTGAAGTCGAAGCATCACCAGCCACCGGGATGTGTCAACAATATCGTCATCACCGGAGCCAATGCACTGTCGGTTCTGTCCCTAAGTGATGCAGATGAGCCAGTTGGATCGGAAGAGCAGTAGTTCCTTAGCCATAGAATGTTTATGGAGAGTTATGAAATAAGTTAGCCCTTAGATTACCTATGCCCTTTTCTTCCCGAGATTCATTGTAAGGGGGTAGTTTATCACAACCCGATTTTTTGAGAATTAAATAATTAATTAATAATGGATTTTCAATAATTTATATTAAATTATAAAGTAAAAAAGAGAAAAAAAATTTGTTTAATAAAATCATGGTTGAAATCATTTTTAATAAATTCTCTATGTTTAAATACCGCTTTGAAATTTTCTCAGTTTTTTTGGAGCTCTAGAATTAATTTCAATATTACAAAGATCATTTTCAATATTATTTAAACAAATTCTAAAATCCTTTGCTCGGGTCGTTCCAGGTCCAATCTCTTTGTACCCTTCTTTTCTACCCGGGCTCGAGTTGTTACTCCCGAATCCCTAATTCCTTCAAAAGTTCGACTTCGGAAAAATTCCCCCAAAATTTCAAATCTAAGAGTCTCGGATATATTCAATTCCTTTTTAAATATCCATTTTTCCTTTTGAATTAAATCTCCTTGGTTTCCACAAAATCCAATTTCTTTTATAAAATAAATCCAAGTCCTCAATATTCCAAGTTTGCCCAATTTCGATCCACATAAAATACCATCGGGTTTCTGATTCCCAAAAATCCCAATATTCGGAATAATCCAATTCTGAATATTTCCACAATTTCTAATTCTCAAAATATTCTTACATTTTTGGAGGTTCCAATAATACTTTGATTTTCCCCAATTCCCACTATCTAAATATTCTTGTTAATCCGAAGCCTTCCCAAATATCCCTTTTCCTTGTTGAAATAAAATCCCTCATGTTTTCTTGAAATCCAATTTCCAATAAAAATAATCCAAATCCCCGAGCATTCTGAGTTTTGCTCCATTTCTAATCTCCGTAAAATATCCTCGTCAATTCCTTTATTCCCAAAATATTTCCAACGTGCTGAGCATACCAAATAATCCAATTTTGTGTTCAGTTTCAAGCTCCACCTTTTTTCATAAAATATTCTTGGACTTCCAATTCCCTAATATTCCAAAATTCCGAGTATTTCCACAAATTCCAATATTTTAAAATAATCTTTTGATTCCCTGAAATCCCAAAATTTTCAAATTGGAATATTTCCAGAAAACCCTCTCCATTTCCTCCTTTTATTTCCCTTTTTATCTTTTTCTCCCATTTTCTTTTTCACCTTCCCTTTCTTTTTCTCCCTTCTTCTTCATCCCTTCTTTCTTCCTCTTCTCACCCTCGGTCTGAAGGCCGAGACGTCCCAAGCCTGACGCTGCCCTGGCCTGTGCCTCCCTCCCTCCTCGGCCTTGACCCCGGCCCGTTCCTCGCCGCCGCTGCCTTGGCCCCACCCAGCCCATGCTGCCGCCTGCGCCTCCCGTGCAACCGCCGCCGCCCAAATCGGCCTAACGCCGATACCCTGCCGCCAGCCCTAGGACGCCCCTACCTCTATAAATATCACTCCCTGCCGCCTCCTCTCTCCCTCTGGAAGCCCTAGCCCGCCGCCCTCGTGCTACTCTAGCCACCAACGCCGCCACCTCTGCTCTCCGCGATCGCTCTGCTTCTCGGAGTGGCCACCGTTCGGAGCCGTCGTCGCCCTCTTCGCATTCGCTGCCCGCCACTGGTGAGCACCAGCGATGTCGCCTCGCTCCGCTTTTCGCCCCAAATGGCCATCGCGCCGTCACTCGGCGTCGTGATCTCCTCATCGCGCCGCTTCTATGGGGTCGCCCTCGTCGCCATGCCATCACCGGTGTCGTCATCTCCGCCCCGGCACCATGCCATCCCCTCCACTGTCGATTGCCACCGCCATCGCCCCGGCCTTGCCGCCTCGCCGCGCGTGTGCAGCGCCGGCGCGCGGTCACCGCGTCGCGCCAGCGTCGTGGGCGCACGGGTGCCGCCCAGGTCATGCTAATGTACGGGCCCCACCAGCAGTACCCCTTCTCCGTATGACAGGTGGACCCCGACACTTTTATCCTCGAGCCATCTAAGCCATCGGATCATCTCGATTGGATCTGAGCCTTTGGATCTCCATAAACCCCTAGCAAATCTCCACCATCTGATTGCCTCTGATCTAATCCGAGTTGTCAAGCTTCATCAAACCCATACCATATCTGGACTATCCAATCTCCTCGGTTCAATCCGAACCACCGGATCTCCATAGCTTGGACCAGACCCATGTCAGCCCTAATTGCCACATGTGCTGCCACCTCAACATCCTCTGCACACGTGGCATCCATGTCACCCGGTCCACCAAAGCCATCCACCCCTTTGTTCCTTAGACCCAGTCCACATGAGCCATGTCTATGACAGTGGGCCCCACTCCTGTATGCCATTCAAAAATAATTGTTTTAATTCGAAATTCTAAGGGAATATTTCGAGAATATTCCTTTTGCAATACTTTTTGGATTTTCTCTTAATTTGAACTTCTGAAGGCCATATCTTTTCCGTCCAAACTCTGATTCGACCCGTTCTTCTTCCTAAATTCATGTAAAATCATGGTCTACACGTTTATATACTTTTTATGTACTATTTATTTGGAGTTTGTTAGTGTTTTTCCTTATTTTGCAGGTAGTTGTGTTGTTTCCGTCGTTTCGAAAGAGCGCGATGTTTAAGGAAGAGTTCAGAAGATTAATTGAAGACTTTTCTATTGCAAGGCAAGTCACACGACAATCTCCTTGAGCATGTTGGTCCCATTTGTAAAAACTATTTTATTTTAACGCTATTGCATGCAAACCTTTGGAATGTCATTAATACAAGTAATTATTATTATTCCAATATTCCTTGTTTATAGTCATTTTGTTATTGATACCTTTACCTTGATACCCTGGGTAACTAATATTGACTAGCTAGATGGCTAATTAATAATCTAGCTAGATTGTTTAGGTTTTGCTTAGCCCTGCCTAGCAAACATTAGCGTCATTTTATGTGGGATAATTATTGATTCACTTATTGTTAATTAATGTTTAATGGCTATATTTTCACGACGGTTGGTCGTAGATGGTTAATTAAACTTGCCAACTAAAATTTGACTAATGATGGGTTGTGAGCACATGGAAGGATGATAATGCTAGTGGTGCTCATGACAATTAAGAACCAGTTCACGGACTACTTGCTGCGAAGCAATACCTGTACTAACCACAAGCCAGCATGGGCAATGGTTGGACTTGTAGTGTAGCATGTCCCAGCAGGAGGCACCATGCTGTGTTTAGTTTATGGCAAATTTTGCTATAGGACATCGCGACTTTGCGATTTTAACTGTAGGACACCATCAAAGTGAAACTTTGGGAGAAGACCCTCTGTAAATATGGTAATTAGCCGGTGGATATTGCACCCATTATTTTAGTGTTTTTGGCCTGACAAGGGGAGAGAGAAGCAATATTTGCACGTGAAGAGACCAAAATGCCCCTGGCGTTATCTCCCCTTTCTTCACAGCCGCCAACCAGCATAGGGAGGAGGAGGCACCCGCCCCGCCCAGGGGGCCGCTCGCTGCCCCGCCTGCCCCAGCCGTCCTTCATCTTGGCCCGCTGCCTGCCCCGCCATCCTCCACCTTAGTCTGCCGCCTGCCTCGGCCGTCCTCCGCTGTTACTCGCCTGCCACTAGGGGACTACCCGCAGCCGCCGCCCGCCCTGGTCAAGGGGCCACCCGCCTACCCTGGCCAGGGGGTCGGCCACCGCCCCGCCTAGGGGCCTTCCTTCCTCCGGCTGTTGCCCGCCTGTCCCGGCTGTCCTCCACTCATGCCGTTGATACCCAGGGGTATTTTAGTCTCTTCACGTCCAAATATTGCTTCTCTCTCCCCTTGTCAGGCCAAAACCACTAAAATAATGGGTGCGGTGTCCACCGGCTAATTACCACATTTACAGAGTGTCTTCCCCCAAAGTTTCACTTTGGTGGTGATGGCAACGGGGTGCCCGATCTTCCGTCAGGTATGGATAACTCTCGATTTGGTGGAGAATTGACACTCATGATCCGGCTTCTGATCACCAAGACCTGAACCCTACAATCGCAGCACCACATCTCCTCTTGTTATCAACTGTGTGCTGCCCGGTTGACCTCGCCACGAAGGCTAATCCCTGCATGCGAATCGAAGAACACAAGCAAGAACAAGGAAGATTACAACTCAACTTATAGATGAATGATTATACTCTCGAAGTTGGGGTCACACAAACCGATAAACGGCGAAACTATTCAAAGACAGATTAATCTAAGCAAAACCCACTCTAAACGGCGGCGGTTATTGAATATATATGAGTTCGGACATCCTAGAGTTAGAGTTTGCCCTGTGAGGGGCGCACTCCTCATGGGTTTAGCCCATGACACAAATACAAAGCCCAAAGGCCCAAACTGACTCAGATAGGAAAAATGACACAATTTATTTTGACAATTCTGGATAGCTTAGGAGGAATTCTGGTGTGAAACCAAAACCATCTAAAAGTATACTTCATAAGCTTTCCAACAAGTACTTGTAGGCCCTGTAACTCCTTTTGGATCAAAAGTTATAGCCATTTGAAGTTGACGCTGTCTCCCAGCCCGAAACTGAATCGGTCTCAGGAAGAAGAGTTTACTTGGACTTATTGTCTCCAATTTAATAGTTAGTTGCTTGAGCTATTCGCCATGGTCTTCTCCCAGGTTCCTAATAACAATAAAATCATCACTAGAATTAAATAGCATGCCATTCGTAGAAATATTTCCATGTAAGGTTAGGAACGCATTCACCTGGCGATTAAGTTGATGGGCACGTACGCGAGTAATTGGTCCTTGGATCTGTGGCACATCTTGTTCAACATGAGGAGGTTGTAAGTGTGTATGTAAAGAAGTGATGTCCTCATAAGGTGGTGTCCTATAGCTAAAATCACAAAGTCGCAATGTCCTGTAGCAAAATTTGCCTTAGTTTATAGGTGGTAGTATCAATAAATCTAGGGTGCACGACGAGCAGTGGGAGAAGATTGGGACCATCTAGGGTAAGTCTTCCTACTACCTGAGGAGCTGCTGGTATCCTCTTTAGATATGTCTGACCGTAGCCCATGAGACTACCATACATAATCAGTCCTTGGAGATTGATCACCTGAAGAAAGAGCTTGAAGACCTTGAGAAAGCAAAGTCCAAGGTTGACACTGAGTTTGCAAGTAAGTTGATTACCTGCCATTGAGTCATTGCCGACTAAGCCATCAGATCTTATGCATATCTCTTGGGTGACAGGCTACAAGATCAAAATGCAATCATAGTTTGACTCCTTTGGCGAACAAATCAAGACCGTTGAAGACTTGCGGAGTGCCATCGTGGACTCTGCCAAGTCTCTTCTAGACACCATGCAGCAGGAAGAGGCCAGCACCAGCTCTAGCTTGCCGGCTCACGTTCTCCAACAGCTTCAAGCTGCTTCGACGGCCTTGAAGAATTATGTCACGGAGCACGCCATCCTGGGTATTACCCAGGCCCTTGCAATGACCAAGTCCTTCTATCCCCGAGTGGATATTGAGGTGGTCAATGAGGGATTCGCCGATGGCATGACTTCGGAGCATAAGTTAGAGCTGATCAACCTAGCCAAGCCGACTGCGAAGGCCATAGCTAAAGAACTGCCGCTGTGATTGTGCTGCCAATAGACAAGACAAACTCTTTAAGTAGGCTGTGTATGAAAACACTTGCAACTTGTATATATTGTAAATGCATGTGCTTTTGTGTTGTTGTAAAAGTCTGTCCGAGTGCTTCAATTATCATAGTCGTCATTAGCCTTATCCGACTAGCCAAATTACACCGAGCAATAAGGATCAACTTAAAAGATGTTTATCCAATAAGTCTATACTCGGTAGAAGTTAGAATAATCGCTATAAGACTTCATGACATAGATAAAATAGAATCGAATTATGAACAACATTAGAAGATGTGATATCATCATGTAGCCCCCCCCCCCCCCTCACTACTCGGTTGGAAATATTCGACATAGTGAGTCAAAGTAAACAATTTTATTTATATATATAAATTGAGTACAATGCTCAAGTATAGAAAAGATATAGATGTTCTATATTCCTTGAGTTGTTGTGGAGATCGTCATCTTCAGTCTTTAGTCGATAAACCCTCGAGCGTGTCACCTCAGTGATAATGAATGGCCCCTCCCATAAAGGAGATAATTTATGCTTGTCTTTAGTGGTCTATATTTTTCTTAATACAAGACCTCCCACCGAAAAGGCATGGCTACGAACATTATGACTGTGATAATGACACAAGCCTTGAAGATATCTTGCCGACTGAATTGTGGCGATATACCTTGCTTCCTCCAACTGACCGAGTTCAACCAGTTGGTCTTCGTTTGACTTGTCTGCAGAGTAGGCCCGAACTCGCGGAGAGCCAAACTCCAACTTGGTAGGTAACATAACTTGTCCGACTAACTGTGGTTTGAAGTGACCAGAGAACAGATGGGAGTTCTTGTACTAACCGCCCTGCATATGGTCGTAGTCAGTCGAACACCCTAGCCTTGATACCATGTAAGACCAGGCCATTTGTGCGCTCGACCTGTCCATTGCTCCATGGATGAGCCACAGAAGCATTATAGATCTTTATGCCGAATTCATTGCAAAAGTCTTGGAAGATGCCATCGGTGAACTGAGTACCGTTGCCTATTATTATGCGATTGGGGACTCCGAATCGATAGAGAATACCCATGATGAAGTCTCTTGGCCTGGCAGTAGTTATGGTAGCAACGGGTTTAGCCTCAATCCACTTTGTGAACTTGTCCACCATGATAAACAGAAGTGTGAACCCTCCTAGTGCTTTTTTGAATGGCCCGATCATGTCAAGCCCCCCAACTACAAAGAGCCAAGATATTGGGATTGTCTACAATTCCTGAGCTAGCAAATGTGTTTGCCAAGCGAAAAATTGCCTCACATGTTCGAAATATGTCTTTGACATCGGTAACCGCGGTCGGCCAGAAGAACCTTGTCTATAAGCCTTTCCGACTAACGTCCAGGATGCAGCATGGTTGCCACAGATGCCCGAGTGGATTAATTGCAGTATCTTCTTGTTCTTCTCAGGTGCAACACAGCGCATGATAGTGGACGAATAGTTTAGGAAACATTCGATCGCTTGAAATATCGGTATATTTTGAGAATCGGAACGTCAAGGAGGTTTTAGGGTTCTGGGAGCGATACGAAACCCTAGAAGAAAAAGGAGTCAGAGTTCACGATGAACGGGGAGATTTCAAAGGACTGAATCGGAACGATCCGAACAGGGGAAAAGACAGGGATTTTATTATAGATTTATCTAATTACAGAAATGATCTTTGTCCCATTAAAATTAATTTTGGAGCTCCAAAAATTCCGAGAAAAATTTTAGAGAGTTTATTAAATCGTGGGGAATTTACCAGAAATAAATGCCACCAAGAAACAAATAGAGTTTATTGTCATAAATACTTAAACGCTTAAAATATTCCGATAAAAACCCCGGGAATATAAAAGCGTCCAAGCATTTATTTAAAATTTTCAACTTGGGATTTTTAATATTGAAAATTTCAAAATTTTATTCAAACACTTTTACAGACAAAATTTTCCAGTGTATTCTTGTATTTCCATTTAACCAAAAATAATTTTTAATTAAAGCGATTTTCAGGGCGTGACGAATCCACCCCCCTTACAGAAATCTTGTCCCGAGATTTGGGGCAGCTAGAAAGAAAAGGGTTTGGTTGATCTTCAACTCTTTCCTTTGAGCGCTTTCTTCTGGTGACAACCCTTGGAATAGGTCCCATTGTTTGTGCTGGCGTAACTTATATACTTGCTTGTTTACAGCACACGGACTTTCAGATAGTGTCGCGGTGCGCTTTACCACTGATCCTCCTTGGTGGAACACTTTCCTTCTTCTGCCAGGATTTACTTCGTCCGGTTTCTTTATCAATCACCTTTCTTCCTACCTTATTACTAACTGTTTCTTAGTATCCTCATAATCAGATCCTCATGATAGTGGGGAAATTATTCATATGTAACTTTCAGGGTTATTGTAGGTGTCTCGTTCGATGGCTACATCAACTGCTTTGGTATCAGGTTCCTTCCGTCTTTAACTTCTGTCCTTGACGCTTTTATCTTAGGTGCTACCCTTCAATGTAAACAGACTTAGAATCATGGTAACAACTGTCGGTACTCCTGAAGATAACAACTCAGTTGGGCTTACTGTTGGCGTCATAAACTAGCTTTCACTAACTCCATCAACATGAACTGGCTTTCACTAACTCCATCGTGAGTTAGTCATGTCTTCCCTTCTTCCAATTTCTGACGCTACCGATTGGTCTTTCTTTTACTGTAATGATTATTGCGACCATGATGTCGTTGATGCTTCTCTGCGATGACTGGCACTTCGGCTTTGGGTGAAGTCTCGAGAAGTTATCCATCTCCAAGCGTTGTTTTTCTGGTCTCGATTGTAACTGGTAAGGTCGTTCTCCAGAGAAAGTTGGCGAGGATGATCCATCAATCCTAGCTTGACTTGTCCCTTAATGTCATGCATCATGTTCTTCTTATCTTTCTGATGAATTACTTTGTCTTCTGAGACTCGGTCATAATCTTTGGAGATGAACTGATCTAGCTATCCATTACTTGTGTCTTCCTAAGGCTTCTTAGCTTCCTCTTGCGGCTATATAACCAAGCAGTAGCTTCCACTATCCAACAATGGTCTGCTGACTCTTGGTGAACTAGGGTTTACAACAAAACTGAGTTTGCATATCTTAAGCTGAGCAGAGGTCATGATTGTGGTTATTACCGACCAAGGCTGAATCCAATATAATCTCTTTCTTCTTATAACATGTATAAAACTGTCCATCTGTGGTGGAGGAATCAACGGGGAGAGAAGGTATAGAGCAAAGAGACAGAGAGGGCATCTTCTTTACTAAATATTTAAATTATCATTGAACTGTAATGAATATAGAGTGTTAATTATTACACTACCAAACTAGTATGGCCATATCACCACCTGACATATGCCATACGCTACCCAAGCACACAAGCACCAAAGGAGCAAGCACCAGCACACTAACAAGCAAGTTAACACACGTGACTAAACTAAACATGAAAACTATTCTTGAGGGTGCAGCTTAGGCTTTAGGAAGGTAATCGGATAGCTTCTTTGACTTCTTCGGCTGAGGGGCATCAGCTTCTTCTCAAGCAGGCAGGTAATGATCAGCTTCAGCGGCATAAGCGAGTTGAGGAAGGTCTTCGCGGTTGGAGTCGAGAGTCACCGTGATCCTGGAGCAGAAATCAGTCCCATTGTTGGCAATAGTGTGGTGGTACCTTGGCAATGTTTCGTATCCGATTTCGGCAACCATGCGGCGAAGCTCTGCCGAGAAACCACCGTCTCCAAGATACACACTTTCTCTGTTGGCCATCTAGAACAAAGTTGAAAATTCTAAGTCGGTAATCCTTCTTCTATTGCCTCTAATTGGGGGTAAGGAGAGAAAAATCAAACATAGAAGAGATAGAGCAAGAAGATTTTCACAAGTACCGTTTTCTTTCGCAAACTTATCCTTAAGGGCTTAACCATTTGGCTTATCCTACAGTCAAGTTTGACTCTGATACCAACTTGTCATGCCCAGAAATTTAGCCAATTTCTAGACTATTTTGTCTATTAAAATCCCTGTCCAAGAATCAAGCCAGGGTACACAAAATGACAAATCAATAAACAGATCCAAACGTAAATAAAGCGTAAATACTTATAGAAGAGGCACTTAGTCCTGACACAGAAGAAAACAGCAGCGGAAAGGCGAAACTAACGTGTCCTCAGCTCCACACCACAAGCAGGCTCAATTGGGGTATGAGTACAAACAAATAAAGTCTGAAAGAAGTAAGCACAAGCCGAGTAAAAATAGGAAACAAAGCTGCCTTTCCGAGACACTTTCCTTTTTTGTCTCTTTTGATATCTCTATTTTTTTTCTTCTATTTCTTTTTTTTCACATAATTGCAGCAGCAAAATTTACTCGAAAACACGACAAGCAGAACCTACTCGGACTCGATGAACGCAGGATTCAATTCAGACTCGAACATAACTAAAAACAGATTGGAAACAAAGGGTGGTACTCGGATCCGACCAACAAAGCGACCAGATTAGACACCAATGTGGAAGTGACCAGAACATGACAAGAACTCGAAACTCTAAAAGACTAGACACTAAGACCAGCATCTCGACACGATGATGCAATCGAAAACTCAACAAGCCCTAACTAAGCAGTACTAGAAAAAGGCTTAAAGGGTCTATAGGATTATCGAAAACTAATCTACTATTTTTTTTACTTTTTCTGGACTGTAGGAAATTAATTGCAAAAAACAAAAAATCTCTCACCGATCAACCTGTGCTCTGATACCACTTGTTGAGAGGTTTGGTCCCGATCTTTCGGCGGAGATAGATAACTCAATTGTTGGATGGTGGTGACGTTCACGGCCTGACTACAACTGTTCAGGGACGCTGTGCCTTAGCAACAGATACACCAACTCCAAAGATTGCTCAAGATCTTGTGGAGCACGATCAACCCGGCCACGAGGGCACTCATCCTGCAAGCAATCGAAGAACAAGTAGAACAAGCACTGAATTGCGAGATGAATATGAGAGTTCAATCTGAAAACACAAGATGGTGGGGTTCTGAAGACAAGCAGACGGACGATCTAGTCGACACGCGTGCTGCAAGGCGAAGTAGCAATGGCTAAATCTGATC
Source organism: Oryza meyeriana var. granulata (assembly GCA_003991445.1). Taxonomy (NCBI): domain Eukaryota; kingdom Viridiplantae; phylum Streptophyta; class Magnoliopsida; order Poales; family Poaceae; genus Oryza; species Oryza meyeriana. The sequence continues at coordinate 177,724 of RYFJ01002209.1, forward strand.
AAACAAAATCCAATCTGTTCGTGGCGACTCTAAGACCTATTTATACATGGGAGGATGACCACAATGGTATTGGGGTCATGCTCCAACCCTAGGACACGTTCTTAGTGAACCTAACTTGTTACATAGCCCATCGGGCCAAAATAGGGTGACGCGGCACTATGTACAAAACAGGTCTCTGTAATAAATCGATAATTGCATCCAAATCCGAATAGATATGGACCTGAGGCCAGATCCATTTAAAAGTAGACTTGATAAGCTTTCCGTGAAGTCCAAAAACACCTGAATTGAAGTTCGTATGCAACCGTGGTGACCGTCACAAGTTGGTGCTGTTCTACCGTCCGAATCCAGCCTGCGTGAATCTCTTTTCTTTTCGGTCTTTTTCATCGTTCCTAAGCAAAACAAGAGTGTACGCATTTCCATTATCTAAATAAGTATGACACATGTTTAAGAATGAACTCATCTAATAATTAAGTTGACAAGCACAGGCATAAGTAAGTGGTCCAGTATATTCTACTTGTATAGGTATGGCGTTGATATCTTTATCAACAGGGATGGGTGCGGCGTTGGCGGTGGGCAGTTGTTGGTACGACGGGGCACAGCGATAGGAGAGCGTAACGGCGATCGGTGAGGCGGGGAGGAATGCACGATGGGGTGGGTGCGGGATGGGAAGAGGAGTTCCCGTGATTTCTGAGAGTGGGGATTACCGTGTGCAGAGCGTTTTCTAATCCTTTTGAGTGGGCAGCGCTAATCCATCTGCTAATTACGACGCTAATCCAACTTACAAGGTGGGACGTTAGATTGAGAAGATCCGACGGGCACAAAACATCTATATACACTTTTGTTGGTAGATCTTTTCCGATCAATTGGTACTTTTTATATCATCTAGTGATCATTTACTACATCGTCGCGTCAGTCATGAGGACATCCCTTCCATGGATACAACTCATTCACGACAACAACAAGGACCACTTACTCGAGCTCGTGCTCGTCAACTTAATTACCAGGTGAATTATTCCTAGGTTCATATGTTATTGAGAATAGTTTGCTATCTAATGCAAATAATTTAATTGTGATTAGAAATCTGGGAAAGGATGAAGGAAAGGGACCAAGTCAAGCAAGAATTCGAGATGGTCTCGTTTTAGAATCAGATTCGGACTGCTGCAATGGTACCAAGTTCAAATGGGCATAACTTCCTCATACGGACTCCGTTTGGGATGCTCTTGTACTTCATGGAAAGCTTATGAAGTCTACTTTCCAACGGATCCAACCTCATCTTCAAATTCTATCTGGGCCAGCCGCAATTATCAAAACAATCCATGTTGGTTTCTGAGTCCGAGTTAAACGGGTGCTGCGCCATCCCCAATTGGGCCCATGGGCCTTGTAATCCTAGGCGTGCACGTGGGACGTCCCTCCCTGGTCGTCGCCCTATTTAAGAGCCATTGCCTCCCTTGTTATGACTTGAATTTTGTTGAGTTTAGGTTTAGCCCTTGTGCAAACTTTTGTTCTTAAGTTGTGTCGGACGACCATCTGTCAAGACAATTTCGGGATCCCAACTTTGTGTCCGCAATACAATTTATGCTTCATTCATATTTCAATGTCAGATTGCTTACATCCAATTCTTTCTAGTTCTTGGATTGCTTGCAGGAATTAAACATCGTGTTCAGATTGATCTCACCGCCAGCAGGGTCAATAACATCTTGGAGTTGGTTAAGTAATTGCTAAGGCGCAAGCGACGTCGTGCGTTTGTAGTTGGATTGCCAGGGTCATATCCACCCACCAATCGATAGTTATCAATCTCATCGAAAGATCGGGCACCACGTCTCCCATCAAGTGGTATCAGAGCTCAAGGTTGCTCGGTGAGAATTTCAGTTTACCATAGATTAGATTGTTTTTCCTTACCTAGAGTACACAAAAAAAATTAGCAGTAGATCAACCTGTCCAAGCCAGTTTTAGCCTCGCAATTTTTCTTTTTAGTACTTTGCATTGTTGAATTCTCGGTTGCATCGTTGTGTCCTGTGCTGGTATTAGCGTCTAGTCCACTAGAGTTTTGAGTTCTGCTCACCTTACCGTCACCAACACCACCACCACCACCAGATCCGTAACCACCACCAGATCCGCCACCACTACGAAATCCGCAACCACCACCAGATCCGCAACAACCACCAAATCTGCTGCCAACATCAACACCACCAACACCACCATCAGATCCACAACCACCACCAGATCCGCCCCTACTACCAGATTCGCAACCACCACCAGATCCGCCACCACCACCACCATCAGTTTCACAACCACCACAAAATCCGCCACCACCACCAGATCCACAACCACCACTAGATACGCCAGATTCGCAGCTTGTCTACTTGAGAGAGAGAGAGAGAAAACCTTGCATTGAGTTTACCAATTTGAGGAACCTTCTGCAAAAAAAAAGAAAAAAAAGAAAAGAAAAAAAAGAGGAAAAGAAAAGCTAAGATAATGGAGGGGTTTGTTTTGTTGCTGCTTGTTCTAGCTCTCTTTTACACAGCTGCTGGTTATTCGTGTGACGACACTTGTGTTTAGGCTCACGTCTCTAGCATAGTCTAGCCTAGGACCAGCACGGTACCACCATTGAATGATTTTTCAGCTTGCATTTTCTGATTTGATTATTGCTACTCCTTGCTACCAAACTTGAGCCTTCCTAGCTACACCTTTCTACACTGTACAGGCTGAGCTGCACCTGGCAATCGCTCCATCCAATCTTCACAGATATATTGTCGTCGCTGGTTGCCGATCACCCCTGTGTGCTTGGTAAGAATTGGTAAGAATTTGACAAAGGTTTGAGTGCGAGTGACCTTCGAACCACCATACCCTAGTACTCGTTAGGGCCATATTCTTGTGTTTTCTGTTTTTTCTAACAATGGCAGGTTCTAGAGATCAGGATAACCCTCACACTCCTCGTATGAGGGGAATCATCCAACATTTCACACGCGAAATGAATCATCGTACGGAGGGCCTTGAGCAGGATGTTAGAGTCACCAATGAGCGACTTGCTCAGCTCGAGGGCGCTCAGATTGAGACAAACACAGCGCTCGCCACGATGGAGAGAGCACAAGGTATCACTAACACTTCTTTGGCAGGTATTATGGCACGTCTTGAGGAGATTGCCCAAGCTTCAGCTACTGTTCCCCCTGCTGTGACGGTAGAGGAGCAAGATGAATTCGACTATGTGGGTGATTCCGAGGCCGATGGTAGGACTAACCACAACAACGATCGAGATCATCAACAGTTGCATTTTAACCGACAATATATGCGAAGAGAACCCCCACGACGTGAGGTACGTGACTGCGATGATGCTTTTGCTAAGGTTAAATTCACTATGCCCCTTTTCAATGGTAAATATGATCCTGATGGTTATCTTGATTGGGAATTAGCTGTTGATCAAAAATTTGCTTGCCATGATTTTCCTGAGAATAGACGAGTTAGAGCTACTACTAGTGAATTTACCAACTTTGCTTCTATTTGGTGGAAAGAACATTGCTGCCAACATCCCAATAATATACCTAATACTTGGGAGGCTTTAAAATTGATTATGCGTCATCGATTTGTTCCCTCATACTATGCTCGTGACTTGTTAAATAAACTGCAACACTTACGACAGGGTACAAAATCTGTGGAAGAATACTATCAGGAATTACAAATTGGTATGTTGCGTTGTGGGTTAGAAGAGGATGAGGAAGCATCAATGGCTAGGTTTTTGGGAGGGTTGAACCGTGAAATTCAGGACATCCTTGATTACAAAGATTATAACTCCATTACCAGATTGTTTCATCTTGCTTGCAAAGCTGAACGTGAATTGCAGGGACGCCAGGTGAGAATGCGATCTAACTCTTCTGCAGGTCGCACAAACTCATGGGCATCACGCAAGCCTGCTGCCCAATCCACTGTGGCACAGCCACCACTTACCTCCAACAGCAAGCAGCACCCTACTACGTCAAATTCGACGTCACGAGTTTCCGAAGAACCCAAATCAGCACCACAACCTTCTGCAAAAACTTCCTCTTCGGTTGCTTCGACAGGACGAATGAGGGACGTTCAATGCCATCGTTGCAAAGGCTATGGACACATGATGCGGGACTGTCCAAGCAAGCGTGTATTGATTATACGCGATGATGGTGGGTATTCCTCTGCTAGTGATTTTGATGATGAAATATATGCTATGCTTGCAAATGACCCTGTAGGACATGATGATGGATCTGAACATGAGGAGGAACATGTTGGTGCCGAAGATGCCGACAAGTATTTGAGCCTTATAGTACAATGCGTACTAAGTGCTCAAGTGTCTCATGCCGAGTAACACCAGCACCATAATTTGTTCCAAATCAAGAGCGTTGTCAATGACCGCTCGATTCGCATAATTGTTGATGGTGGGAGTTGCAACAATTTGGCGAGTATGGATATGGTGGAGAAGCTTGCTTTGCCGACTAAACCTCACCCCCATCCATACCATATTCAATGGTTCAACGACAGTGGTAAGTTGAAGGTAACACGGATGGTGAGAGTATGTTTTTCTATGGGCTTATACCATGATTATGTTGATTGCGATGTTGTTCCTATGCAAGCTTGTTTTTTATTATTAGGAAGACCTTGGCAATATGATACTGAATGCATACATCATGGTAGAAATAATCAATACTTTCTCATGTTCAAGGGAAAGAAAATTGTGCTGCATCCTATGACCCCTAAACAAATTATTAAAGATGACATTGTTAGAGCTAGTAGAGAGAAGAGTCAGGAGAATACTAGGAGTGAAAATTAGAATGTAGCAAGAGAGCTTGAGCAACACAAAAAGAAAGAACCTAAATCTGCCCCTGTGAAGAGTAACGAGATTAAATTGAAAGGTACTTGTTTTCTTGCTACCAAATCTGATATGACTGAATTGAATGCTAGTAATACTGTTTGCTATGCATTAGTTTGCAAAGAAGCTTTGTTTTCATTTGAGGATATACCTTCTTCTTTGCCACCTGCTGTCACTAACCTCTTGCAGGAATTTGAGGATGTGTTCCCTGCTGAGATACCCTCAGGGCTGCCACCAACTAGGGGTATTGAACATCAAATTGATTTGATCCCAGGAGCATCCCTACCCAACCGCGCACCATACCGAACCAACCCGGAGGAGACTAAGAAGATTGAGCGTCAAGTGCGAGACTTGCTTGACAAAGGGTACGTACGTGAGAGCCTTAGTCCATGTGCTGTTCTAGTACTTTTGGTTGCAACGAAAGATGGATCATGGCGTATGTGTGTTGATTGTAGAGCTATCAATAATATTACCATTAGATACCATCATCCTATTCCTAGGTTAGACGACATGCTTGATGAGTTAAGTGGCTCTACAATATTTTCTAAAGTTGACTTGCGTAGTGGATACCACCAAATTAGAATGAAACTTGGAGATGAATGGAAGACAGCATTTAAAACTAAGTTCGGGTTATATGAGTGGCTAGTGATGCCTTTTGGCTTAGCTAATGCCCCTAGCACTTTTATGAGATTAATGAACGAAGTTTTACATGCTTTCATTAGTAAATATGTGGTAGTTTACTTTGATGATATATTGATTTACAGCAAGTCACTAAATGAACATCTTGGACACTTACTGCTGTTTTCATTGCTTTGAGAGAGACACGTTTGTTTGGTAACCTCGAAAAGTGCACCTTTTGCACCTATCGAGTTTGTTTTCTTGGTTATGTTGTTACTTCGCAGGGAATTGAAGTAGATGAAGCCAAGGTTGAAGCTATAAAAAGTTGGCCAACACCTCAAATGGTCACACAAGTGCGGAGCTTTCATGGGCTTGCGGGATTCTATCGCCGCTTCGTGAATGATTTCAGCACCATCGCTGCCCCACTTAACGAATTGACAAAGAAAGGTGTTCCATTTAAATGGGGGAGAAGCGCAAGAAAAAGCTTTCAACCTTCTCAAAGAAAAGCTCACAAATGCACCATTACTCCAACTGCCTAATTTTGATAAGACTTTTGAACTTGAGTGTGATGCTAGCGGAATTGGAATTGGTGGTGTGCTGATACAAGAAGGTAAACCTGTTGCTTATTTTAGTGAAAAATTGAGTGGGCCTAGTTTGAATTATTCTACATATGATAAGGAGTTACTTGCTCTCGTTCGAACTTTAGAAACATGGTAACATTATTTATGGCCCAAAGAATTTGTTATTCATTCGGATCATGAATCATTGAAACATATTAGAAGTCAAACTAAACTGAACCGTAGACATGCTCGTTGGGTTGAATTCATTGAATCTTTTCCTTATGTCATAAAACACAAGAAATGGAAGGAAAATATGATTGCTGATGCTTTGTCTAGACGGTATACGATGTTGTCTCAACTTGATTATAGAATTTTTGGCTTGGAGACAATAAAAGAACTATACACTTCTGATGATAAGTTTAAAGATGCCCTGTCCAACTTCAAAAATGGAAGGTGTTGGAATAAATTTGTTCTTAATAATGGATTTTTATTTAGAGCTAACAAACTATACGTTCCAGCCAGCTCTGTTCGTCTTTTGTTGTTACAGGAGGCGCATGGGGAGGACTAATGGGTCATTTTGGCGTCAAAAAGACGGAGGACATCCTCGCCAAATATTTCTATTGGCCAAGGATGAGGCGCGACGTTGAGCGCTATGTATCTCGCTGCACTACCTGCATTAAAGCTAAGTCCCGACTTAATCCACATAGTTTATATATGCCTCTTCCTGTACCTAGCGTGCCTTGGGAGGATATATGCCGAACGAAGAAGGGGACCAAGTCAAACAAGAATTCAAGATGGTCTCGTTTTAGAATCAGATTCGGACTGCTGCGATGGTACCAAGTTCAAACGGGCATAACTTTCTCATACGGACTCCGTTTGAGATGCTCTTATATTTCATGGAAAGCTTATAAAGTCTACTTTCCAACGGATCCAACCTCATCTTCAAATTCTATCTGGACCAGCCGCAATCATCAAAACAATCCATATTGGTTTCTAAGTCTGAGTTAAACGAGTGTTGTGCCATCCCTAATTGGGCCCATGGGCCTTGTAATCTTAAGCGTGCGCGTGGGACGTCCCTTCCTGGTCGTCGCCCTATTTAAGAGCCACCGCCTCTCTTATTGCGACTTGGATTTCATTGAATTTTGGTTTAGCCCTTATGCAAACTTCTGTTCTTCAGTTGTGTCGGACGAGCACCTGTCAAGACAGTTTCAGGATCCCAACTTTGTGTCCGCAATACAATTTATGCTTCATTTATATTTCAATGTTAGATTGCTTACGTCCAATTCTTGCTAGTTCTTCGATTGCTTGCAGGAATTGAACTTCGTGTTCAGGTTGATCTCGCCGCCAGCAGGGTCAATAACATCTTGGAGTTGGTTCAGCGATTGCTAAGGCGCAAGCGATGTCGTGGGTTTGTAGTCGGATTGCCAGGGTTATCTCCACCTACCAATCGATAGTTATCAATCTCATCGAAAGATCGGGCACCACGTCTCCCATCAGTCAGACCCTAGTTGTGACAAACGATTACATCGTATCACACTTTTTCTATATAGTGGCAAAATATAATATTACCACAAACATCAATTTTTTATATAGTTACAAGAAAATGTTGATTTTCCTGGTCGAAAGATAGAAATGATTTTTTTTCTCGTATTTGGATATTTACTTGGAAGAACGGAGAGGACTACATAAGAAGCAATTACGGAGATATTGATACTTGCATTTCATTAAAAGAATTGCGAAAATGCTTCTGAGCAGACGACCGATCTAAGATAAAAAAAAACATCGGCCACCCTTCCTGTTCCGACCTGCTACGTCTATGCCTTTCCGCATGCCGCTAGCAGCAATCCCTCTGCATACATGCTGCGGTCCTCCTTGCATGGTGCACACACTCTCTGTCTTCTTATCCTTCTTATTAATAAATTTTAAAATAGTTTTTCTCCTAGACTACTTATTCAATCTATGATTCAATCACATCATTGTATTTGTTGTAATTAAATCTTTGTAACAAAAACTCACATGATTATATTTCTATGTTTTTTTATTTTTTACCATGCATCTTTTTAAAATGTTGTACATGATTTTTCTAGATGTTTCAATAAATATTTTATGATGTTTTACTATTTCATGTGCATATGTTGCATATGGTGCTTTTTCTATGTTTTGATAAGTATTTTATGTTGTTTTAACAATTACAACTCGATGTTTCACACCTAATATAAAAATATTTCAACAAAATCAAGTATTTGCAAATATATTGTATGCTTCATATAATTTTTTCGATGTTTCACTCGTTGAGATACAATGTTTTACATAGTGACTGCCGGTGTTACATCTCTTAAAAACATTATATCGAGTGAGTTGAAATATTTAACCAGACGATAAAATAATTTTATATAAGTGATGAAACAACTCTTTTTTAGGCATATATATATTTTATTAGAATATAGTCGTGTACGATCTTATAATAAAGATTTAATTACAACAAATACAATGCAATTGGTTTGTAAATCAAAAAAATAATTTAAAATAAAAAATGATTTAAAGATTGGGAACAAGTGCGCACGCATACATGCATGCAGCAGCTACTGCTAGTATATCGCACAGAAAGAGAGGGCAGGAATACGGAGAGAGATTGGACGCTTAGCTAGCGTGCAGTGAGAGGGAGAGACAGGGCAGAGGCAGGCCGTGAGGTTGCAGTGGACGCAAGATGGTCACGTTGATCGGACGGACATGAGACGCTCACATCGATCTGACGGCGGCAGACGGTGCCCAACGTTTTGTGTCCGATCGGACATCCGACCCATAATCGCGTCCAAAGAATTGTCGCAACGAAAAATAGTACCACTCCCTGTATTACATGTTTTTTAATGAAATGTCCTCATATCTCAGATGCAGACTTGATAGAAAAAGTAATTACCTGTGACAAAATTTTAATCCTACAGACTATTCATTTGTGGCGTTAAAGATATCGCTGTTCTTTTAAAACTATGGTGATTCAATCGGTGCAAATAATGCAAAGGTGGGAAGTAATTTTGTCACAAGAAATACATAAGTGATTATTCTACTACCACAGGTTTAAATGAAGCCGTGACCATATGAGATCATTTTTGTAAATCAGAGTAGTGACGGTTTAATGGTCACAAGTGTCTATTAAAAGTAGTAAGGTTCGATGTCACCATAAATATCATAAGTGATGAAACTATCGTCACTATATTAAACTTATTGTGACGGTATATATTATCCCTGATGTAACTATATCAGTGTCAGATTTTTCTATCATTAAAACTCATGAATATTTGTGACAAACAAAAAGTCATCACTATGTTATTTATGTCTTGATTATTAGTGATAACCGGTGACGACTTCAGAATTGGCCACATGCGTTTGTTGGTGACGAGAAAAAGACATGTCGTGTCAAAATTATGCACCACAAAAACCAATTCCCCTTGATTCCTATACCCAAAACGAAATCGTCCAATCAGGACTGCATCCAACGGCTCATACCCATGGAGCACATACACCATGAGGCACACCAGGCCTCCAGCCGATAGGACATAGGGTTGTTACTTTGAAATGAGCCTGAATAGTATAAAAATCTCACGCCATCTGACAGGCATCTCCATCAGGAAAGACAACACGTAAATATGACCAAAGTGTATAAGTTCATTATTGTCAGATTTATATCGACGATAAGTATGCTCACTCATCATATGTTTTTTTTGAAATTTTCATCATATGTTTTTGCTAGTAGTATATTAGTATTATTAGAAAAAAATGTCCGTACGTTGCAACGGGAAAAACCACTTTAGACTTGTACGATTTTGGTGTTGTGGACGTGTGGCTAGCTAGCGTCACGCTCACTTCACCCTATCACGAAAATTATGTTACTAGAATAGGCTATTCTCAGTGGTGTGTTTCACTTCACTATTTCCAATACTACCACATAGGATGAAACTATGAATGAAACAACCTGTCTCAATAGAGAGTTTCATTTCACCGTTTCCAAAGATACCCATAGCGTTTAATTACTGCATGAAACTCTCATGAAACATCCATTGAGAATACTCCTTGAGTTTCATCCCAACAATGATGAAACAAAAGTTGCCTCAGTGGGGGTTTCACACAGTTTTCAAGATCTTGGAAATGGGTTGGACTAGTTTCATCCCCATGAAACTTTGTTAATCTCTTTCATCATAAATACCCTGCCATGTCACTAGAATTACTGATGTGGCACGTTATTTATTGCCATGAAACTCCTCATGAAACCCCCACTGAGAATAGCCAAATATACTTTAAAAGGATGGGTGTCTTCAACTTGGTGGACCTTTGATAAAGAATAGTATTAAATGGTCATTTAGCTTAAGTTAATTCAGTTTCACCAAATTGAGCATGGATAGTTAAAAACGATTAGATATTGACTTATTGATATTTTAAACCGATTAGAAATTTAATAAATAATTTAAAAGATAATACTATTTAGAACTAAAGTATTATGAATAGGATAAGTGGCCTGTTATCATCATCAGGCATATGCAGCCTTTGCTGCTCGATCTTGAATATGGCTAAAAGATTGGGTTTTTTACTGTTAATAATTTAATTTTTTTAATTTACAAAACTATTTATTATTATTTTTTTACAGAAATACCCTCTTGCTGCCGTGGGCCAGGGCGGTATTTAAAAACCACCGCGGCCCAGGGCGGCAAATGGCCTAGCCGTCAGTAGGCCGTGACAGCGTGGGCAACCGTTAGCCGGGGGGGCCACGTGGGCTTGCCGCCGTGGCCCAGGGCAGTGAATGCCTCACGGGCCCTCCCGTGAGGCCGGCAGAACTGCAGGGGCAGAATGCAAATTTGCATTCACCGCCCTGGGGGAGGGCAGTTTTTAGCCCTCCCCTATAAAACCCCTTCGCGCACTCGCCGGCGCGTTATTTCCCCCTTCCGCCTCCAGCGTTCGTCCGATAGAGCTGAGACAAAGGAGGAGCAGTACAGCGGCGAAGCCCTCACGGATTTTTGAGCCGAACCCAGGTATTTTTTGCTCTCCCTCCGTCATGTAGTCAATTTTTTAGACAAGTGTTAATTAGTATTAGACGCGTAGTGTAATACCCGACATAGTATGAAAATATTAGCGGTTTAGCATAACCATCGTTAGTGTTAAATTTATTTGACCGTACTAGAAGAACATAGCGGACAGGTAGTAAATTGTAGATATTTTAGAAATAAATATGCTCTGCTATGGCCATCGTTGGTATACGTCATTTCGACACGTTAGATAAACCTAGCGTATAACTTTATTAGCGCCACTGAGTTAGTTTGTAAAATATAAAAATGGTAATAGTTTGACTCATACCTATAGCCTTTTTATGGAACGAATATTGATTAGTACAGATTAATAACTGTAGTGAAAATCTTTTTTGTCAACAGAAATGGCAAATAGAGTTGTATTCGCGATATATCACGGTGAAGGAAATGTCAGAGAAGGACAATATGTGGTAGATTTATCGGAGTTCAGCGTAGCACAAAAGGGAATTATAGCTCCAGCTGAGAGAAGTTTTCCTGGAGTTTGCAATTGGTTAATGAGGGGATTCGAAGTAGATCCTCAAGTAAATGCAATTACGGTGTACGCACTGGTTAGCTGGGCTGTGGAAGGTTTTTGGTGAAAATTGATGCCAATAGATTCAATAGCCAGCTGGGTATTTTTTATGGAGAGTGCACTGCAGCGAGGATGGGCACCTAGCATCCTAGTGGTAGTGCATGATAGGGTCAGCATTGATCAGGCTGGTCCAAGTACAGCGGAAGGGCCCGATGAAACAGGGGAGCAAAATAAGGCAGAAGACGAGGGTGCCGGAGAGAAAGGAGGCCAAGAAGACATGGGACCGGGGGGGTTTGCAGATGAAGGGGAGAGACACCCAGATCTAGTACAGGAGATGGAAATTGAAGACTCAGAACCTGAGCATATTGAGGATGATAATTCTTCGGAGGACGATGTATACCCGGTAGAATGGGACAACGAGGACTTCTCCGGACTCGTTGTCTCAGAGGGGCACACCGTGCCATGGGAGTATCGGCAGAATAAAGTGGTGTAAGGCGCTAGGTACGCCGAAAAAGTACAGTTGACAGAGGCTGTGAAGATGTGGGCCGTGTCACTTGGGAGGGAGTTCTGGGTATCAAAGTCACCAGATCAGTGTACGAAGTGAAATGTGCAAGTTCAAGCGATGGATGTCCATAGAGGATATACGCATCCAGGAAGAAATATGACGACTATTGGTCCGTGTCAATCGTGACAGAGCACAACTGCCATCTTCCGGGTGTTCAGAAGTACCACAGGAACATATCATCTGCATTCATCGCTTCAGAGTTGTATTATGTTGTTGTGGAGAACCTCTGGTTCGATCCCAAGTCAATTATCAGGCGCATCGAAGAGAAGTACAAGTACACCATTACATATGCCAAGGCATGGAGGGCCAAACAGAAGATAATTGAAAGGAGATTCGGCAATTTTGAAGCTTCTTACAATAATTTGTCTCGCCTACTAGAAATCATCTGTACGAGGAATCCTGGCAGCTACTCCGAAATCAAAACTTTCCCATCGTTAGCAAATCCTGGGCAGAGCGTCCTTCAGCGGGCCTTCCTCTCTCTGCAGGCGTGCATGTTTGCATTTCTTCATTGCAGGCCCATTCTCTGCATCGACGGTATGTTCCTAACTGGAAAATATAGAGGGCAAATGTTGACGGCAATCGGAGTAGACGGGAACAACCAAGTGTTGCCTGTGGTCTTTGCCTTCATCGAGAGCGAGAACACATAGAGTTGGTACTGGTTTCTAAAGCTGGTTAAGGAAAAGGTGGTGGGGATGAGGCCAGAGGTATGTCTCATACATGACCGTCATGCAGAGATGCTGCATGCAATTGAGGAGCTGCGCAGACAAGAGATACCCTTCGATGTGGGAAGATGTAAAGAGTAGATGGTGCATGTGTCATATGGGCGCAAACTTTTATAAGCAGTTCAGAAACAAGGAGCTGATGGCCATGTTCAAACGTTTGTGCGCCCAGAATCAACAGAAGAAGTTCAATGAGCTGTGGAGGAGACTTGATGAGCTGACAGCCAAACATAGAGGCGAGAATTCTGCAAGACCCGCAGCTAGAGGTGTTGACGGCCCTGAAGCTCTATGTGCACTTCCCACCGATGACGGTGCATTCAGAAGGAGGCCCGGTTCCTCGGTTAGCAGATTTTCGCAGTGGATCGAGTACGAGCCGAAGGAGAAATGGGCATTGCTGTACCATGAAGGTGGAGCAAGGTACGGCATAATGACCACGAACCTTGCAGAGGTCTACAACTGGGTCATGCGTGGTGTGAGGCAACTCCCCCTTGTTGCCATCGTGGAGTTCATCCTACATAGAACACAGACGTACTTCCACGATAGGTGTAGACAGAATGGCCCATCTATGGCCGATGGAAACCTTTGGTTCGGCACCAAAATGACAGAGTACCTTGAGGAGAAATACAAGAAGGCAAGAGAGCACCGAGTCCGAGTGCAGGGTACACGAGAGCGTAGATTTGAGATATTGTGTACCGACAAATCCAGGCGTGGCATATTCGCAAGGAAACCTATGCAAGAGTGTGTCCTAAAAGAAGATGGGATATGCAAGTGCTCTTGCCGGAAACCAGGCTTATACCACAAGCCCTGTTCTCATGTCATTGCCGCTTGTGGGGAGTGCGGCATTGATGAACGTCAATATGTGTCCCCGTACTTTAAAAAGGAAGCAATCATGCATACATGGAGTACCGAGATTTTTGGTTTCGGCATCGTCGGCACTTTCACTGAAGACACAAGCCCAGTTTATTACATCCCTGACCTAACGAAGGCAAGGAACAAGGCAGGCCGCCGTCGGACACGGAGGATTCGCAATGATATAGACAAATCCGAGGCCGGTGTTAGCGCTAAACGTTGCAGTAGGTGTGGAGAGGAGGGACATACCTACAAGAAGTGTACGAAAAACGCCGAGGCCCCAATGCAGCGGAAGTTCCTGTGGAAGGATCAGGCGCCGATGGAAGGCGGCCAACTGGGGAAGGCACCACTGATAGGCAGTGTCATCGCAGGCGTCCTCGTGCACCTTCGGGTTATGTTGTGTAGTATAGCCGCTGGTTGCTGATGTAATCTCCCTGTAATGTGTACCAATCTGCATGTATTGCTATCTGATTTTCGTTTTATTGTGGGTCAGATCGGCGTGTCATATCTATTGTCGTCCGTTGAAATGTGCTCTTTGTTTTCACTTTGCCAGTGCTGGCCTTTTAAAAATACTTTGCTGTCTGTTAATTTTCTGACTGTAATGCACTATGTTTAATTAAGCTAATCCGTTCCGCTTCTTTTTCCTTGCAGGTATGGACTACCAGACGCCTGAGCTGCTGGATCACGCCACCGATCAGACCCATCGGTCGTTTCTCTCAGCGGTGCAGAACCTCCAGCTTGGTACCTTACGTCCTTGACCTTCTAGGCGACTCCTTCCGTGGACCCTCGGTTCATGACTAGGTACGTACGAACGTTGTACTGTGAAGCTGTATATGTGAACTTACTAACTTGCTTTGTTTTGATTGTCAGGTTGCGGGAGGCAAGCCTTCTGCCGTTGTGTAGGCTGGTAGCAGCCTCAGTGGACCCGAATGACCCGACGAAGAAGTGGGGTATTGACCGGTCGCTAATCACAACTCTTGTGGACCGGTGGAGACTGGAGACGCACACCTTCCATCTCCAATGTGGTGAGATGGCCCCCACGCTGCAAGACGTCAGCCTCCTCCTTGGGCTGCCTCTAGCCGGCGATCCGGTGGGCCCAGTTGACGGGCTCCAGGTGTGGCGAGACGACATCCTGCAGCGGTTCGCCTCGGTTCACCGTGCTCTGGGGCTTTCCCCCGTCGGCGAGATCTCCCCGTACACGCATGCGGGCCCCCCTCAGGCTTGGGTACTGAGCTACACGGTAAGAATGCTTTCTTTTTGTTTTATGTTCGTCCTTCAGTCCGTACTAGAATTACAGTGTCAACTTTCTTATATGTTACTGCAGTCTGATCAGCTAGACCCGGAGGCCGACGCGTACTCACTGCAGAGGAGCCTGGAGGCGTACCTGTTGTGGCTGTTCGGGTGGGTGATGTTCACCAACTCGCACGGCCACGCAGTCGACAAGGGCTTGATCCCTTACGCGAGGGAGATAGCCGATGCCGAGGACGGTGCTGTTCTCCAATACAGTTGGGGATCGGCAGTCCTTGCCGCCATGTACAGGGGTCTGTGCGACGGCTGCAGGAAGACCGACCCAGAAGCGGTCTTCACGGGTTGTCCACTCCTCCTACAGCTCTAGGCGCCAGAGCGGTTCGCGATCGGCCGCCCCGTGGTGGACCACAGTCCGTACGAGCCGATCCTGTACGTGGATGTCCCACCGGAGGACTATCCGACGATGGGGACGATGTGGTGTCGTCATGAGGTATGTTCGGTGTTAGAACCGTCTCGGTTTTTTATGTTACTTGGACTAACGAGAACTCTTTACCTGTTTGTAGCGTCGGTACGCTCACGTGCAGGTGCAGAAGTCGTACCCAGACTTCGTCATAGAGTTCGACAGGATCACGGACGACGACGTTGTCTGGGAGCCGTACAGCGCCGAGGCGGTGATGGCGCGTGCACCGCTTGGGTTGTCGTCCCTCTGCACCAGGGACCAGGCGTACTGGCTGACGATGACGCCGATGCTGTTTGACATTTCTGTCGAGCCGCACTGCCCGCAGCGTGTGATGCGGCAGTTCGGTATGCGCCAGACCTTTGGCCAGTCACAACTCCAGGCCGTACCGCAGCACGTTCACAGGTATGTGTGGAAATGAATATTCCGTATTATTATGCATTGTGTCACCGGTTGTGCTCTGTAGGTTAAATCGGCATGGCCAGGCCGCCGGTAGATTGTGGAGACCCACCGTCATCGAGTACATCAACGACTGGGTCATAGCCACGAAGGACGTCATCACGGAGATCCACCCCCACACAGCCGACATGTACGAGCAGTACCTTTCCTGGTACTAGCCCCGTACCAGACTACGGGTGACGTTCACTCCCGGGGCTCCACAAGCGCACGTCGCGGGGGTGCGAGACACATACCCGACACACCGCGACCAGGACTACTTCCGCGCGGTGAGTCAATGGTTTTCATACTATTTTCAACGGTAGTTACCACGCGCAACTAACCATGCATGTCCTGCTGAACAGCGGATAATGCTAGGCAGGTCGACACGGAGCTCGGCCTACTGTGCCAGCGCCTCGAGGCTGGCATCCCTCTCACAGAGCAGGAGCAGACGATCACGTTCGGCCGGATGCGCAACACGATGCGCTCGGTCGTCCGTGCTCTGACTTGTCGCTGTTTCGATGCAGCCCTATCGATGCAGATACATATGCGAGGTCCCTATGGTGAAGGGACATCGGTAGGAGCAGCGGGTTCTGCAGGGGCCAGTACGTCGTGGGGAGCAGGTCCTTCTGATACCGCCGGAGGATCGAGGACGGCAGCCTGTCTAGATCGTACCATGAATGAATCGCCCGCTTTTTTAGGAACCGGTGACTAGAACGAGCGGATACATTGTACTGCTCACAAGTTGTATCCGTTGTTGTATTTCGTACTATGGGTGTCGCATTCATCATGCCGCAATGCGAACGGCTCGCATCTAGCTAATATCACTATGCTATTGTACGTGCACTGCGTTAAGTATCGACCGAGTGGATCATGAATAATACAATATATCGTTTCCCAATGTCAAATTAAAAATCATTCAGTACGTACATTGCGCAAAAATTTGGGAAAAAATTCATAGGCCCTAACATTCTGCTCGCCTGGGGGTCCTAAGCCCCTCACGTAAAACGGACCGGCCTATTACCATGTCATTAATTAAGTATTACTGAAAATAAACTTGAAAAAATGATCAGTACGATTTTACAAACCAACGCCCACCATCGTCGGATTATAAAAAAACTTCAAAAAACATACCCTAAACCACGATTAAAACTAAATTTTGTGAAGCGTGTAGGCGAAAGACGGGGAGGAGTGGATTGCGAGTGCCGATCCGGACATACGAGGAGTGGAATGTGAGTGGCGATCCGGAAATACCCTCAGTTTGACAAGTTTTCTTCACGACGTAAACAATCTATGATATTTGGTTTTTTTTTGACATCGACCCAATAAATGCAATGGCACAATAAATAGAATTTGAATCTAATTTTGAGAAATAAATTTTCAAAATTTTTGGGGTTAAAAATTAGCAAGAAAATAAGACAGAAAAATTAGCAAGAAAATTTTTAAATTTGGTAATTTGCAAATGGCTGCAGGGGGCCACGAATGCATTTTTGCGTTCGGCCCCCTGGAGCCATTCGCCGCCGTGGCCCAAGGCGGCAATGCCACGTGGCCCCCGGCCCGCTGACGCCATGGGCCACCGTCACGGTCTGGTGACGCCGCCGTGGGCCCCGGCCATTTGCCGCCCTAAGCCACGGCGGTTTTTAAATGCCGCCCTGGCCCACGGCGGCAAGAGTGTATTTCTGCAAAAAAAAATTAAAATTTAGTTTTGTAAATTAAAAAATAAATTAAATTATTAACAGTAAAAACTCAAAAGATTGTTACATAAAGAAAGATTTACGTGGATTTACTAACAGCCTGTTCGGGACTGCTTATTCCACCGGCTTCTTTTTTTCATTTTCCGCGTGCACGCTTCCCAAAACGATAAACGGTGTGTTTTTTTAAAAATTTTCTATATGAAAGTATCTTAAAAAACAAATAGATCCATTTTTTAATTTTTTAATAGTAAATACTTAATTAATCACGTGTTAATAATATTTTTCGTTTTACGTGCGGCTTATTTAAGCCGTACCTTCGGCCGGAACGTACAGGCCCTAAATGCGCCTGGGGAAGCATGGCACATGGGCCTAACGCAGGGGAACGGGTTTGGTCGAGTGGGAGAGGGACCGATCGGAATTTCCCCTAGAAACAGATGAAGTGAAGGGAGTCCCCGATTAGATGTCACGCGTGTGTGAGCGACCACGCGAACGAGGCCAGCGCGGGCACAGACGAAACCGCGTGTGGACTGTGAATCGGACTACGTACCAAAAAAATGAGTCGCTCACGAGGCCAGCACGGGGACAGACGAAGCCGCGTATGGACTGTGAATCGGACTACGTAACAAAAAAAATGAAGGAACAATTGTGTTTTTATCCTACTTTTATACATAATTGTAATTTTACCTTTATTTTTTTTGGGTCTGTGTTTTTTCCCTTATCTTTTTAAAATGAAATTTCCGTTTGTCCTCTACTTTGGATAGATGTTTGGTCGCTCATAGCTTTTATATCTTGTAGAGATAAAAGTAGAGATGTTTGGATAAAAGCTCATTCCGGAATGGATAAAAGCTACTAAATAGGTTTTCCCTCACGGTACTTGTACGCTATCGGTCATTGAGGAATACTTAGGCTTAGAGGGTGGTCCCCCTTTCTCGCGTAAAAGCGATCATCATTCGAACACGCCGTGTTTTACTGGGAAGGATCGAACCATGGGAACGAATGAACAGGGCTATCACCTTCTTTGGCCGGATCTTCCAATCTTTTTAGAAAACCAGTTCACTGCGCGCCCCACCCCGTCATCAGTCTTGTGTTGCCTATGCTTGCGCCCCAAAACGGTTGCTGACTTTGTACAACTCCGTAGGGCGCGCTACAGCAACACAGCCTACGCTTGCTGCTTGCTGGTTTTTCCATCATCCAATCCACAACAAATCGAATGAAACCGCTTCGGATTTCTTTGGATGAAAACCCTTGTTCCGCTCTCGCTCGCCGCTACTAACGGGGTCTCGGTTGATTTTCCTTCCTTTAGCTACTCAGATGTTTCAGTTCGCTAAGTTTGAAAAGTCCAAAGAGCGCAGACTAGCCACGGAGCTTGGATACGGTTTCCCGATCGGAGATCCATGGATCACAGACGCTCTCTCTCCCCATGGCCTTTCGCCTCTGAAAGCGTCCTTCCTTCTCAATGCCCGGGCATCCATCCAATGCATGATTTTCGATAGCGTCGAACATGAGCAGTAGACTGAACACCCACACAATCTCGATTTGACACAGCAACACTTTCCACCTCTCTTCCTTCCCTTGGATCAGATAGGAAATCCTCACTTTTCCAAGACAGAAGAGAAGCACTTCTGGTGCCATTCTTTACGTAATAAAAAGGCCTATCAGAGAGGGACTGAACACTTGTTTTGATCTATGAAGAGTTGAGTTGCTACCTCGAGGTGTCGACTTAGCTATTTGCCGAGAAATAAGCACAGCCTTCTACCCATTATGTCGACGATTAGGTAGAGCTCTTACGGGGGCTAGGTTACCAGGATACGACCGTTCCGCAATAGAACATGGCACTAATGTATCCCCTAAGGTCCCAGCACCTTTTGATCAATACCGAAATCATAACATTAACATTTCTATATGATATGATAATTTTAGATTGCTCTCCCGGACCTGAGTAGTAAGTGTTGACTCATGCGAGTCACTCCTTCTCCGCTTTTACTTCTTGGCTGGCTTGATGCTCAGTCTGGCCAATGGGATGATCCCCTTTTCTCTACTTTGTTTAGCTTTGCAAATGATACTTTTTCTTTTAGGCGACTTCGAACCCCATATTCATACCACTTTCCCACCTATGTATTATTGAATAAAAGACAAACCAACCGTAGGAATCTCTCCGAGGGTAGTAGGTCGGGGGAGCACCTTCCCTTTGCCTTATGGGACCCTCGATCATACTCTTTTCTGATAGCCGGAAAGGAATGACCTAACTTACCACTGAGTAGGCGCCCTTTTTCTTTTCCTTCTAAACTAGCTGCTCTCGCTCTACCAGTTCGTACTGAACTTTCACTTGAATTTATTTAATTTATAGGCCATTATCCGTTGGATCAAAATCAATATCATAATCAAGTAGATAATGCGATGACTGCCTATCCCTTTCGAGAAGGAGTCCTTTTTCCGATACTTACTATTGGGGTAGGCTAAGGTTACATAGATTGTCTCGTATCTCTCCCCTGTCCTCTCGAGCTGATGACTAAACCGACCCACCTATGACGAGAGGATCAACCACTGCCATAGAAAGAGCAGCGACTAACTAAAACCAAGGAATCCATCATCTGGCGTATTGGCAATGGGCGAATTGTCCGGGTGTGGCGTGATCCGTGGATTCCCAGAGCCAGCACTCGATGACCTACGGGAGCCCAAGGCCCCTGTCGCATAATCAGGGTTGCCGGGTTACTAAACGCAGAAGGGCGGTGGAATGAAAACCTGATCCGTGCGACGTTCAACCAGGAGGACTGCGCGGCAATACTGAGAACTAAAACCGCACCAAGTCTGGGCGAGGACTTTATTGCGTGGCACCCGGAGAAGTCTAGCAGGTTCACTGTAAAAAGTGCCTACAAGTTAGCCGTGGAGCTGACACTAAATGAAGCTCTGGCCTAGGGGCTACGAGTGGAAGACCTGACGGTGAAAGGCCAATGTGGAATCACATCTGGAAATGCAAGGTGCCTTCTAAAATGCGGATATTCGCATGGCGTCTAGCAAACAACGGCCTGCCAACCCAGGAAGCGAAAAACAGAAGGAAGATGGAGAGGAGTCAGAACCTTGTCAGCCATACGCTAGCTAATTTTGCTAGAACTAGCAACCACACCGAGGTGTGGGTAGGCCATGCTGACAATTGTGTCTCCGAGTTGATTCGGATCCACGTTGATGTGAGTCTCTTCCCTGTGTTGGGTGGTGCAGGTTCAAATCGTGCTTCTGTTGTTGGGTCTGAAACTTTCTCTGCAGAAGAAACGCCATCTATTTTTCTGGCGCTGTTTGCTTTTTGCCAGAGGGTCTCTGCGCGCCTCTTTGACTGGCTGCATGGACGCACTGGCCAAACGCTCTGTGTGGTTTGGTTCTTGTCGCTCGTTCTGCAGGTTTAGACGGGGCGAGTTGAATCCACTTGTTTCTGCTCGATTACGGTTGTCAATTGTTGTCAATATAATTAACCTCACTTGTGCTGTGCGCTGTGGTAGTAGAACTCTGATCAGAGCCGTTTCTTGCTTGCTATTGATGTTTCTGCTAATTGGAATCTGCTTACCGCGGTTAGGATGCTGTGTTTCTTTTTTCCCTTTTGTGTTTTTTGTCTGCCGGTTCCATTTGCGTGAAAGTTTTTGGCCTTCTGAACGGAGCAACTGCCCTCTGGCCTCTGCAGCAGCCAGACGCGCAGCCTGCAGCGCTGCAGCCTTGCATGATTCCGGCAAGACAAGGTTACTGATTTAAACCTGTTGTTCTAGGTCATTTCCCTTGAGGAAGAAACTAGGCCTTTGCGAGCTGTAGATAGAAACATAAATGGCACTAGTCAAACTAGCGATACAGAACCGTATAGAAATGGCCTGTTTTCAGCGCCATAACGCTGGTGAAATTCCATTTGAAGAAAATAGGCAGGGAAAGTTGATTCCTGGCGATAGAACAGATCAGACGCCTCTCTGATCTGTTCAGTGTGGCAGATGGTCCCTCTTTAGTACAATCATAATTACAGGATTAGGTATCTTTCTTTTGCTGTTCCCTACTTGGCATCCTTTCTTTTCCACGAGTTCACTTATCAAGCTTTGCCTTTCCGGGACGAGACAAGTTCTTGCTTCCGGCTTTTCTTAACTAGAGTTTTTGCCCAGGATTACGAATAAAAAACTACCAATAACGGAATCCATAATACCTCGACTGCTAGAAAAGTACATTAGCCAAATCCAAGCCAGCCTATCCTTTCATAAAACCAACCAAGAGGCGATGGCACCCCTATAAATATATAAAATATTGTCCGAGTGGTACTGGCCAAAGACTTGAGCTTCAAAGGACGAGAAGGCAATGGTCGGTAGACTGTTCCCGCGTAAATGCTAGGCGTAGGAATTCTATCGAGTACTGTGGGAAGGTACTCACGCTAAACCGACAGTGACGCTGGCTCCATACCGGATAATGATTGGTTTGGCAAGGCAATTGTCATTGGTACCACTGATGAGTAATATTTCACAGTGGTTAGTTAAGCTATTCCCTAATAGGGTTTAGTAGACTGGACAGCTGACTGAGCTAAGGAATAAGCAAACAAGCAACTCCAAGAGCTCAAGCCTAAAGCCTTAGTAACGTAACGCGCATCCTCATTGCTGCTAGGAGAAAAGGTATATAACTTCTCAGAAGGCAAAGAAAGGCCTTACGTTTAGATTCATTTCCTTTATTGCCTAGGGCTTGGCTTATCAGAACTGATAGGATAATTCCTTGGGCTTGGTTACTCTGCTCCCTACAAAATAAAGAGCGTCAGTGCTGCGTTCGTTCCTGATTCCTGATCCCCTTACTTTGCTGACACTGAAGCCAATACCAATTGTCAGTAGCCTCGCCATCTAAGGTCTGTCTCTTAAGAATCAATTCCTTTAGAGGATTCCTCAATCAGGAAATCCGGATAGTGAAGACAGGAAAACTCAAATACGAATGAAAGAAGTAGGACTTCTTGAATCCGGACTACAATCTTCAGACTACGAGTTCCCTTCTCTAAACTACTTGTCTCATTGGGAATACCCTCTTATGGAGGGCTAGATTCCGTAGTGGAGTTGACTTAGCTAAATTAGCAACTTATCGATCTGCTGTAGCTTTTAAAATCCACTCTAACTGAACTATGTTAATTATGGAATACCGCCTATCCTTAGAAAAGGAGATTGTCCTTGTACTTGCTCTCTCATTCCCGGGAGTCCCATTGAAATGTGGGACTCCCTGGCAGTACGGTGCTGAATTCTCTGGCTTTTCTAGCACGCACGGCCTTTTTCATATAGCACCAGGATGATTAAGACTTTTCATAAGAACGAGTGAAGCTAATACTTTCTTTGCTGTGCTATCTCAAGAGTTTAGCTTTGAGAGTTGGAAAGGAAATAGGGCGGTGGGTAAGGCCTATTTCAGAATTTTGTTGGGTGGGTGGTACTATAACGGGTGACTGAGGTCCATCAAAACTGTAGGTGCATTCGTCTAGTCTAAAGGGCAGACCCTTGAATTCACTCTGCCTCTTTCGGGCAACTGCATTCAACCTTACTGTCTGTGGGGCTTTGACTATGGTGGCTCTCCTTTGACTCTAACCTCTGCCTACCTATAGTTTCACTCCAGTCGCTTTCTTCCTTTCCCTTTCTCTCAATGGATTTGAAATCTCGAATCATTCGTATTTGATCTATAGCACGTAGGTTCGTTCCCACTAAAACTTAAGCAGCTCTATCTATAGAATGCCATGGTGTAGGAAATGCCTCTTCTCATTCTATCAAGCTAGGAATAGGCATGGTACTTTCTGTTTATTTTCAGCACTAGACTCCACATCAGGATAAGCTTCTTTCTATTAAAGAAATGTCGATTTCCCTCTGTTTGAGTAGGCCTCGCGATTATACGCATGAAGGGTAGTAAAGCGAGTTATAAGCTCTTTTCCTCTAAAGAAAGTAGGCTTCTAGCAAGGCCAACTCTATCCTGCTCATCCCATGCTTATCATTTTCACAGATATGAATTCAATGTCATATGATTAATTGAAAATGGTTTTCTCCTCCGAATTTACACCCAAAAGGGATATATATAGCCTTATAGTACCTCAACCCAGAAAGCCTTACACACACTCTGATGGGAATCTTAACCTAGAGTTATTTTATAGATATTACATTTCTAGATATAGGCAAATATAGGTGTTACAAATCCTAGAGGCATATGACCAGCCGCTGCTATTAGTATAGGGTTCAGCAATACTTGTGAGCCATGGATTAATAAGATTCTAGGGCCCTAAAGGATGGATCAAGCATTATTGAAGGAATAGCTCGCCCCCCGGGAGAGTATAGATGAATGCTTAAGCAAGGGCGTCTAAGCGTGCATGTACACTGTTTTTCATGCCACAACACATCGGTGAACCGGAGAGAGCTGAAGAGAAGGGAAACCCCAGAGGCAATTGACCATTTGGTTACAGCCGCTAATTCGGCATTTGTACTGTCACCCATTTCTCGAAAGGGAAAAAACATACTTAACAATTCGATTGGCAAGGGATAGATCGATTGCAATATCAGTATCATACAAATAGAAATAGACATGAGTACATGAATAAGGAAACGCTAAAGACACAGTAGGGCTGTCAGAAGCGTCAATGCAGACGCCAATGGGTAAATCAGATCCATATCCACTCCACATTCTTCAGATAGCAGTCGATTCCTGATCGTCCTCGCTTCAAACTCCGTAAATGAATGATACTCCTTCCCCGGTCCATTGCTCGGGTGTGATTACCAAATCTTCTTTGAAGTGTTGGATGCGGGTCATCGATCTTCCTATCGGTCCAGAGTTAGAGTGCCGCCAGCTTGGGAAAGAAAAAGTAGAGATTTTTGTTTGTTCATATCACGATCGGAACTCAGATGTAACTCTTCTTCTTGAGTAGGGGGAAAAGGACACCTATCACGCGGTCATGCCTTGAACGATATACCTCCTATCGTATCACTCTTACGAATAATTCTCGTAATACACTGCTAAGAATAGGTGTCCTTTCCCACCTACTCAAGGAAGAAGAGTTACATTGAGTTCCATTCGTGATATGACAGAACAAAATCTTACTCTCCAAGCTGCATACCACCGATAGAAGATCTGACCCGCACCAAACAATCCAAAGAAAACACCACCCACAAAAACCAAAAATAAGTCGGGGAACCGCCAGTAAAGAAATTAATAAGCTTTCTAATAATAGCTACGCGGAGTCTCCAATAGCGTTCTTAAGCGTTGGTTTTCTTTGCGGGCATCGTAATGGATTGGTGGGTTTCGTTGCCTCTATTTTTTAATAGGTACGACATACTTGCCTGAATCCTGAACGCATAGTTGTCTTTAGCTTGAACCGCCTCCTGTGAGTCTAAAAACTACTGATACCTTTAGCAGAACAGGAAAAAGAGGAAAAGCATTTAGCTTGGGAAAGGTCTTTTTTTAGGTCTATTTTCGTACTAGTTCTATCCAGCTATGAGCCGAAAGTAGTCACTTTCTTCAATCGCGGTTGCCTGAATCTTCTCTCTTCGGTTACTCAGTGGAGTGAGTGTAACGGCCCTGTTTCCAGGCCAGTAAGAAACTATTTTTCGCTAAAAACCCTAATTTCAAAAAAAAAACTTGGATTCTTTGTGTGTGCTTAAGGACTAAGTGCCGTTAGATCTCAGATCCAGCTCCCTTTGAAACTCTAAATCCATCGATCCCAAAACTCTTTCCGATCCGAGACTTGAAATTTTGAGCAGTTCGATTGTCTCTCTCAAAACCCTCGGAAAAATTCAAATCTAAACCCCCTTCGAAATATTCCTTCAGAAGCTTTTATTCACTCTCCCAAAAAATACCCAAACAAGGCGAGAGTTCGAATTTTTGCAATTCGAAAGCCCTTCGATAAAACTCTTTCGAAATCATCCGTTGCAGCTTTCAGTGAAATCTCTTCAATTTTGTTCCTGATCTCAAAAATTCAGATTTTCATCTGAGAACTCCCTTCCCGCAACTTGTCAAATTTATATATTTCCAAAGTCCTCAAATCCCAAGAATTTAAATTCAAAGTTTCTAATATTATCAAGATACTCCAATTCTATTCCATTACAAAATTCCCAAAGTGAAATCAAATCCAGTCCCCTTTTTGAATCTCCTTCTTTTCTTATTCCAAATTATATCCAAATATCCATATATAATGATATATACGCCCAAATCCCATCTCAGAAACACCTCTCAAAAGTCCCCACAAATTTCCCTGAGCTCATAGTCTCGAATTTACAAAATTTAATTCGAGACCGAACCCCACAACCTTTTTGAACCCTCCCTTCCGAATCCCTTCGGACCTGGGGCAAGAAGCCCGTTAAATTCTCCGAACCGGCTTTGACCCTCCCTCCGAACCTATATATATACATATCTATATGTATATGATCAGAGTCTCTATTCAAAGCCTCTTGATTAAAATTCCTGAAAGTGGTTTTTATGAGCCAAGCATCCAATCCCAAAATAAAATCTCCTTTCAAATTC
Source organism: Oryza meyeriana var. granulata (assembly GCA_003991445.1). Taxonomy (NCBI): domain Eukaryota; kingdom Viridiplantae; phylum Streptophyta; class Magnoliopsida; order Poales; family Poaceae; genus Oryza; species Oryza meyeriana. Next base: position 203,770 of record RYFJ01002209.1, read on the forward strand.
CCTACAAATCCCTCAAATCAATTTCTGGAAAAATGTCAAAGCCTCCTGTATCGCTTGGGCCTCCCTCATCTCTCTCTCTCCCTGTTCTGAACCAGCTCGGCCTCTGTCGCAGCCAGCCGAAGCCGGGACCCACCAGCCAGGCCGCCAGCCGCGCCCTCGCTGCCCGCGCCCTCTCGCGCTCGCCCGCGCCCTCGCTCTCGCCCGCGCCCTGCCACGTGCCACTCCCCGGCCTCGCACCCCGCGCGCACGCCGCGCAGGTGCCTCTTTTCCGGACCCCGTCGACCACAGCGAGCACGCAGGCCGCCCGCGCCCGCGACAGCCCGTGCCCGTGCCTCTCCAGCCCGTGCCCGTGCCTCCAACCCGTGCCCCTCCAGCCCTGTGCCCGTGCCCCTCCAACCCGTGCCCTCCAGTCCGTGCCCTACTCCGTGCCCAAACGCCGCCGACATGTGGACCCGCACGTCGGACCCGTCCCCTACCTCGCGCCTCTCCCTTTTCTCTCTCATCTCCCGAACCTTCTCGCCCATCCCGAGCCGGCCGCTGCTCCTTGCGCACGCCCATCACCCCGGGCCCGACCAGCCAGCGGCACGGAGGCCGAACGCGCGCGCGCCCCGCGGACAGCCGGTCGTCGTCGTTCTTCCCGACGTCGATCTCTCTCTGCTTTCTCTCTCTTTCTCTCGATCCTTCTCTTCTCTCTTCCCAACCGTCCTGTTAACGCAAAATTTGGTAAGGACCTGTATCGTATTCGGTCAAGAGGACGGTTGCAGTCGGAATAATGGAAATTGATCCAAGAAGCAGACCGAGTCTGAGAAGGAGCCGTGAGACCGTGCGTGCAGTTAATTACTATAGTTATTTAGGAAAAGGTTTATCTCTTTAGGAAACCTGACCTCGTGTCCGGTCAGGCTCGTTAGTGCTTTCTGTTATAGATAGGAAATCATATATCGTCTGTCCTATAAGGACTCTGTAAACTCGGGATATATATATCGTATGCCCGGGGATCTTGTAATCTATCACAACGATCAATACAAAATTCGGCGCATCGCCACCCCCTTCGACGGGATCCTGCTTCTCGAGCCGGGCTGCATCGGTTAGGTCCGAACTCCTGCGAGAGGGTAAGTCTCGTCACACCGACTACCAATCGGCTTTAGGACTTCCTCGGTTAGGTCCGATATCTAGTCGGTTTTATGGTAGTCGGCTTACCACCGATATATTTACTTTATCTATGGCTGCATCAGTTCAGTTTGATCTCATAGATTGATTAGGTATATACATCACGTAGTTGCACAGATTGTATCGACTTACTGGGGAGCGATTTATCATTCAGTTCGTGCTGCATCGGTTAGTCCGACCTACTGACTGTCTAACTGCTAGTGATAAGTCAATCCTGCTGAGCCGATGCATTGTGTGCAGGCGTTTTATCGGAGTGTATAGCCGATAAGTTATTTTCATCCACAATCGCATTATATCTATCGACTCATTGAAGCATTGTTATCATTGTCGGTCTGTGCTGCAACGGTTAGGTCCGATCTACTAGACTGACGATAATAGCTTACTCTTAATAAGCCGATAGTGTTGTGCGATGGTGTTATCGGAGTGCTTAGCCGATAAGTTATCTGTTAAAGCCGATTACATTTTATTCATGTGTTTTATCCTGTGTTCGCTTTGGTAAAGCAGTCGGCTAGTTATCAATTAATTTCCATACAGGTTTACGTTATCGCATATTTTATTATTTGTTTCTTGCCTTATTATTGTTCACAATCGGCTAAGGATAAGCCGATGGGGTTCACTCTGCCGATCCAAGCACAAGTATAAGCAAGTTCCCGGCACGACCCCAGGTAAGGGCCCGGGCATGACCCTGGGTAAGGACCAGTGCATTGAGCCCAGAGGTAAGGGACCAGTATATGGGCCCGGGTAGCGTACGTAGATCTCGGGAGCAAGGGCCCGGGTGTGGCATACCTTCATTAAAACAACACCAGTAACATTAAAATCATGATCAGCTAGGATCTATTTGATTCACTTATGTATTATAAAACTGCTTATTTCATCTAGCATAGCCGGTTTTGAATATTCCTTCGGATGATCGGCTAGCATGATACTTTATTTATTAAATATATATTATTGTTCTTGCCGTTCATCGGATCCGGAGCGATGTGTAAGTGCTACAGTGTGCATCGGCCATCGGCTGAATGAAACGAGTCTAGATCGGCTTCCAGCCGATTGGCTCATTGATCTAATATTTTCCTCCTTGTCAATTACAGGGTCAAATTGACTGGCACGCCCTACGAACCTCAAACTTTAGGACCTGCACTGGAGTGAAGCAAATCTTCCCAGGCCTCGCGTGTTCACCCAGACGCCGAACCAAGACCCGGCGATTTCGGGCGTCAAACACGCTTTTGGCACGCCCGGTGGGACACGAAGTTTTAAGCAGAATTCCAACAAACATGTTGTTGCAATCAAGATTTCAACATGGCTGGGAAAAGAAGTCAAGATGGACAACGTAATTCCGGTCACCATGGAAGATCTTAACTTGAAGAACAAAAACAGCAAGTTTGAACAGACCATGACAAATTTCCAGAAGCTGTGTTTAGAATCCCATTCAGTATGACAAGACAAGGGCCGATCAGAAGTCTCAGTTTCCAAAACCAGTACTGTAGGAGAATCGAGCCGCACACAACCTGAGAGTCCACCAATCAAGCCTTTACAGGAGATGGTCAACGAGGCTGTTGCCACCACGCACTCATCAATCAGTCAGGGGGTCTTAGTAAATACATTGCATAACCTTATCAAGAAGACTGTTGATGGATCAATTGCTCAAGAGCCAACTCGGGGGGTCCTGTTTTTCTCCCACCGGAAGATAGAGCCCGGCCAAATAATTACAGCATTAGCAAGATATACCAAACCACTTGTTCGCGCAAAACCAGGCCGGGTGGCAACAGGAATATCCCTCCTGGATATCATCGAATCTATTTATTATGGGATACCAGCAGAAAACTATCCAGGAGGAGGAGCCGATCCAGAATACTTACCAGAGGGAGTATCACAGGCAGAATCGGCAACCAACCCCGCCGATGCAGTATCAGCAGTATCAACAGGAGAATACGAGAGAGGAAGACTTGTCGGCGCGGGGTTTGAGGAAATAGTAAGGAACAGTTCGGGATTCAAGCCTAAGGAACAAGTTTCGTTCATGTATCGGCACCCATATCCTGAGTGGTTTGATAGGGTCCGTTAACCACACCGATACCGGTTCCCGGATTTTTCTAAGTTTTCAGGCAGGACAACACGTCTACAGTAAAAACATGTCAGCCGATCCTGGCACAGTGCGGAGGAGGCATTGGCTGAAGAGGCCCTAAGGGTTAGGTTTTTTCCCACGTATCACTATCTGGATCGGCTTTTACATGGTTCTCCTCGTTACCGCCGAATTCTGTTCGGGGGTGGCCGATCTGGAGAAACAGTTTCACAAATATTTCTTCGCTGGGATTCACTAGCTGAGGACTGTCAGATTTGACATCGGTTAAGCAGCGACCAGATTGAAACAGTACCGGAATACATTCAAAACGATTTCGGGATATCAGAAGCCGTAGTTATAGTCTAAAACCTGAAGCGATGGGCATCTGGCCGATTTAGCTTTTCAGGACTCTTGGCGCCAATCAGAGAAAGGTTTTCCGTTCTCAAGAGTTTCGAATCTTTGTCCGCAACCTACGTTACAGAAGTTAAGCCATCGTGCTCATGAAAGCCGGTTTCAAGAGGCGAAAAAGGACAAGTACCAAAGGAGAGTTGCTCAGGTTCAGGTATATTCAACGGATTATGTGCAGATGATGAAGAGTCCGACGCTGAGGTGTTGGATGGCGGAGTAGGGCCAGAACAAAGAAGTCGGTATCATGCCCATGGGTCAAAGATATGGCAAAGAGGAACGATTATGATTTCGATGTGAGCAAAGCCGATAAGATCTTTGATTTGTGTTGTTGCAGGAAAAGCAAATACAATTTGCCGCCCAAACCACGTGATTCCATCAGCCGAAGAAACTAAAGAAGAAGAAGTATTGCAAGTGGCACAACGCGATATCGCCACACATACTAACGAGTGTAAGGTTTTTCGGCAACAAATTCAGCTGGCCGTTGAGCAAGGACGAATTCAAGTTTTGAAGATAAAAAGCCAATGAAGATAGATGGCACCCGTTCCCCGTAAACATGGTCTATGCGGGGTCATCGTCCAGGACTCAAGCCGATGAAGGAAAACGTCAGAGTAAAATCAAGGATTACTTTTTCATCAGGTATGATAGAAGAAGTACTCAAGGTACGATGAAACAGGGGATGGACCGGAACAATATAATCCGCATTGGAACTGCCCGTTTTTTTCGTTTCTGCTGGGATCAAGGGATGAGATTTGCCATCAGCTGAAAATTGCCCCGAGTGCAGCGGTACAGAGGAATCGGCATGATCGCCAGCAGGAGTGTTCGCGGGGATCGGTCACCTGGGAAAAGAACATCGGTTCATAGCCGATTGGGCCGATCCATGAAGAGTTCTTTGAAGAAGATGAAGAGGAAAGCGCATGGGCGGAAACAAGTCCAGAATCCTCAGTGGTGTCCTAGCGGCATATTCACGAAGAATCAGAAGAGAAGGGCACAACGGCTACGACACCGAGAACAGCAAAAGGAGCAATACCAGGAGTCAAGAGGAGGTTGATCATCGTCCCAAAAGGACTAGGCAAGTTTGGCAAGTGAAGAAAAGGACGATGAGGACGTATCAGCACCGGTAAATATGGTGTTTCTTTTTGCCTCGGGAGTATAAAGCGCTTTCATCAGATGAAGAAGGAGATGCGAGGAGGTTTCGCTCAACTAACGTTGCAATCTGATCAAGCTATATTTGATAAACCTGAGAAACTAAGAAGTCAGAGCATCGGCACTTTAAAGCCGTTTTATACATCAAGGGATACGTAAATGGGAAGCCGATGACAAAGATGTTGGTTGATGGAGGAGCCGCGGTTAATCTCATGCCTCATGCTACGTTCCGGAAATTGGGGAAGACTACCGAAGACCTGATCAAGACAAATTATGGTGCTAAAAGACTTCGGTGGGAATTCATTGAAGCGAAAGGCGTATTGAACGTGGAGCTGTACAGTAGGGAGTAAGACATTGCCCACCACGTTTTTGTAATTGACGGAAAGGGGTCACTATAGTTTGTTTCTGGTGGGATAGGGACTGGATTCACGCGAACTGTTTGCGTGCCTTCGACAATGCATCAATGTCTAATACAGTGGCAGGGAGATCAAGTCGAGGTGGTGCAAGCAGATCGGCGACAATATGCCATTGACCGATTCTACCAGTCTGGGAAGCCGAATGGCTGTCGACTGCTTATCCGGAAGAGTTTGGGAAGGAGATTACCTCAAGGTTACTAGTCAGGGGATACAGCCGATCCAGCAAGTCGGCTCTGAATTGTTACTCTGATGGGCTCCATTGAAGACTTTTCGAGGGGAAATTGGGGCAAGGATTTACGTCGGCTGGATTTGGAAGAGATTGATATAGACCAGGAGATAGACCAAGGCCGACGTATATAAGCAAAAAAATTAAGTCCTGAGCTACGAGAAGAATTGATAGCATTGTTGAAGAAGTATCGGGATTGTTTCGCCTGGAGTACCATGAGATGCCAGGATTAAGCCGATCGATGTGAATATAGAACATCGCACCTACCTATTAAAACCAGGGTATCGGCCATTCAGCAGGCCTCCAAGGAGATCAAGGCCAGAGAGTTATATGAACGGATCAAGGCGGAGATCAACAGAGATTGCCAACTACGATGCCAAGTTTCATAAGAGCCATGCGATATGCTGAGATGGGTTTATAATATCGTCCTGTTTAGAGAAAAGAAAAATGGAAAGTACAATGTGTAGGATATGTATTGATTATCAACGGGATCTAAGAGTAAAGCTACCCCAAGAATGAGTACCCGATGCCGATAGCGGAGTTGTTGGTGGATGCAGCGTCAGGCAACACAAGAATTATCAGTTTCCAAATGGATGGCAATGCAGGATACAATTCAGATTGTTCATCGCCGAAGAGGATATACACAAGACTGCGTTTCCGATGTTCCTGGAGCTATTATACGGTTTATCGTATGAGGTAGGACCGAAGGGTAGTAATGACTTTTGGATTGAAAAAGTGCCGGTGCAACCTATCAAAGAGCAATGAATTATATATTTCATAGATCTTCATCGGTTTCGTTGGCTGAAATTTACTTTGATTGATGTGGTGGTGAAATCTAAAAGTGAGGAAAGCCATATAGCCTGATTTACAAAGAGTGCATGGAGATGGCCAAGAAATACGGACTAAGAATGAAATCCAGTAAGTGTGCTATTTGGTGTATCGGCTGAGGCAATTTCTGGGTTTATGTTCATACGCAGGGATTGAAGTTGTAGTCAGCGGAGTATCAGAGCCATTAAGACCACAGAGCACAAGCGATAAGACAGATTGCAATCGTTGATCGGCAAGATTAATTTTGTGATGGAGATTCATATCAAATTTATCAGGAAGAATTGAGTCTTTCACGCCGTTTATTGAAGTTGAAAGCCGATCAAGAAGTTGTGTGGGGGCAGCGCAGCAGAGGGCGTTTGACGAGATCAAGAATATCTTAGTTCCCCCGCCTGTTTTGATTCCACCGCCAGGAAGGTATGCCGGTTCAGGATTATACTTGCGGGCCGATGAGAAGTCCATCGGTTCTGTTTTGATCAAGAATTGAAGGTAAAGAAGCGAGGTTGATGTTCTAATCTTAAGTAGGAGACTTTTGGATGCTGAGACGAGATATCCAGCGGGTGGAGAAGTTATGCTTGTGTTTATATTTCTCGTTGTACTAAGTTAGGCATTAACATCCTATCGGTGAATGTACAGTAGTGTTTGCCAGGCCGATGTGGTCAAATATATTGTGTCGGCTCCGGCTGAAAAGGGCGAGTGGCAAGTGGGTTTTTGCCTTGACAGAGTTTACTTGAGGTAACGAATCGCGCAAAGCAATCAACGGACAAGCATGGCCGATTTTATTTGTCCGCACAGTGGGGTCTCACGAAAGGACTATGTCGGAGCCGATCCCGTGGCGTCTTTGTTTTTTGATGGCATCGTTTGCAGCATGCGATCTTGTATCGGTTTGGTTATATGTGTCGCCTCAGGGGGCCAAGTTTTAGTATTTGCTTTACAATTAAGCCTTAATCGGGACTAACATCAGGCGAGTACGATGCGGTGCCTGAAAGTACTTACAACTATTAAAAGAGATCGGGGCCGATCATTATAGAGATTATTTGGTGAGTATCTTTGTGGTGATCCAAACAGCTATATCTGGAGAATATGAGTGCAGGTAGATGTTTGAGGTCATATTATGAAGAGTTGTAGATTTGTTGAAGATTCAAGATGGTGTCAATAATTCATATTCCCACGGAGAGCAGAATTGGAAGCCAATGATCTTGCACAGATTTGCTCTCAGTGGTAATCGCGCTGAATAGGCAGGTGAGGTGGAAGATAGCGTATGATGTCCAGAACAAGGCCGATGACTGGAGGACAGGAGATAATGATTACTTGCGAAAACCCGTCGCAATCTGTTCCAGGGAAGATTCCGGTATAAAAGCTACTAAATATGTGGTACTTGAAATGAGGAGTTGTATTATCGGACGTTTGAGGGAGTTCTGCTTAGATGCCTGGGTTTGGAAGAAGCCAAAGGGTTATGTGTGAAGTGCACGAAGGGCATTGTGGACTCATCAATTCAGCTCATAGATGAAAGTGGTTGTTAGAAGATAGGGTATTTTTGCAGACAATGCTGGAAGATTGCTTAGTATTATTAAAGGGGTTGTCAAGATTTTCAGAATTTGGAAATAACAGCGGGCACCGCATCGGCTATGAAAATCCTATCATCAAACCTAAGGCCGTTCAGAGGTGGGGAATTGATTGATCGGCCAGATTTTCCTCCATCAAGAAGGGACATAAGTTTATATGGCAGCAACGATTATTTCACCAAGTGGTTAGAGGCAGTTCCTTTAAAAAGAGGATCTCTCTC